>CAMXCT020006622.1:0-352500 GCA_947184155.2 Cladocopium goreaui | reverse complement strand
TTGGACGGAGGGCAACATTGATGAGCCAGTGATGGCTTGTAACCCAAGTCTATTATTTGTTGATAAGTAGCAATCATGTTGTTGATAAGTAGCCATTTGATGTTGATATCATTGATGGGTATCAAAATCATGTTACTAAGTCTTTAATCGTATTTAAACGTGAAATTGATAAATATAGAATTGGTGATAGATCATTGTCAACAACAAACAACAATAGCTACTACAGTAAGTCTATTCCAATCCCCTGAGAACAGAAACATACCGTCATCCCGGGGGAGAGCCATCTGGGCCCAAGCGATCTGGATGCCACCCTCCTCAATGGGCCTGCCATCAGCGGCTTTGCAGCAACATGAAGGAAACTTCTTTACATCACGACTATCCCATTAATATCATCATAAATGTCCATTCATATATATATGTGTGTGTGTGTCCCCTTCTATCACCATTCAAATTCTATCCATTGATATCCGTTGTTTTCCCAGTCTATCACCATTATATCACCATGAAAAAAATCTCATCTACCCGGAATCTACCCTCTGGTAAACTAACATAGCTATTGAAAATGGCCATTTATAGTGAGTTTTCCCATTAAAAATGGTGATTTTCCATAGCTACGTTAAATTACCAGAGGGTAACCGTTGTGAAGGTGAAGTATTCCATCCATGAACTCCCATTGAACTCCCCCATTTTTGGTTCAATCCGTGGCAGCTCCGCTCGCCCTGTGGCAGCACCTGGCGGTGCTAGGCAGGTTTTCATATGGCTTGAAACAACATCTATGTAGGACGTGTACTCATGATGGGTAAATGATGAGTAAATGATGGGTAAATGATTGGTGTGTATATATATATATATAATTATATGTATATATGCATCTAAATGTTTCAGAAAGATGTTGATGATACGTTGTGTTCTCGCAGCTTATTCAACCGGTTGTCAGCCCAAGTTCATGGCATGTATGGGACCATAATGGGGCTGCATAGATGGTGGCCATGCAAGATTGACAGACAATGATAAGGAAATGGCTGGCTGATATATGTGTATATATATAATTATATACATATATAGTGTATATATATATATATATATTGTGTGTGTGTCACATAAACGAAACACCGCAAAGAAATGCATTCTGAAGATGATTTTGCTCCTGGTACTGGCCAGTTGTGTCACTGGAAATGTTTGGAAGCTCTTAGGATAGCTCCGGCACCTTTCCAGTTGACAGAATCCAGGCGAAGCCATAGACCTCGGCGAGAAACAGCACATCCACCACGAAGACATTGGATTCTATGCTGATTCGGATTTTGAGCCTACCCTCTGGTAAACATACAAAAAGCTATTGAAAATGGCCATAGAAATAGTGGATTTACCCATTAAAAATGGTGATTTTCCATAGTTATGTGGGTGTTTATTAGAGGGTAATCCAAAATAATCAAGTGACTATGGATCACATATTATTGATACAACTTTTGTGGAGATGAAGATCCATATTCTGATGTGGAAACCAGGGGTACAACTGGGCCTTTGACCAGCACCAGCAGTGTGAAAACCACCACCAAGGAGTGTAGCAAAGGTTGCAGAAGCATACCTCAGCAAGTTGTGAATTGGCCAATTTGAATGGATTGATTCAAAAGGATTCAAATTTTGAACACGTCTTGTTGAAACATCCTGAAACCCGTGGGCTTTTTCCAAATTTGAGAGGCTTCCAAAAAACGATCTTCTGGTTGAGGCAGCCAAACCGGGATCCAATGGAAGCGATCTGTCGCATACTCACAGTATTACCCCACATCACTTGCGGCAACTGAGTCAAAATGCACCAATCAAAACTAGAAAACTGATCCCATTGATTTTTAAAACTTCAGTGCGTAAGATCCGTAAGATGTGAGAAGTTCATATGCATGTACTGTCATGTACTGTACCTACTTTTTCATGGGGTTCATGAAATTGGGGACCCAATTGTATCATCCAAAGTTGGTAATCCTAAGTGAAACCAATGGCTTTGGGCTCCCAAAATGTTCAAGAACCCCCCAGTGCTGCCCAAAAAAGTGGCGGCCAAGATGCTTGGGATTTCCGTGATGACCTGGAAATGGCACATTTTTTCCGGTTCAAATTCATATAGGAGTATGAATTCCATGTGCCTGCAGCCGAAGCTACATGTTGAACCCATATAACATATATATATATATTTATACATAACATATATATATATATGTATATACATTAATATATATATATATTCATATATCACAGGGACTCCTAGGCTACATACTAGACTACAATATAATCTCATACAAATGCTAACGCTACAGTACATTGAACTGGACTACCGGACCATGGAGAATGGTTAGAATGGAATTTCCACAATATCACAATACCATAACTTATATAAGTAAATATAATAAAAACATATGTTTTATTGTTTGGGTTTGACTAGTTAGTCATTACTACTCTTTGTTGTTACCATCAAGAATTACTACTATCAATAATATTGAGTAGTAAGTACTAACAACACTATTGACAATCACCACTCATGTTCATAATGCTATTACTATCATTGATTATTTCTAACAACTATTGACAATATGAATGATGACCGCTAATATTGTTCATAGTATTATCATCGTCAGTGTTAACTAATAATCATTAATGTGTATAAAACTACTATGGCGATAAATAATACATAATAATACTATACTATTATATTCTATAATACTATCATTAACCGACTATATGTGTAAATAGAACTATTGGTTATCATTACTCATCATTTATCATTATCATCTGTACAGTTAACTATCATTTACATCTCATTTACTATATTGCTATACTACTATACTGTACGGTTATCATTAACATTACCCTCTGGTAAACTAACATAACTATGGAAAATCACCATTTTCAATTGGTAAATCCACTATTTCTATGGTCATTTTCAATAGCTATGTAACAAATTACCAGAGGGTAAATCCATTAAATCACCATTAAATCCCATTAAATCCCATTGAATCACCATTAAATTACCAGAGGGTACTGTTGCTAAAGACTCCAATACAGAGATCTCTCCACCGCTGAACGGCCTCGCAGGTGGCCGTGACGCTGTCCACGGTCACCGCTAAGGCTTCCCTGGAGGGAAGTTTTTCATGGATTTCATGGAGATTTTGATGGGACAAACATGGGACAAATATGGCAAAACATGGCGAAAAACATGGGAAAATATGGCAAAACATATGGAAACAGTTGGGGATTGAATGGAAACAGCGTGGATTTGATTCTGAGATCTCTTGAAGTCGGGAAAATGAGGATTAAATAAACTGATTTTGTAGAGATTTTGCCAGCAGTGGATACAGCGCCCAAACGAGAATCATATTCCAAAACCAAATTTGGGGCTTTCGTGTTTCCGAGGGGTGTGCCAGTGTGCCATCCACAAAAATTCAAGGGAAAAAGTCACTTACCCTCTGGTAAACTAACATAGCTGTTGAAAATCCCCATTTTTAGTGTGTAAATCCACTATAAATGGCCATTTTCAATAGCTATGTCAGCCATTAACAGAGGGCAAACAACGTCATAATGAGATGGTACTTTGAGTTCCACCGTTATGGATCAAGACCTTGGCGTCCTTTTAAAAACATCTCGACACTGAGGAGACACATGCTAAGTGCTATAAAGCAAGTAACATCCATGTACAACCTGCTTCCTTTCCAGTCTTCTGAGTTTGTAGTTTCCTCTAGCCGGTTTCTTGCATGTTTTTCTGATGCGAAGGGGCTGACATCTATGTCCAACCAATCCCAAATTTGCATAAACTCACATAAACCTACAGGAATTTCATGGGGATGGTAGAACCCTTCCCATATTTTCATATATTTTCCCATGCTGTCCATAGATTTTCCCAGTGAACCAAGGGCCTTCCCTGGCAGCAGAGAATACTAAAGAGCACCCAGAGAAGCAACGCCACCGCGGCACAGGTCTCAGGGCTCGGGCGTCGTGCGGTAAGCTGTTTTGAATGGAACGAGGGGCAAATCCTTCGATGGTTTTGACCATTTTTGGTGGTTTAATATGGTTTAATCATGTTTAATAGCTAGATTGCAGATTATCAATGTGGCTATAGCTAGATTGCAGATTATCAATGTGGCTATAGCTGGATTGCAGATTATCAATGTGGCTTAAGTGGCCTAATCTGAAAAAAAAACATCAATCTATGAAAACAATATGGAACCGCCGATGAGTTTTTGACCGATGCCAGCCCAAGGAAGCGGCCGCTCAACTGGGCACCGCACCCATGCACAAAGCCTACCCGCCATCAAAAGATGAAAGCGGAATTCCACATACGAAAAGGGAATAACATTCGAAAAGGTTGCTTTCAAGTATCATAATGTAAATACTTAGACATAAAGAAGTTATATAATATGTCTATATCTGTATCCGCGTATGTGCGTATGTGCTTGTGTGCGTATGTAGGTATGTGTAGATATGTATAGTAGGTATGTATAGGTACGTATGGGTATATATAGATATATATAGTATATACATGTATATACAGTATAGGTATGCATGTATGTATGCAAACACGCTTTTATACATATCATTACATATCAAGAGAGATGGAGAGCACAGGGACTGTAACAAAAGATGCTCAACTTCGAACGCCATGAGTGGCGCGATGATATTTTCTTCGTCTCTGGGATGTGGTTTCTCAATCCAAATGACCATGCAACAACGTGATTCATACCGGAAACCTGGGTTCAGGCTTCCGAAGATTACAACGGAATCAATACATGACAAAAAAAGATTGGAAAGAACAGCATCTTCAGATATCTTCAGAGTTCCATGTCAGATTATGACAATTTTGAACGAAAATAATCTTCAATCGTTCTTTTGGTACTTTCACGCGTTCCAATCGTCAGATGGGAAGTCACATCATGACAGCACCTCGCAACATCTGGAGCGAAATAGGTCTTAAAGAAGTTGTACCTGAAGCGCAACCGTTGCAAGATCTGCAAGGTTTTTCTGGAAATCACTTAGTAAGGATATCTAAGGATACTAAGTATAAGGTACTAAGGATATCTAAGGATACTAAGAATACTAAGGATAATCCACAGGTACTTACTAAGGATATCTAAGGATATCTAAGGTCCTAGTGGATAATCTAAGTTTGGGGGAAAACGCTCCAAGCTCGGTGGAGCTGGAGGAAAATCTCTGCTTTTGGCTGAGCTTTCCGGCTGCGGAGAAAGACTGACGAAAAGGAAGGCCTCGTTGCTCAGCCATAAAATATGGTAAGTGTAATGGATTTTAAATGATTTTGACATACCCTCTGGTAATTTAACATAGCTATTGAAAATGACCATTTATAGTGGATTTTCCAATCAAAAATGGTGATTTTCCATAGTACGTTAAATTACCAGAGGGTACTTGGCACCATAGAATGGGGGTGTTACCTGTCGGAATGGCAGGACTCCGCCGGTATCTCTAGCTCTTTTTTTGGGGGAAAAAATGTCGGTAGTCACCTCCAATGTATCCTTGATACATTGGGGACTTCTGATTTCTGGCGATCCCAAGACCTTTGATACCTCTGGATAATTTGAAATAATGGTGTTACTATCCCATGATAATGGCTAATACTTAATTTCTGGATATTCACCATATATCAGCAATTTTTAGCCATTAAGCATCAACATTAAGTTAACCATTAACATTCATTAACCACTAAAAAGATATATATGGACCATTCACCATTATGGAAATTTCACCCGTCACTGGGCTCGAGGACAGCTACGGTGCCAAGCAACAACAGGTGGGTGAGAACCTGATGCGAACGCCATGGCGGCCATGGCGACAAGACCCATCTGGACACAGATCCCAAGCGCATTTCACTGATATCCCTGTGAAATCCCTATCAAAATGGATGTTAAATCAGGACAAATTCTACAATCTTACCTGAACTTGAAGTCCTCGGCCATGTTGGGATGGTTACCCAAGTTATATCACTCCAGTGACATCGGGACGTGAGGTCGTTGTAGGTCAACCATACACATCGCGATGTGCCAAGGTCAAAATTTGGTTATGGTAACCTGGTAATCCATCGCATAGTGGGAACCTTTGGTTCATGGGCATCAACATCCCGTTGATTGATGACCATCCCGCAATATGAGGTGTGCTGAAATTCTGAAAATGGTGGTATACCCGCTTAAATTGCTACTTTAAAGGTGAACATGATGATAATCCGTTGAGTTTTTTTGGGTGCCATATTTTTAGACAAACCCACATTTAGAATATGTTCTAAAGGAAAAACACCTTTTGCCGAGATTTGCCCAGAATACTGGGCCCTGCGGCCCTGCACCTAGTTCTAAGTGGGTTTATAACTGAGTATATAAGCCCGTTGGACTTGTAGGCAGGTAGTAATTGGGGCATGTCGACATGCCCATTTTGAAGCGATTCTCCCAATGCAAAAAGCCCAAGAAAATCAGAATATATTCACGTTTTGTTGACTTAAATTGCTACACTATACCTTGTTGAAAGCCATTGAAAGCCTCTCTTGGTGTTTGATAAAAGGTGGGAAATGGACATGCTTGGATTCTATGCAGAACAAGATCTCAAGAGGCGGTGGATCGGTTTTCGTTGCATTCGCCAAATCGCACAGGATAAGATGCATAGAGTCATCCACTCTGTCGCAAATAACTGGATCAATGATTCAATGATTCATGGTACTGTATGTTCAAGTTAAGCCATTCATAGCCTTTCCCAGACACAACAAAAATGGTCTGGATTTCCAATTCTTCATTGCTTGGAACATGTTGCCGGAAGCCGTTGATGCTCAAATCCCATGGCTAGACCCAGGCGGCCGCACCAGCAGCGAATAGATCAATTTCTCGAAGGAATACCAAATCACGAAAAGGAAGCCGTAGCCCATGATCTGCAGTGATAACGTGGCCAACGATAATCATTATAGATAGCAGATGGTGTTATATCACTTTAGCCATAGGTGTTATATCATAATATATCAGGTGTTATATCACTATAGATATGGCCAAGTTGGTGGTTGGTTGACCTACCCCTCTGAAAAATGATTGAGTGAAAGTCAGTTGGGATGATTACATTTCCAACTGGATGGAAAAATAAAAGCCATGTTCCAAAGCACCAACCAGATAATCATTATAGATAGCAGGTGGCTATAGCATAGGTGTTACATTATTATATCATACTATATGTTATAAACTAAAGATAACTAATAATGGGAAAATATGGGAAGATATACAGACATATCTTAATACCATATTAAGACCATATAGTAGTGGACAATATGCAATATCACTTGGCTAACCATATATCCTGGGTTTATGGGAAGTATAACTATATAATATATATATATGTATATGAATCGGGATCTCAGTTCGATCTATGGGACTTTTTTTTTGGACAGCTGTTTGATTAAAAAACACATGGAAACAAAGTCAGACTTAGAGCGTCCATTTCGAGGGCGAGAAGAATGAGAATGGGAAATCAGAAACATAACCAGGGTTTCCTGGCAGATACATGACCTGAAATTAATGTTGATCAGTATCCATATCAAAGCAACATCAAGGCGCGCGTACAGGTGTCCATCCATCGGTCCATCTAGTTGATAGTCGGCTGGTCCAACCCGAGAGTTTAACCAAGGAAGGTTAAAACCGCACATGTCCTAACGTCATGTCCTACCATCTAAAATGGTTTTTAGTAAGCTATAATGCCAAGTGAGGATAAATAAACCCCTCCCGATTAATCAACCACCACTGCCCCCCATAAAAAAATGTAATTTAAAAACAGGTGGTCCCCCCGGATTAATAAACCGGTGGGCCTACCCCCGATTAATCAACCACCACTTCGGAAATCCATTTTTTTATCCAACATTTTTATTTCCAATTCTATTTATTTCCAATTGTTTTTTACTTTTTTTTAATCATCATTGTTATACTTCAGGTTTAAGTTGATCATTGAAAATTTCAAAAAACAACTATTCCCCAAATAATCGATTTCTAATTAAAATCTTTATAAAAAACATCAGTTTGGATAGCTCCCAAAGGGTACCCCCCCATGAGCCCATGTCCCCCATTAATAATAACCATGGTTTGCCCCTGATTAATCAACCACCTTTCTGATCCATGAAATTTTAACAAATCCAATGGAATTCTATTAAGATCTAATTGACGTAAGCCATATCCAAAGGTTTATGGTTCAGAATTGTATGGTTCAGGGCTGTTTATTTACGGGTAGTCAAGAAAACTAGCTAGAAGGTACCTACCTACCTACCTACCTGGTGGGGGGGGTTTATTAATCCGGTGTTGGCATTACATGCTATATTATTGGGCCTAGCCTAGCTGCTTCAGAAACGATGCCTTGGGTTGCGAACCGAAGCCCCCTAGACTCTTCTCAGGTCAGCACCACACAAACAATGGCCACCAACACCTGGCGCGACAGAAATGGAGCAATCTGGAGGTCTGTTTTCTATCAATTCCACCCAGAAACCATGGATTAAACACCACCCAGAAACCATGGTTTAGGATTTAGGGGACCATTCAAGGAATGTTCAGTATTGTGTGCATGGGGATTAATAATTCTCTCAAATTTTGCAATGGAATTTCGACATGTCGCGATACTCTCATGCAGGGCAGGGAGGTCAAGCAGCATTTTTTCCCTAATAAGGAACCCAAGAAAGGGGTTGACCCTTCATCATGAACATCACAAGACTTCATAAACTCTCGTTGGGCAATAAAATCCAAAATCAAACACTCCAAAATGATTTTCAACATGGGTAAATAACCCTTTCAATATAATGCAATTCTGTTTATTGTCATCATGGCAAGTCTTAGGGTCTTAGATGCTGGTGCAAAACAAATCGATTCCAAGCCGGGTATGATGGGTCTTCATTGTATCTCCCCAAAAACAGAACACATACTGTGGATGGAAGAAATCCTGCATCAGTTGGTAACTATTCGGTAACTATGAAACACTGTAAATAATGGGATTACAAAGGGATGTTTACCATCTACCAACTGGCGCAGGATTTCGCAGCCATCCGCAGCATCACCCAAAAAATGCGAACATGCCAATGAACAACTACCATTCACCAGTCATTCGCTTAAAGTTGCTTGGACAAAGCATAGTTCAAGCATTCTACTTCAAGTGTACACATCGTTTATCTATAAACGGTATAGTATGTATATAATGTATAAATATAAATATAATATTTATAATTAAATTACATATGTCGGTGTGTGTGTGTCTATATTCCATTCACTTGCTTTACACAAGTCAAATGAATACATGTTTGATAGTTGCATCTCTCTGAGTGGCAAACAAAACTACTTACCACCTGCAATGGACATGGCCAAAGTGGGTGGTCCCCTATCGGTTGTGAATGTTTTCCACAAAATTGAACATCCCATGTCCACTCCCCACTACTTCAGTCTTCGGCTAATTTTGTCGGTTACTATTGAAGCCACCCTAAACCGTCTCTGCGTGGGACCAATTCTCTACACCGCGGTTTCGGGGGGCTGCTCTCGCACCAGGAAGCGCCAACTTTCTGCAGCTCCCTGACCTGTCCGACAGCAGAGCTCATTTAATATACTCACCGAAGTGCACATATGCTGCCGTATTGCACTACATTGCATATTGCCATATATCTGTAGATGTGAATGTTGTGTACATTATATTATAATATATATATATATACATTAATTTAAAAGTGTGTGTGTATATATATATATATGTGTGTGTGTGTATGTGTGTGCATGTAAGATATAATTTATATATATATGTGTGTGTAAGGTATTATATCATAGAGCGGTTTAAGCATACTGGTTGCTAAGGGCTTTTTAGATTTTTTTGGGCCAGTAATTTTCCCAATGATTTCCCTTAGAATGCTGGGAAAACCCCATTGAAATCCCATATGAAATCCCACACAATGTCCTCAAGAACCCCACTGGACCCCCAAGGAAAGCAAATCAAAACCTGCAGAGGCAATGTGAATCCTGCAATCTTTTTCCTTTCACACAAGTGGTTGGGCAAAAGTTAAATCCAAAGCCCTTCAGTTTCAGCCATCTGCTGAAATCGCCACGACAGCCTCCCAGCAGCAAGGGTGGCACAAAAATAGTTGATATGCAAAGCTGAAATGTGCAAGTTTCCTGCATGTTTGGCAATGACATGCTGCAACTCCAACAAAAATGCAAGCACATGACTGAAAACTGCTGCCTTTTTTCAAGCATTCTTGGCATAGTAAGATTTCTTCTCAGGCAATTTCTCTATGAAAGGCTTCAAGTTGTTGATCACATTTTGTGGGACTTCTCCTGGCTTTTGAGGCTGCCTCCCTGCTTCCAAAGGGAGCTTTTCTGACACAAATGACCATTTTTCCCACAGCCTGTGGTGTATTTCAGAGAGGGCTGTGGTCCATTCCTTGTTCACAAAAGATCTTGAAAAAAAATTCCCTTTCAGGTCAAGTGAAACACCATCAGTTGTACCCACCCAAGTGGTGGTAAACCGATGTTCATTGTGATTGAGCAATATCTTGCATCCAGGAGGTAACATAGCACTGAGCACCTCTACAGGAGTAGAGTAAACTTTGGGTCTTGGCACACCTTTTGTATGTGGCACCTGCTTTGAAGATGGTGGATGTTGAAGAGGTGGATCTGCACCTGAAGATGGTGGATCTTGAAGAGGTGGATTTGCACCTGAAGATGAAGCTGGCTCACTGGGTGCTTGCTCACCCTGTTCAGCAACATGCATATTTTCATCAGCTGGTGGCAAACTGGCTTCAGCAAGAGCTGATGCTGCATTGGGCAAACTGGCTGGATCTTCAGGAGCAATGTCTGCAAAGGTGTTGTCTGGAACACCTTCTGAAAAACCTGGGCTGGGGCTGTACTCATTGCCAGCATCAGCTGGCCCAGTGGCTGGTGGAGCACCAGCTGGCTCTGCAGGCCTGTCTTTGGCAAGCCTCTTGCCAATGGTTTTTCTGATGCCTCTGCCCCTGCCTTTGCCAGCCCCTTTCCCTCTGCCCTTGCCAGCCCCTTTCCCTCTGCCCCTGCCTCTCCCTCTCCTGGCAGGTTTGCTTCTGTCTGGGACATGTTGCTGTGATGCAGCTGATTTTGTTTGGTATCTCTTTTTCCTTTTTTTCTCTTTCAGCTCTTTCAAATCCAACTCATTTGCATCCTCATCATCCAAACAGCTCACCAACTCTTCCAGATCACTGTCCAAAACATCCTCCTTGCTGGCAGCAGCATGGAAGGAATCCATTGCCTTTTTCTGTGCATCCTCACTGCACAAAAACTCTCCACCAAACATTGTTGCAGCCCAGCCTTGCTGGTGTTGGCTGGCAAGGCAACACTGAATTTGGCCAGCAATTTTTTCATTTGGGCCACAGTCAAGGAAACACTTTCTCCTTGGGCAAGTGCAACAAGCAAAGGTATTGCTGGACCAGTGGGTTTCCATTGAATTGTCCCATCATCATCCAAAAATGGTTTTGTGGGCACATGCAGCCAATGGGTGTGGTCAGTGATGAAGTTCCACTTCAAAAGGCACCTGTTTGGCCTCATGAAAAAAGTGCTGTTGCTTGAAACATCCATGGACCAGCCCAAGAAAGCATATTCAGCACAGCAAACCACCTTCCACAGGGATGAAGTGGGTTGGTGTGCCACAATGTCACCACACTTTCCAGCCACACAAGAAATCCAAGCATCCTCAAATGTACAGCCAGGGTGATCACCCTTCAGAAAAGAAAACAGCCACTCTGTTGCAGCCAAACTTGGGAAGAGGCTTGCTGGAGCAGGGGATGGCCAGTGATTTCCCCCCTGCCTTCTGCGCATCATCCTTTGAAATCCCTGGTCAAGCTTGTGTGCACTTGGTGTCAGAAGTTTCCTCACATTTTGCTCCTTGGTGGATTTGCTGAAAACAACTTCTTCAGGAAGTACTTGGAGGTGATTGACATTTCTCTGGCCAAGAGCATCTGAACTGATGGTGCCATGCATGATGGTCATGTTGGTGAGGGTGTTGTCTCTCCTGACTCTCTGCAAGTCAGGGCCCTTTTGGTGGGCCACCTCTATGACTCTTGAATCTCCAAGGTGCTTGGCCAGAAGCATTTGCAATGAAAAAGCGCTGCCAGACTCACAAGAGAGCCCCTGGCACTTGTCCCTCTCATGGGCCATGCAAAGAACCCTGGCATAGGTGCTGAGCCTCCAGTACATCTTTTCCAAAGCTGTGATCTTACCTGTGTGGAGGCTTGCAGCTTCAGCTCTCAGAAGCAGCTCCCACTCAGTCAGCAAGATGTCCCTTGCAGCTGCAGCCTCTTGAGGGTTGCTGAGCAAAACAGCTTTCCACCTCATTGGTGGCAAGGTATATGCTGAAGACAAGGAAGTGGCCCTGCAGCTCAACAAGTTGTGGAAAAAATCACAATGCTCAGCCAAAAGTGGGTCATTGTCCTGGCCCTCAAGCTCTTTGGGTGGATACATGTGCCTCAACTCATCCTTTCTCCACAGTGATGATGAGACCATTTCCTCCAGCTCAAAGGCCCAAAAGTTAGCCCTGCAGCAGGCCAGGTTGTTTTCTAACACCTGGTTTGGTGTCACAATGTTTCTGGCCCTCTCTGCATGGCACTTCCAGGTGGCCCTGCAAACCAGGAGCAACATATCCAAGGTCCAAATGTTTCTCTCTGTCACCATTGTTGGTGCCAGTTTCCATGTCCCAACTGCCTTCTTCAAATCATTCATCTCCTTCTTGGCATCTTGTTTGTTTTGATCTTTTGCTGGGCCTTGTGGCTCCTCCAATGGCTTTGGCAAGCCCTCTGCACCAGGCCCCAAAGGACTGTCAGCATCTCTTGTGTCAGATTCCAATATGAGTTTTGTTGCCCATAAGTCTCCTTTCCACTCCATAGCCACTTCAAAAAATGACATCCATCTGAGAAGCTTAACCAGTGAACCTTTCTTTTGAAAATTGCTAATGTGGGCCAACCCCCTGAACATCTCCTCTTCTTCCTCTGCAGTTTCTGGTTCATTGATTTTTCTCTCTCTGCATATCTTGGGAATTGCTGCTTGGAAGCTAGCATCCTTGTAGGTCCTTGTGCTCAGGAATTGTTCCAGGACTGACTGTTTTTTGTGGAAAAAGCCACCTGATCCAAATGGAGAATAGTTGATGTTGAAGAGGAGGACAAGCTTCAACATGCATTTCCATGGGTAGCCCAGTGATCTCTTTGCACTGAGCTTCAGATCATTCCACCCCCGATGGAAGCAGTCATACTGAATTTGTATCATCAACCTCTCTCCTCCATACATTAAGAAATTTAAACTGGCAGTGTTGCTGGGGCCCTGGTCTGAACATGACACCAGAGCTGGAAGGGCAGAGATGTCCAGCTCTGGTGGCAGCTCAGGCCTGACCACATTTCCAGGCCCAGCAATGCACCAAGCACCATTAAAGAAGATCCTGGTCTCTCCATCTTGCAGTGGTCTTGCCAGCAAAGTCTCAGGCACCCTGAAATCCATCAAGCTGCAACCAGTTGCTTGCAATAATGCATGGGATAAGGCTCTGATTTCTGAATACCCTTCCAAGGTTCCAAGTTTTGAAGCCTTTGCTTCCTCAATGAAGCTGTCATGTAAGTCTGCAAATGTGAGCTTCCTGATCTGCTGGTTTGGCAAAAATGCTGCACAGTCAGCAGCAACTGAATACACAGTGCTCACCAGGGTGTTCTTGCCCCCATAGTCAGATGGATCCCAGGAAACAGCAAATTGTCTGGGCAAAGCCTTGTCAGAAAATGTTTTGAAAACTTTCTGCAAATATAGAAACACCACTGTGTGCGCTTCTCTCTCAACAATGTCTGAATGCTGTGGCACCAAACTGTCATGTGTAGAAGCTATCCTCTTCCTGGCACTCTTGTGCTTCCTCATCTTGTCAAGCAAAATGAACTTGTTTGTGTGGTCAACTTTTCTTTTGTGGGAGCCTTTCACTGTTTTCAGCATTGGCAATTCCTCTAAAGGTTGGGCTGATAGCCTCCTGGCCTCTGAATCCATCATGCCTGCCACCCATAGCAGAAGGTCAGGCAGCACATATTTGCATACAGACAGGTATGGATTCAAATTTGAAACCATCAATTTGGGGTGGCCAAGCAGGTAGCACAAAAAGAAGAGGATATCCTGCATTGTGGATGCAGCCACAGTGCTGGTCACCCTGTAGTTGCACCATGGTGTGTCTTGAAGCTGCTTCCACACCTCAAGAGCTGCAGCATTCCTGTGCAGCACTTGGCACCAATCTTGTGTCACCCCCTGTGCTGAAAATCCAACCTCCACTCTGTGAAATTCACCATCACCACCTTCAAAACTCAAACCCAAAGGCCCACTAGCAAGGCATGAAAGGGAAGAAACCAAAGTTTGAAGCAATTTGATAGCTGCCACCTTGCTCTCTGCAGGATTCCTCTTGTGGGTGACCTGGTAGAACACCAAGCAAAGCAGTGCCCTGGAAGTGACAGTGTGGTCAGGCCATGGCTCCACCTCACTCACTTGGTGGTGAAGCTTCTTGTAGCCCAATTCTATGTCTGGCACACTGAACTGTTTCAGGAACCCCTTCAGAGAATCAAGGTTCCTCCTGAGGTATGCACCCCCTTCAGAATTTGAAACCAAATGCTTGTGAACCCTTTCATAGACCCACTGTGGCTGCCCATCCACATTGATATAAGCTCTCAAGTTGAGCCCTGAAGCTTTCCAAGTTGCCACTGGGAACTGTGGCTTGATGTTGGGAACATTTGCCTTCTTGGAAGGCACTTCTCCAACATGCCCTTCAACTTCCATTGCTGTGCCAAAGTCATGGTTGCTAAAATTAAACCTCTACCCCTAATGATTCTTTGTGGCCCAAGCTGTGTGGTAGACAGCATGGCTGGTTGAATGATGTTGGCAACCACCCTGTGTGAAATCTCAAGCATGTAATCATTACATAAACAGCCAGTCTGTGAATCTTGTATCTGTGTGGGCTGTGGCCCTCTTTGAGCAGGTGTGCACAAAATACATGGGCACCAATCAGTAGCCAAGGTTGAAACATGGCAGCTTGCAGTGCATTGCATTCAGAAATCAGGTGCTTGCAGTGCATTGCATTCAGTGCAACCCCCAGTCAGGGACCTTGCAGACCTGGCCTCAAAGTGAAGAAAGCCTCCAAGGTGGAGATGGTGCACCAAAGCCAAAACTCAGCACCTGCAGGCAGTGCTGGCACCAAAGCAGGAAAGGGACTGCTGGAATTAGGAAAGGAAAATGACTTGGCAAACCAAACAGCCAAAGCTGAATCACTAAACCACTGGCACTGGAGATAAATAATGGCAGTGATGTTCTTTGTGAAACCTATGGCTTTCAAACTAGCTGTGCACCTGGCCACCTTGCTAGCTGGTGCATGCCACATGCCATACTTTTAATGATGCAGCTGCCCCAGAGCTGGCCTCCACAACATGCATCTTCTTGTTCTGGTAAGCAGGTGGTCCTAGGGAGTGATGGGGGTGGCCACCATGGATGAAGAACTAAAAGGGGGGATTGGTCCTCAAGTTAAATTAGTTTCTAGTCACTTGGGTGTGGGCCTCACATATTTGCATCCAAAGCTCCATCTAGTGCTTCCAATCACCAGGCTGGAAAAGTGCACATGGGTGGCAGGAGCAACCTTCTCCTGGAGGAGCAACCTTCTTGCAAATCCTCAGGCCACCAAAATCTGAAAGGCTGCCCACTGCACTAATGATTCCACACCCCACTTGATGCCTGTAATTCTTTCAATACAAATTGTATGCCAACCCTACCCCAAATCTAGTTTCAAACTTCAGGCAAGGCTCTTGTTACATCTGAGACATCTGCTACACTGGCTGCAGTGAAATGGTTTTGACTTGCTGGAACTTGGTGCCTTGCCAACTGCCACTGGGTAATGAAAGCAGCCTGCAGGCATAATGGATGTCCTTGGGAAACAATAGCATCCATCCTCCCCCTTCTCTTGCATGGCCCTGGAGCTGAGAAGGAGAGACTTGGCAATAGAGAAGCATGGCATTATTGATGAAAGGGCCTCATTGTGCTCCCAGCCAACCATCTTGTCCTTTAAAACCTGCTGCCACAAGAGCTTGGTGCATGCTCTGCCTCTTGGTTTCCCAAAGTTGGCAATGGCAAGCTCCACCTCCCCACTAGAGAAGTAACTGCTGAAGCGACTTTCAATCTCATGTTTCTCACCAGTTGTCATGTAGACCAACATCCTCATGGAAGACTCAAGGCTCCACAAATTTCTCCTTTGAATAGCAACCTTGGTGACTGGTCCCCAACTCAAAACACACACAGTGATAAGTGTGTGGCTAATACCACCCAACCAGGATCCAACCCTATTGTTTTTTTTTGGCAAGCTCAATTAGGTGTGTGGCTAAACCCCACCCAGCCACCTCAGGGTCAGTAGGTGCTTCAGAAAGGGAGCAGCTCTCCTCAGCACTCTCCTCAGGAGCACAATCACTGGATTCCATTGAAGCCATGGCAAAGATGGCTGGGAAAGGCCTTGGCTTGCAATGCAATGCAGTCTCATGGGTGTTGTTGGTACATAACTACTATCAACAACAAAGCCCAACTTCCATACAAAACAGTATCCCCCATCATCATAAAGACTTTAGCTTTAAAATTTGGACCCCATCATTCATGAAAACCATGGATTCAAAACTGATTGCTAGCTTTGCCAATTTGAACCATTTGAACCATTTAAAAATTGAACCAAATAAAGTTACCCCAAATCACCAACAGCATTCTCCACAGCTTCCAGCTAGCCTAGGCACTGAAGCCACCCAGCCAGGTGATGATGCAGGGGTGCTCGCTTTTCAGGGCCAAGGATATGGCTCCACCACAGGTCAACCAATGGTGGTTTGAAAGTTTGAGCTGGTGGTTTGAAACCCTGAGTGCCACCCCATTAAAGTAGTACCATAATATATTTAGCTGGTGGGTTGTGATTTTATTTATACTTGTAAAGTGCATGGTGGGTTATTGCATTTATAATTGCATTGGTAATTGTATTGTGGATGGAAGAAATACTGCACCAGTTGGTAACTACCTATTGGTGCCTATGAAGCAATATCAATCAGATAATCATGTGGTTGCCAGGTGGGGAACTATTTGCCAACTGGTGCAGGAACCCTCAATATCAATAGTTAGTTATGTTAATTTGTGGTTGGTGTGCTTATATTTTTGAGCCACCATTCAAGACACCAAAATTCAATTGGTTGATGTTTGAAATTGGACCCCAGCTCAGAAGCAAATAATGCCACAATACCAAGGCTACCAGAAACAACCAAACTCAACCACCCCAGGGTGACCCATGCCAAATTAATTGATCACCACTACATAACCCCACTGGAATCTAACAAAATCAATCATAATTTCCCCAATACTACCCAGCAAAATCTAACAAAATCAAACATATTTTCCCAACCACAGCCTAACAATACCCAACACAAACCTAACATAATCCCACATGAACCTAAATAAATCCCACAAGAATCTAACAAAATCCCAAAAATGGGCCAGCCACAATGAAATCCCAACCAATCCTAAATAAATACTACAAAAACCTAACAAAACCCCACACAAACCTAAAAAAATCCCACAAATGGGGAAAGCCACCCAGCACCAATTTATATAAAAAAAGCCAATGCCTAAACAGAACTCTGCCCTTTTTTTCCCAGCTCTGCTAAATTCATGTACTTAATGTATTTCTCATTCTTTAATCTTTGGAATAAATATGTCTTCACCTTCTATGGTTTCCTACTTCACAGTACCATCAGCTTAATTCCCAAACAGCTATTGGTTGGCTGCCCCATCATGGTAAACAAATACCCTTGATTCATTAATGGCAATTAATTGGTGGTGGGTCTTTCAATGTGTGGTGCACACCATAACCAAAACATTCAAATGGTGATATTATAATAGTATAATTCAATTGTTTGTTAGTGGTTATTACCAATGACTATTTTCCAGCTCCTTTAGCCTTTAGCAAACATCCCAACCATGCTTGGCCCCAATTGTACTGGTGATAATTATTCACCCCATGATACCTTTATGTTTTTAAAGATGGTGGCCAAACAAAACCATTGGGTGCATGTGGGGGAATTGCCACAGTAATACCCAACCACTGGTTCATTGCATGTGGGATTCAGCCCCAACAACATCATGGACCCCTCCTAGATCCCAGTTTGCTGGTTGTGCATCCTAGCTACTCAGCTGGTAGATTAGCAATAGCCAAATTCAGGTTCAAATCATATTATTATTTGCATGTCATATATATTAACATGGTATATTATATTATTGAGTAGCTGGGATGCACCACCAGAACCCAGGAACTCAACCAATGCAAATGTGGGTGGCCACTGGTGGGGTTGCCAAACCCAAACAACAGCATAAAATGGTGCAGAGCTTCAAACCCCAACACCCATGCCATTCCCACTCAGAAGGCAGGGCCCCAAACATAACTACTCAATGGTAATATCACTATCTCATAATAAATGGGCCCAGTTCAATAAATAGGAAACTTGGTAGTGGTGGTGGTCAGGAACATGAATATGGTCATAGATATAGTATAATGTTCCTATTAAATGATAGGGCCTGCACCAAAAAAGAATGATTGTACCTTTTAAATATCACTATGTACTATGTTTGGCTATTGGGGTGGCCCTATTGATTTATGTGGTGGTGCAGTGGCATGCTGCAAGTGCTTCCTTTTGCTTGCTCACTCTGTTGCTCTGACTGTGCTGGGTGTTTTCAGCCATATATCTAATCTAGTCTTAACAGCTCTCAGTCCAAGTTAGGGGGCTCCACCCCAGCCATGGCATAGGTCATCCTGATCAAGTTGTTCATGCTCATGGGGAGGAGTTCTGGGTTGTCCCTCCTCATCTGGCGCTCTGCTGGTGTCCTTGGGCATTTGGTTAACTAATCCATGAATGGGGCCAAGGGATTACTAACTAACTATATAAATACACACCAAATATTTGCCATTGAATCCAAATTGGTAGAACAAAAATGAATCATCAAGTATTACTTTGGTGGTCTGTCCCATTGAAACCCATCTTTGATGCAATACATACTCCAAATGCCATAAAGTAATGAAACACCCTTGCAAATTAAATGGAAATGGAATTGCTTGGTTGGGCCAAAGCTCCACTCCTTCCACCCACTCTCAAATGTTGCCACATGCCAGAGGGTCGTTTCTCCACCACTGTAAGTCCATGGCACATATTGCTCTTTCACACAGGGCTGCAAGCCTGTGCCCCTGATAACATTAACAGGGGTTTTGGGTGGCATTCCTGCTGGCACACCAGCTGCCAGGAAAAAACAGTCTTACTTACCAGACTTGGGCCATAATATCACATGGGAATTGCCACAAATTAAATATATGTATGCTACCTTGAATTCCATCTTAGTTGGGTGACAAGGTAATAGCATTGGTTGGCTGGTCCATTAATCAATGGGAATTTCAGGATCCTAAAATGGAGGTACCTACCATATATAAGGCCTATATACTGTAAGGGCTATGTAAGGGGATATCACCCTAAAATATGGCCTTATATGGTACAGTACCTCCATTTTAGGATCCTGGAATTCCCATTGAATTAAGTTAAGGAGGTAAATTGGGTTATTCCATTTCAAGGTTGGTTAGAACCAAGGACATGATTTTATTTGCTGACCAAACTAACATGTGGTGAGCAGTAAGCCATTTTCCTTGAATGGGATTGAAAGCATCAACAAGCATATAAATATAATTCCCAACTGTCAGTGGTACCCTGCAACCAACCCTTCATTGATTCAGTGAATTATTTGCAAAGTTCTCCATGTGGAAGTTTCCTGAATGGTGGTCCCCCAAAACCATCCAAACTTAGAACTTTTTACTCATTATTAGGACCTATGATTTTGTGGGTGCCACCCATTGTAAAAACAAAACACCAAATTAGTATGAAGCACCCCCACAATCTCTTCAAATTAAACATTGGTAGTACATGCCATGAACCCACCACCAGCACACAACCAAACAAAGAGCCTTGAATACCAGGAACCACCCCATTGATAAATACATACATTGGATCAGTGTAGGAAACCCAGTTTGGAAACAATAGTATGGTTTAATTTTTGTTTGGCATCCACTCAATTCATCTATTTGGGTACTCAAGGGTGTTAAAGATGCCCAACCAATAAAACACTGTTATTTATTAATCTGGGTGCATAATCATTTGGTGGCCCCCTTATCACCTTGTTGGATTAGTTTGGTGGTGCACCAAATAGTGGCAGCAACCCTTTTTCCAACACATCCAGTGTTGTAGTATTGTGGCTTGCCTAGCCATCAGGACACCTACCTGAACATGTAACATTCACTGCCATGGAGGGGCCACTTGCACAAAATGGCCCTAAACAAAGCCAACTAAACCACATGCTTGGAGGTGAAATCCCAGGCTTAGTGCCAAGTGAAAATTGTAGTATTAGCTACATTATGACATTTACTTGATTTAGAAGTTGCAAAAATGTTTGCCCTGGCCATGCCCCTCCACTGCAAGAGCCCCAAGCCAAGTTCAGAGGCCAAGCCCTCATAGTCATAATATAGCATAGTATGCCACTCCTGGGCAAGGGGGATGGTTGTGTCAGTGGCATGGGCCACAGTCTGCAAAAAAGAACCTTTGCCACCAAGTGCCTCATGAGTACCAAAAAATAAATGGCCAACTGAAGATGGTTTCTTTGCACATATATTCAAATTTCAATGGGCACACATGGGGCCCCAATGCCACTGAGGGGCAGCAGCACTAGGATGATGTGATGCATCCAGTCAATCATCTCCTTGGCTGTGCAGATTAATTTAGAAGGAAAGTGGTGCTTGTGAAAAACTAATTTGGTAAACTTTGAAACAGCTGCTGCAACATTTCATAGTAAATAGCACTCATCTATTTAGATTTGATTTGCCAAAGCCAAGTCTCCATCTCTGGTAGCTTCCTGGGATTCACTGCCAAGACCAGGTTCTGCTTTGAATTTGGCCTGGCCAAAGATAGCATGAATGAAAGAAGTCTACTCAAGGCACACTGCAGTGGTTCTTGCAGCACTTGGTAACACATTGCAGCCAAATGGCTGCATCAACCTTTTGTTTCTCCCTGGCAGCTGCAATGGCTGCAGGGTCTGGGAGAGGCATAGCCTCTTTAAAGAGCTGACCTCACCAAGTTACATGTGTTGCTGGAAAAAAGTGTTGGGACATGTGTTGGTGGGGTGGCTGAAACAAAACAAACACAAGAACCTATTGTACCAAAGCACCTCATGAAAGGTTCCTGCAGGAATTTTGGTGGCTGGTGCCTGCTGATGCCACATGCAGCCTAGCTACGCACTACACCTGCCTTGTCACCACAAGGCACATCCTGATCAATGCTGTCCTCAGCTAAGTGGTGCATGGAAAATACCATGCACAAACAAACACACCCAGCCCCACAACATAGCATCACTTTCCCAATACAGGCTGAGGGTCCCTGGAAAGAGAATGGTTGAAGGAGGATGCTGGTGTTGACACAGGCACCATCTGGGCTGGGGTTGCTGGTGTGCTTGGTGTTCCCAATGTCTCCACATGGGCCAGGAGCTCCTCTGTCTGTCTGAGTTCTGCCTCTTCCTTTCTCACCATATCCAAAACTTTCTTCTCAAGCTCCCTGACTTCTTTTTCCTCCTGATCAAGCTCAGCTGCCTCATCCTCCTGCCCCTCCTTCCTCTCAACCCTGGCCTTCTCCTGCTTCACTCTCTCCTCTTCCTCAAGCCTTCTCACCTCTGCCTCCTCTTCCTCAAGCCTGGCCTTCTCCCTCTTTTCTTCTTCAAGCCTGGCCTTCTCAAGCCTGGCCTTCTCATTCTGTCTTGCCAGATCTTCAAGCCTTCTCACCTCTTTCTCCTCTTCCTCAAGCCTGGCCTCATCCTGCCTAACTCTCTCCTCTTCCTCAAGCCTGGCCTTCTCAAGCCTGGCATTCTCATTCTGTCTTGCCAGATCTTCAAGCCTTCTTACCTCTTTCTCCTCTTCCTCAAGCCTGGCCTTCTCAAGCCTGGCCTTCTCATTCTCTCTTGCCTCACCTTCAAGCCTTCTCACCTCTTTCTCCTCTTCCTCAAGCTTGGCCTTCTCAAGCCTGAGATTCTCATTCTCTCTTGCCTCATCTTCAAGCCTTCTCACCTCTTTCTCCTCTTCCTCAAGCCTGGCCTTCTCCTGCCTGACTCTCTCCTCTTCCTCAAGCCTTGCCTTCTCAAGCCTTGCCTTCTCAAGCCTGGCATTCTCATTCTGTCTTGCCAGATCTTCAAGCCTTCTCATCTCTTTCTCCTTTTCCTCAAGCCTGGCCTTCTCCTGCCTGACTCTCTCCTGTTCCTCAAGCCTGGCCTTCTCCTGTTTCACTCTCTCCTCCTCTTCCTGAAGCCTTCTCAGCTCTCTCTTCTCTTCCTCAAGCCTGGCCTTCTCCTTCTTGCCTCTCTCCTCTTCCTCAAGCCTGGCTTGTTTCTCTTTTTCCTCCTTGGCTTTCTGGTCCTCCATCCCTTGCTTTCTCCTTGCTTCTTCCTGAAGCCTAACCCTCTCATTTTCTTGAAGTTGTTGCCTTCTCCTTGCAAGGTCTTGCTTTCTCTGTTGCATTTGTGCTTGGAAATTCTTTTCTTGTATCTGTTTCTCTGCTCTTGCCTTCCTCTCTAAAAGCTCTTGCCTGATTTTCTGCAACTCTTCTGGGCTGTGGCTCTGTGCTGGCTGTGGTGCTGGGCTGGCAAGTTCTGCAGGTGCTGGGGTTGCTCCTGCCAGGTTCCTGGCAATCTGTGGGATGGTATTTGCAAATCCTGTGTAGTCCTTGAGCCTGCCTCAGATGAGACTAGCTGGGGAGAAAGGCACACCAGGTTTACAGTGTGCTGCCATGTTCCAGCTAAGTGGCAGCCAAGCACCTTCTCCAATTGCAGCTTCTGCCAGTTGTCATCCTCCAAGCCTTGGGAATGCAGCAGGAGGTGTTCTGAAATGCTAACCCATGCCAGACAGTGGGGAAAGACCCACACCATAAATTGATTAAAACCAAGTGGCAGCTGCAACTCTTCACATACTCATGAACCCACTTGGCTGCTTGGTGGCAGCTAGCATACTTTGCCTTAGCCACAGAATTCATGGTTTCAAAGCTGCATGTAATATTCACCATGAATTACCACTGGCCAAACCTTCTACAGAAAGCTGAGGTGCAACCACATTGTACCAATCCTCCACACCTGTTCCAGATCTGAAGATGAGCTCAAGTTTCCAACATTTCCTTGGCTACCAAACAGGCAGCTTCAAAAAACAACAAGTGGTGTGCAGCATGTGAAAGCTTGATAGCTGAGCAGGTGTCATACCAGAAAACAACATTTGCTGCCTGCACACTGTCAGGAAGTGACAGCACAAAATGAAATATATATGATGTGTATATAATATATATATATATATAATATAGAGAGAGTTATTTATAGATTTATTTATATTGCAAGATTCTCTTCTGAATGAGCTGCCCTTGGGAGGATGATGTTGTAGTAGCCCAATCTGTATACCACTGCAGCCCCACAATTGGGTGGAGCCAAAACCTTCTCATTGGAGTCCACATCAGCCACCACCAAGCTCCCATCGCTCCTGCAACATGCTGGGACTGTGGCCACCTCTTCCCAGCCAGACCACAAAAAGGATTGTCAAGCACCCCACCTCTTCCAGTGACTAAAAGGTGGCTTCTCGCTTGCATCCTTGCCCTTCCTTTGGGCAGGTTTCCTGCTTGGCATTGCAAACCAGGTGGTGGGAAACTGTTTTTGAAACCCATGGTTGGCATGAGCAAGTGGCCAACAATTTCAAAATATACAATGTCAAAATGCCACTGGCTTAATTTGGAAATCTGTCCTCTTGCAATGGAGCTTCTCCCACCCCAAGCCACTTGCCATCTCTGACAAATTCTCAAACTCATCCTTGGTTGCTACAGTAGCTATACTATGGCTCCAAAAGCTCCAGAAGATCATCACAGGCAGTGTTACAAGAGCTTCCATTGATCAAGTGTTACAGTAAAAACAACAAAACAAATGTGTGTGGCCCAAAGCCAAGGTTCACCCAGTCTTGCAATCCTTGTGTTGCCACTCTTCTGCTCCATCAACTGCATCTGGTCATGGCAGACCTTCTTCCTAAGTTGGGATCTGTTGCAGCACTGGCTAGACTTCAACTATATCAAATTTCAATGTGGTGATTGGGTGGGTGACCAGCAAGTTGCACCACAAGAGTTAAGAATAAGTGCCACCCAAATGTCAGCTCCCCTCTTGTATTCACCCTCAAATCCTTGATGCTCACCATAGGCCCAATGTTTGTGGCAACAAACATGAGCTGATCAATTTGCCAGTCAGACAGCTGTGCAAGTGAACCTGGGAAGACCAAGAAGGTGTTGGGATGGGGGGCACAAGTAAATAAGGACAAAAACACCATGGAGACTACAGGAATACAGCCAGTGCATGACAAAGAACATGAAGACATCTTTGGGTAGCCAAGGCTGGAGAGAATCCTGACCTTTTCAGACCTTGACACAGAATTCTTTTTCACAGGGGCTGCACTTTCCCTGCCACCAGAAGCACTCCAGTCATAGCCCATCCTGATCCATGACCTTGGGTGGATGCAAGGTAGGCTGGGGCTGCATGCAATGCAAGTCAGTTGCCAAAATCAAACAAGCCTGGCTTTTAGGCATTGCCAAACTTTTAATACAACCAGAATACACCACAAACTGCCCATCTAGAGAAGTTCATCCAAAACACTTCTTGATGGGCTGCCTGTCCAGCTGCTCATCAGTCTTTCCAAAGCAGCTGCTAGACTCAGAGCTGTCAGAGCTGGAGACACTACTTGCTCTTCTCTTTGACTTGGACTTTGCAACTTTTTTCTCCTTCTTCCTCACCTGTCTGGCCTTCTTATCCTTCTTATGTGCTTTCTTCTTTCTATCATCTTTGTGCTTGTCCTTTTTCCTGAAACAGAAAGGAGTGTGCTGACTTTAGCCAACACATGACAACAAAAACCCTTTTATCCTCTAGCTGACATGGTAAAATCTACAATGCTCAGGCCTCTTTTTTTTGGGTGGTTCATCATCTTCATTGTCATCTGCTAGGCTAGACTCTTCTTCTTCTTCTTCCTCCATGTCCTCATCATCATCTTCTTCTCCTGAGTTGGCACCCAGGGTCCCAACTTTCAACCAGTTCCATGGCTGAAGTTTGGGCAAGCCATGTGCCCACTCACTCAAGTGTGCATGCATGACCTTTAAACACACACACACACACACCAACTAACAAGTGCAACCAGTGGTTTTCAACAGTCCCAGGCACTGGCACTCTTCACAGATTCAGCAGCCTTGCTGCTGGCTGGCCCTCTGCTGTGAGGGTAAGTCAAAGCTAAGGGAGCAGGAGCTTGAAGGTTTCCAAGGCTTAGTGGCTGCTGACACAGCCCCAACAGGTTCAACAGGGGACTAGCAGCAGCAGCAGCAGCATTGAGGGGGTTGTGCACAAAGTCTGGTGGAAGGGTTGACCTTCCAGGCACACCCTTCCTCCTGCTGGTGGGCATGGCGACCTCTTCCTTGATCCATAATAGCCATGCCAGCCAGAGATGAAACCCAAACTTTAAATGGATCAGGATTTTCTCTTGATTGATTATGTTAGATTTATCTGGGTTTTTAGTGGGCTTCTTCAAGGCCTTATCCTTTTCAAAAAGACCTCTAACAGAAATGGTCCTTATCCCACCCTAAGATTATATATATATGTGTAAAGTATAACATATATATATATATATGTAACACATATATATATATATATATATAGGGATACATCATCTGCGTGTACGTACGGTTCAACCCAAGTTTGTTCCTGCAACCACCCCACCTGCCAGTACAACCTGTTTGGTGAAGCCGAAGACCTGCGACGTCGCATCTCCGGTGATTGCTGTGGTGAGTGATCTCTTGAGATTGTACTGTGACATGTGGAAAGCTAAGATAAAAAAAAATATAAAATAACCATTTAGTTTCATTTAGTTTGTTGATTTACCATAGTTAATAGTTATGTAAAAAAAAACAGAAAGTAACATGTGGTTACTAACATCCCATTCCTCAGGGAACATCAGGGAACAACACTAATGTTTAATGGTGTTTGATGTTCGTCATATGTGGTAAGCACTCCCAGTGTGGACATCTCATTCCTATGTCTACTCACAGTGGTGGACCGTCACAATGCACGCAAGAACATCCACTGCACATGCAAAACCACATGTGTCAGAAACCATACGCTGTACCCTCTGGTAAACTCACATAGCTATGGAAGTATCGCAAACTCTGAAAAACGGGCCATCAACGAACTAAATGGGCCATCTATGGCCAGAGTAAACTCTTAAATCACCGGAGGATTTCATGATCAATATCCCCATTTATGTTGCTTAGATCCCATTAAAAAAAAAAAAACTCCAATGAGTCCGGGTCTCCGGCATAAGTTCGCTCCATGACATTTTGGAACAAGACCTGAGAGCGTCCCAGTCCCGTCCCAAAAAAAAATGAGCCGTGTGCCGGTCGAATTTGCCAATCTGGGCCCATTTTGGGATGGTTAGAAATAGCAAGTAATGGTTAGTATTGTGCTCACTCATGGTGAATTGCGATTAATTATATATAATAATCATGCTGGTTCATGATGATTAACGAAGCCATGTGGTTAATTGTGCTCAATCATGGTTAATTGTGATTAATTATATAATCATGCTGATTCATGATGATTAACGAAAACATGTGGTTAATTGTGCTCAATCGTGGTTAATTGTGATTAATCATGATTGTTCATAATGATTAACGAAAGCATGTGGTTAATTGTGCTCAATCATGGTTAATTGTGATTAATCATGCTTGTTATTCATGCTGGTTCATGATGATTAATGAAAAAATGTGCTTAATTGAGCTCAATCATGGTTAATTGTGATTAATTATAATCATGCTGATTCATGATGAATAACAAACATGTGGTTAATTGTGCTCAATCATGGTTAATTTTGATTAATCAGGATTGTTCATGATGATTAACGAAAACATGTGCTTAATTGTGCTCAATCATGGTTAATTGTGATCAATTATTTAATAATGCTGGTTCATGATGATTAACGAAAATTTGTGGTTAATTGTGCTCAGCCATGGGTAATTGCGATTAATTATATAATCATGCTGGTTCATGATGATTAATTATATAATCATGCTGATTCATGATGAATAACGAAAACATGTGGTTAATTGTGATTAATCATGCTTGTTATTCATACTGGTTCATGATGATTAACGAAAACATGTGGTTAATTGTGCTCAATCATGGTTAATTGTGATTAGTTATAATCATGCTGATTCATGATGATTAACGAAAACATGTGGCTAATTGTGCTCACTCATGGTGAATTGCGATTAGTCATGTTTGTTCATGATGATTAACGAAAACATGTGGTTAATTGTGCTCAATCATGGTTAATTGTGATTAATCATGCTTGTTATTCATGCTGGTTCATGATGATTAATGAAATAATAGTTTGACGTTTATTAATTATCGTCAATGGGAATTTCAGGATCGTAAAATGGAGGTACTGTACCATATAAGGCCATATTTTGTGGCGATATTCACTTACATAGGCCTTACATAGGCCTTATATATGATAGGTACCTCCAATTTAGAATCCTGAAATTCCCATTGATATTGGGTCTACCCCTATGACTGGGATGAGCGACCAAACGACCTCCAGTCATAGTTGGTTCATGGGATGGTTTTTGGCCAATGCAATCCGAGCGACCACGTCTTGCTTCGGGAAGCAATACCCAAACGCCTGGCAGTCGGCGATGGGTACAAGGTGATGCTCCCCATAAGTTGCTTTGTAATCCCTTCCTATTCCTACACCTCCCCGAGAAAAAAAAAACTACTACCCCAGATTGTTCGTTCGAAAATTCAGATTGGCCAACTGATCCCCTTTAGAAAACAAAACAAAAATCAAGGTCCAAATTGAAGGTGCTACATCCTAACAATTAAAACAACTTAATCCCGGTGTGTTTTTTATTAGGGTCAGCTTTTCAAATCAAAAGTTTTGGCTTTTTGAATTAAGGTTTTTGATTTAATATCAGGGGAAAGCTTTGAAACCTTTTTTTTGGCAATAATTATAATAGTTATATGTTTAAAAAGGAATTCAATCGATTTTGAAATCGAAACTTTGAGTTTTTTCAATTAAGCCTTCTTTAATTT
The DNA here is from genome assembly GCA_947184155.2 of Cladocopium goreaui. Classification (NCBI taxonomy): domain Eukaryota; class Dinophyceae; order Suessiales; family Symbiodiniaceae; genus Cladocopium; species Cladocopium goreaui. The sequence goes on along the minus strand of CAMXCT020006622.1, from coordinate 324,256 downwards.
AATTTAATATTATATTACGGGAAAGCTTCAAAAACATTTTGGGGGGCATTCTTAAAATTAGATTTTACAAGGAATTTAGTCGATGTTGAAATCGAAAATTTTAGTCTTTCAATTAAGGTTTTTAATTTAATATTAGGGGCTAGCTTCTCCCCGAATATTAAATACACCCTGATAATAAAAACTACCCCTAGGTTTTACTGTTTTGGGGGGAGGTTTAGTATTAGGGGGAAGGGATTCACATGATTAACCCCATCTAAGTATAGATATATCATGATATATCTACCACAACGCATCGTTGACCGAGTTTTAAACCAACTTTGCTCGTAGGTGGAGCTACAACTGCCATTTCTATGGGCCTCAGTACTGGGATAGCTGGGCTTCATGGTGAGGTTCCGGCGCATGCCAATGACCACCTGCCAGCCGCAAACTGCTCCAAAAAAATTGTGGGAAACCCGTGGGGACACCCGCGGAAAGTGATCTACAAATGGTGAGTAAATGATATATATGGTGAGTTTTCCACATCTACGATATCTATGTTAGATTACAGCAGGGTACCCTCTGGCAATCAAACATGGCTAGCTGGAAAATCCACCATTGATGATGTTCCCATTCAAAGCTGCATTGTGTAAATGCACCCTGCATCTGTGAGGCTACCAAAAGCTGCTGAGTGATACTGAGTTCCCTTGAAATCCTCAAAAAATAAAAGTGAATAATATCAATGTCCATAGACTGTTGCAGTAGAATTATTGTTGGAGCTCACTATGTTGGGAAGCGGCCATGTGTATCTTGCACAGCTACACCCAGTCAATTAGATACTTCATGATACTTCCCACACCCTACCTCCTACATAGTGCTGCCAACAGTGGGTATGCATCCAGTCCCTTTCTTTTTATGTAGTGAAAGGGAAAGTCAGGCAAACATCATCAACTATCTAAAGTATCTTACAAGAAATGGGTGGTCAATCCATTTGTTGATCATATTCCCAAGGATGCACCGGATGCAAAACTCGAACAGTTGTAATATACAAGCTCTCCCCCCCTCCCAAAAAATGTTTGGTTCATAAACCCATTAACTATAAACCCAACTAAGTTATAATGGTTCTATTATATGTCCTCAAATTAGTAACAACAGTTATATATATATATACACACCATTCTAATTCTAAAGCCATCCCAATTATTACCATAGTATTTTTCGAGGACATAATTATTACATCTAAATTAGACAAGAACATTTAGTAAAAACTAACACATTTTTCGAGGTCTCGTTGCACCTCCAAAGTCTCGTGACCTTGGTGAACACTGGGATGGGACGACTCAAGAAAACGCACTGAAAAATGTGGTCTCACATATATATATATACACACATATATATATTATACCAATATATACCCATATAAACTATTATAAACTAATATGTAATGTATACCTTTGGGATCTCAAAAAAATGTATCGCCCAAAATGAGGTCCAGGCCTGCGTCCATGTACTGCTGGATCTGTCAGGATTATCAGGATTCGTCCATGACACTTGGGGGTAAACCTGGGGACCAATTGGACCAATGCAGTTCAGAAGAAGTACAGACTATATTACCATCTGGTTATTTAACATAGCCATGGAAATGGCCCATTTATAGATGGTGTACCTATTAAAAATGGTGATTTTCCATGGCTATGTTAAATAACCAGAGGGTATGTTGTATAACTGTTATGTAAGTTCTGTGAAGTTATATCATTTATGGTATGGACTATAAGGCAACTATCACTGTGAAAGGCTATGGTATATGAATCCATACTGATGAATTACATGAACTTCCATGACAACTTGCATGATGGTATAGTATAAAATAACATGATACAATTTTAGGAGTTGACTCGAGATTCATCACTTTACCCTCCAGTGTCATCAAACATTGCTAGCTGGGCAATCCCCGAACTGAACACATGCATCTGGTTCGATGGAAAAAAAACACGAACCTGAACAGCTTGGCATAGCATGGCCATTGTGCGAATTGGAAACCCGTGCACTTTTACCACCATTTTGAGCGATGTCGCAAAGTGAGGTTGCTATACCTTATCCAGCTGTATATCAGCAAATTACTTCGTAGGTTTCAAAAGACCTACTAATACTACTTATATATGTATATATATATATATATTTATACGAATGTGTTTGTAGTGTATAATACATGTTTGTGACACACAAATATTATATATAAAGTATACATATTGTATACATAAATGCATATGTGGGATCTCGCGTGAGATGTGGGTCCTCACCTGAAAGGGTAGGCCAGCTCCAGGGCAAAGAAACGACTCCTGGTCGTCACCTGTCTGTTAAGAAAACAGACTCACAAAAACAAAAAAAAACGTGCAACATGACAAAAAGCAAACAAAATTCCAACCATTTGCCAAATAGAAAAGAATGGTTCGACATGGTTGAAAATGGAGGGTTTTTTGGAAGCAGTAGTTGAAACACTGATGAAAATTGATATGCTAAAATGATGAAGAACTAACAACGCCATACAAAAGAATGTCCTGCTGTTCGCCCAATTATCCTGTATTTAGTTGTTTCGGACTTGCAGCACCCTACTGCTGTATAGCAACCCCAGAAAAGATGGAAAAGTGCTTCTCGGATGGTTGTTCAATAATTCAATGATACAGTATTTACCTCATATTTCCAGGTGTCCAACTTTTCTGCCTTTTTTGGGGGTTGCTATAAAATGCCAAAATGGTTTGAATATGTATATATAATATATATAATATATTTAATATATATAAATAAAATATATAATATATATATAATATATATATAATATATAATATATATATAATATAATATAATATATATAATATATATAATATATAATCTATATAATATATAATATATATAATATATAATATATAGTGTATATATATATAATAATATATATAATATATACATCCCACATGCTGTGCTCAGGAAGTCTTTCCTGTTCAATCTCCCAGGTCAAAACAATGCCAGTGCCACTGGGGCATCGGGAGACGCAAACGCCGTCCAGCAGGGTGAAACCCTAGCGGTCCATGTTGGCGTTTTCGGACGTGGGATGATTATCCCCAGTTGATGATTTATATAACCACTACCCTCTGGTGAACTAACATAGCAATGGAAAGATCCACCATTTTTCATGGGAAAATCCACTATTTCTATGGCCATTTTCCATTGCTATGTTAGTTCACCAGAGGGTATTAGTGATGAATTCCCAGTTGCTGGGGATAATTATACTGGGATACTTAGTTGATAATTATCACCATACATAACCTTTAGATGAACCATTATTCCCAGTGCTGCTGGTGGTGAATTTAATAATTCATGGTTAAAATGTTAATAGTTAGTCATAGTTTCATAGTTAACTTATTGAATAGAGTAAATGATGATGAATAATGGTTACCCTTTGGTAATCATGGCCAGCTGGGAAATCCCCGACCAAAATGGATGCTTTTCTGGCTGGGAAAATCACCGGAGGCTAGGCAATGTGGTAAACCCACTGTATGTAGCCTATAGCAATCCCCCCCAAAAAATAGAACATGTCCTAAAGTACTTTTCCACTCTTCTGCTAGGATTTTTCTCTCCTATCCTTCTTGCCGGTTACTATAATTCAACAATTATATAACGATAGGTCATGTTCCATGTTCCCCTTAAATAGATTTAAATAGGGTAATACCCAATTGCATGAACCCCAACCGGTGGTAGTTTATGCCCTCGGGTTTACAGTACAAGACCTGCCTCAATGCTGCTGGGCGTGCACCAGAACAAGAAGGGCTTATCCCGCACGGCCTGCACAGTCGACATTTGGCCCCAGGATTTGAAGGAACCTGGTGTCGGATTACAAGTCATACAGTAGTCACCTTAACCCATGAATGGGAATCACGGGCATAGGCGTATGTACAATATATTCAATATATATGTATATACACATACATATTACGCATATATAAATATATAGATACATATATGTATATAGGCATGTACCTACAAATAATGTGTGTATATATATGTATATATATATATATACACATAGAAGTATGGGATTATCTATATGTATACCTAAATGCTTATATATGCATATATACATATACATATATATATATATACATGCATATAAAAATACATATATATATATAAACACATATGCAAAGTGTGTATGTATATATATATATAGCCCAGCGTCTGGTGGTCCCCCCCTCCCCCCCGAGATGGTGATGGTCCCCATATGTATATGCAAGTTATATATATATAAGTACCGTATGCATGTACAGTATGTATGTATGCATGTAATGTAATGTAATGCAATGTAATGCAATGTAATGCAATGTAATGCAATGTAATGCAATGTAATGCAATGTAATGTAATGTATTGTAGTGCATGTATATATATATATATATATATTATATGCATGTGTATATCTATGTGAAAACTTTGATCTGAACCGCCCCCAAATAGACCGCGCAGAGATGTATATCTATATATATATATGCATATGTATTACGTATGTAGTATGTGTATGTGCACATGAATACCATATGTATATGTATGTGTATATGTATATGTCTACGTATCCCTCCCCCCTGTGGATGTGATATGGGCGGGGGTGGGGGCGGGGGTTGGTGAGGGTAGGGGGTGGGGAGGGGTGGGTGTAACCCCTCATACCATATGGGGTGGGGGGGGGTGAACGAGAGACACGGGACCATATATGTTTCTACATTCATGTATCCATTCATGTATGGATTGATGATTGTATAACTGTATATACAAATATACAATCATGCAAGTATGTATGTACAGTATATACAGTATATATATACATATGCTAGCCCCGCCCCAAAACCGACGTTTTTCTCTTGCTTGTTTTGAAGGTTGAAGAAATAGTTTGCTGTTTAAATAAAGTATGCTGGCGTGATTTTCGATTTCTTCTGACAATTGTGTTGAGCAAAGGTGAGAATCTAGAGGAATATTAGAAATAAACTTGTTTTTGATATTTTAGATTTCATATCTAATATCAAGTTTATAACTGGGGTAAAACGCTTTGAAGCCTCATCTAAGATATTTAATAATCTATTTTCAGGAAATTCCATTCCACATCCGTCCACCATAGTTATTCCATCTTTTGAGCAACTAATAAATATTTCCATATTCTCTAAAGAAAAACTAGAAACAACTGGAAAATAACTGGTGATTCAAATTGTGCCAAAATATCTAAAACATGCTATTTTAGTATGTCTTTTCTACTTGGTTACTTTTTTTTATTACATACACACAATTTTTACAATCTACAAAAAATCAAAAAAAAGTTTAAAGCTCTTGCTATGAATAGTTGGATTTAAAATGATTGGCAAACTGCTTTGAACGCTAGCAAGAAAATTGCAAATAAATGCTTTTATACAGCAATAAATTCCGACTTTTTACTAAATAGTACAACAAGTAAAAGAATGTATATATTATAACCCATATTGGGAAAAATATATCTTTTAATTCAAAACGCGGAGCAATATTTACATCAATTAGCACCTTATGAAGTCATTAATTGGTGTGAAAGATATCCTGCAAAAACTATCTTATGCAAAAAATATTACCTTAATGCTCTTCAAAGCTTAAAAATATCCACTCACTCAATAGAAAGTAAAGTATGTCAACTTATAAAAGAACTATGGCAAGAAAATACTCAATTTAATATACAAGAAGAAAAGGCACTCTTTGATCAATTTTCTAGATATATATATATATATCTTATAAAGATCACTTAATTAAAATCTAGATATATATAATATATCTTATAAAGATCACTTAATTAAAATCGACAATCTATTGCTACAAAACCAATGAAATAATATTTCTTATTTTTTCATTTTTTAAAGATATGGATACAAAGAAAATGCAATGTCGCATATTAATAAAGCAAAAGAATATTCAAAGCACAACAATGTATCATAACATTATAAATAATCATCAATATAATCAATGATTAATTTTTGATTATTTATTTTCCCGCTCCTGATCCTAGCCCCGGGATTCAAGAAGTTTTTTTGGATCTTGAATCTTGAATCTTGGATCTTGAATCTTGAATCTTGGATTTTGAATCTTGAATCCTGAGCCAGTCTAAGTACTTGGGCCCCTGGACTCGTTTGCAAACGTTTGCAAACGCTTTTGGTGACAACATTGCTCTAAGTACCTGGGTTCAACAGTAAGACAACAATTAATACACACATATGTATATATATATATATGGCCCCCCCCCACTGGAACTCAAACTGAACAAGGTAATTTGTCCCAAAAGCGTTGCGACCTCAAAAACGTCGGTTTTGGGGGGGTACCATATATATATATATATACAAATGTATTCATTGTTCCAAGATTGTTTGTCATCTCCAGTTTCGCTTCCACACCTCGTCGACCCCACAAATGGATCCAGTCCAATCGAAGCCATGAGTCCTCAGCAGCCAGGCTTTGGCATTTTGGGGGAAATTATGAGGTATCTAACCAACAAATATGGGGTATAAATGGGGTATATATTGGGTATAAATGGCTATAAAACAACCTACCTAATACGACATGAGTATAAAACAACATGTAATGGGCTATTGTTAACCTACCATATAAATTATATATTTATCCCCGTATCATTAAAGCTACCAATGTATGGTATAAATGCCAAATTACAATAAGTTCTGAAACCAAGCTAACAAGACATGTGGGTCCGAAGGTGAGCAGTATACCCCGTTTTCTGTTTGTCGTGTAATGTTAATGGATGTTAATGGGGAACATGATCATAATAATCCACAAGTGTTAGGTGCACCCTGTTTTCAGACGGACCCATTTGTAGGTACATTTGTCATATCAATAAATAGATTTATAAATTTACATACATGCAGAATTATGCAGAAATATTATATAATTAAATTTAACTATGGTTAGTAGATGTTAGTAGCAATTTCCCAAACCAGATTTAAAGCAAATGACTTCCCCGACCTCAACTTGTGAAAAATGCGAAGCCTGCATGAGGGTAACATTCAAGACAGAATGAACTTTAGACTTTGGATATCATATGGTATGCGTTTTGAGGTAGAATGCTTTAAAAAAAAAAAGGCATTGGATACACAATTTCGGGACCCAAGTCATGGCATAAACCCCTGGGCCAAACAACTGCTGGCCGAAAAAACCGGAGCCATGGGGCAGCTTTGCCAGGTCCCCTTCTCTCAGGGCATGGTGGAAGACTGACCTCAGCTTCGAAGGGAGGCCTTGGGAGGCCAACTTAGTCCAGGTGCATCTGATCCGAGGATTTCTGCCGCTCAAAGGTTGAAATCCGGCTTGCAGGTGTGCCGAACAGGATGTTTCTTGGATTTCTGGCAATTTCTATTCTCATCCATAGCTACACTATCTCATAACGAACCCGAAGGCATCCGAAGGCCACAGAGTCGCTACTGAGCCAAGCACCACATGCCAAAGAGGAAGACAACAAAGACCATGGCACAAAAGGGATCCGTGCAGCGTCGCCTTGCAGGCCTGCGGTAGCCATCACCTGCACGGAGTCAAATGATTTCCAGGCTTCGGGTGAACATGATGAACTGCAACATATAATATGGCACTTGAAAGTGAAAACCCGCTCTCACTGGAAGAAATTGAAGAAATGACACAATGATACACATTGTAATTATATATTGTAATGTTTCTTATTGCTTTCTAGGCATTTCTAGGCCAAACAATCTTTTCAGGCCCAAAGGCTGACATGTTGGGAATGGCATCAGATGACAAGCTGGAACTCATCAAGTGAAGCACTGCCCGTCACGGCCTGATGTCAAGCTCTTCACCAAGTCCTGAACATAGAAAGATCCATTGATTTTGGGCAAAAAATGCACAGAGAAGTTGCAAAAATGTCATTAAACATGGATACAGATGGATATAGTACCAAAACAGACCAATGGTTCGTCTTCAGCATGCTCCTTCTATCATTTTGGGGTTCAATCATCTGGTCCATCCTATTCCCGTCTTCAAATTCTGTAGCCTTTCAAAGTGGAAAGTCTGGGTACACAGTGGGCAGCCAAGCGCCAACATTCTCCATGTGGACGCGCCTCTCCCTCATCTCTTTCCTCAGTCAACACATCACGGTGCGCTGCCGGGGCCCCACAGGCCTCTGAGGTCCCAACACTGCGGTTGCCCCACATGGAGATCAACTCATGCTGGGCCGGAGGTGCGTCTGCGGAAGTCGGATGATGCTATTGAAAGTGGGTGATTTGATGGTAGTCCTGTGGTATGGTGTTGATCCATATTGATCCCAATGTGATCGATACACATTTGCCAGAAATGAAGCTTTCAAGTATATGTAATATATATATACATACATTATATATAAATCACATATATATATATTTCTATCTATCTATCTATCTATCTAATCTAATCTAATCTAATCTAATCTAATCTAATCTATCTATCTCTCTCTCATCTAATCTGTGGTTTAGGGGTCTTAATTACAAGCTGACCCACAACACTCTGCTGCCCGGTGCCCCCATCTGCTTCTGCTTAGCTTCATGTCATAAAGCTATTCCAAAGTCTGACCCACCTCATTCCAAAGGGGGACTTGCATACTCATACTGAAGTGCTGAAACTCTCACCCAAATTTGGGCCGAAAAATGAGCGGATGGCGCGCCGTTCACACAACTTCCAACAGAAAGTCCGGAAAAAGCGGGGATGCACACTTTATTTATTCATTTCTCTCCACAACGTAGTTGTCTCACGATGACCCTTTTCAGCGCAAGTCGCAAATTGTCAAGTGCTAAACTGCTAAACATCGCACCAGCCAGGGTCAAGGCAAGAAGGGGCTGTCTCGCGCCGTAATGAAGTAGACTCAAGAGCTTCAAAACCACAATTTGATGGCCGATTTTGTAGGCACTAATTAATTATGGGCACTCTCACAGGTCATGACGGGTCATATGTCATGATAGATCATGATAGCTTTCCGGGTCCCCAGCCAGCATCCTTCTGGCCGCCATAGCAATGGTGAATTTCAATGCTACCGCGCTGCGAGTGCTACACAAAAGCTCAGGTTGGCTTGGAGCCTGCGTTTGCCCAGCACGTGGCGGGTGCCCGGAGTATTCTTCCGAAACTCTGTGACCTGTGAGAGTTGTTAAATTGGGGATTTGAAGTGCACAACTTTGAGGAACATGTATGAATAAAACGTCTTCTTTTTGTTCCAAAAGCATCAGAAAGACGCATGCTTTTTTTGGACCTCCTAGCCCTGCTCCAAACATTGGATCCCGAAACCGACCCATGGGGCTCCCAGCAAATCATGATCTGCGGCAGCAACAAACTAAACCTCCCGTAGTGGTGCATTGGCAAAGGAAAAAGGTATGCTATGTGATTTGAACCATTTTGAACCCATCTCTCAAATGTTAGTATGTTAGTCAATTGCCGGGATGAACATTGAATAACAATACTCCCGTTCCCTTATTACTATCCCGGTTCATTTTCACTTTTGGGATGTTTTTAGGTTGGTCAATTTGATTTGATATTGATCACCTTTAGAAAACAAGTTTAAAATCAAGATCCAATTTGAGGGTTTCACCCCCCTATAATGATAAAACAAGAGTTAATAACCCCGGGGTGTCTTTTATCAGGGTCCGTCTTTAAACTCGAAAATCTTAGTTTTTCTAATTACGGTTGTGATTTTATTATTAGGGGAAATCTTCTAAATCCAGAATTTGGCAATATGTCAATTAGATTTTAGTAAGGAATGCGATCGATATATATATATATATATATCGATATGGGATTTTTGATGATTTTTGTTTATTAAGTTGTGAATTCATTTTCTTGCGGAAAGGTTCTCACCTTTCCTACACCACCAATAGCAGGGGTAGTAGAACCGGGGGAAGGGATTCATAAAAAAAGTCCCAGGAAATTGCCCATCGTGGGGGAGAAACTGGCTATCATAAACTGGATATCATCAATGAATGACATCCTATGCTATCCGAGCTGCTATCCTGGGAAAAATGGCTGATCGATATCAATGGAAGGACCTGGAAGGATAATTGTTGAAGCCTCAAATCCGAAAGGTCGCCCCGGCTCGGAAATGCGCCGAGCAGTCCCAAACCACAAAATGTTGATTGCCTTCTGTAGACTCTCTTTAAAAGCCTTGTTTTGTACAAGTATACAATTGTAGGATTATATCAGGGGATGCACCTTTCTGACCGTTACAAGTACCAACTGTGAGATCGAGTGAGGTTGGATCCTCATACAGTGCCATTTGTTATGGATGTTATGGGATGGGCCCACACCCAGACAGCCATCCATCCCTTCACTCACTATCCGATATCCCTTCCCGAGTCCATCAGACCCATTGGTGGATCGATTTGCTCCTTAAAAATTGAAAGTAGCTCTTTTCAGATCCTTAAAATCACAGGCCTCATAGGCTCCTCCAAAATTGGCCATTCCTATCAACGCGGAGCAAAAACTGTAGGCCATTCCCCATACCGAACTCACCAAGCTTCTGGGCTGGCCTATCACCAGCAGGGTGACCACCCTTAGCTCAGGCGTTATGGCAACACACATGGATTTGCGTGAATCATGCAACAGAAGCTGAAATTCAAAGAAAATGGAACCAGTTGCCATTTTAGCATCTATAATATGTATATATATATATACATGTGTGTGTGTGTCATATGTATATATTTGTCATTGTATGTCCGATCTCCGCCGGGACCATGGCAAAAGGATCGACCTGGGGCGCCAACCCCACCCCACCAGCCGCCAGCAGCACGAAGTGCTGCTCCACAAAGGAAGCCTCCAGTGCAGCTATGGAAACATTGGAAACCCCATGGTTTCCCAAAGGAAATGATCGAGAAATGATGGGTTTTCATGGGCTTTCCATGTCTATCTTAATGATCCAAAGGCTGGTTGCATGTCCTTCGCTGGGCACGGTTGTTGAACTGTAGTATACAAGCACATCAGACACATCAGAATGATGGCTCAAGAAGTGCTAGATCATCAGCCTCATGCTATTCCGTGCTAGGTCACTTTGTAATAGCTCACCCAGAAACCACCGATCAAAACCTCTTTCTTCTAATAGACCCGCTTTCACTAGAACGCAGTGGGGAGTCATCTCATATGATCTCATGACTAAATATTGGTGTTTGAGGCAAACTCCCCAAATGATCCCAAATGTCGACCCAAATCCAGATAGTGAGTCGATATGAGCTAATTATGAATTTGCTCAGTCTGGGACTTGACCAGCTCCTGCGAGGGATGGCTGGTGCCACGCCATTCATGGAATTTGGCAACCCAGACGAACGTGTGGTCATCAGGAAAGATAAAATTTGGGGAGCCTTTCATGACCTCCAAGCAAAGATCCGCTGAATCCGTTACCATCCCGTCTCCTTTCTTGTCCTCATTCTCTTCCTCTTCCTCTTCTTCCTCTTCCTCAGGTTCTTTCTCCTCCTTTTCCTCTGTGGTTTCTGCTTCCTCTTCCTCCGTGGTCCTTGCCATCCCTACCACTGCCCCAGTCGTTGCCGCCGCCGTGGTGGCCGCGGCCGTGGTAGCCGCTGCCGTGGTCGGCGCGGCCGTCGTTGCCGCGACCGTCGTGGCCGCGGCCGTGGTGGCGGCCTCTGCCACCACCGGCGCGGCCGGCACAGCGGACATCACAGGCGCGGAGACCATGGGGACCTGAGCGGCTTGCACCAGGCGTGCGGGCCATCCTGCCGCGGCTCTGGAGCACCAACCCGGGGTGGAAGTGAGTAAAACCGCTGAAGTGACTTGAAGTGCCAACATTCAGTCAGGAGTAAAACCTGCTGCGCCCGCGCAAAAACGTTTGCTGGTCTAAGATAAATCTGGCAATGGGACAATTTGGGGCAAAAAGTATCACCTCTGAAGCGGTATGAGTCCGTGCCTGTCTTGTTTTCCCTCGCTGCCTTCTCCTGCTGCAGTTTGCTATGAATGACGGCCGACGGCATCTTTAACTTACGAAACTTGAAATCCTCACCTTGAACCCTGGAGAAGCCAAGGTTGCAAGACAGAAGCAATGGCTCCTGATCTTGAATCCTTCAGACCCTTGGTTCTACAGAATCCCTACAAATTTCCCGCTTTACATGGTCAGAGTCAGGGGTCAAAAATTCTCCCAACCCGCCATACTTCACACAATGCTCTGCTCACACCTGAAAACGAGCGGTTTGATTCCCTGCCGGGCTTACTCGGATCGGGCTACCTCAGCGGCGCGTCATTCTGAATCGCCCCTGTCCAAAATGTGTTTGAAGCTCAGTTCGAGCAGATTATAATGCTATATACTTCCGAAAATGCTATCCTCTCTCACTGCATCTACCTGCTGATGGCCTTTTGAGGTGAAGAGGAGTACACTTTACATTTTCTGATTTCCAAGTATGCATCTGCATACCGGAACACACGCTGGATCATCTGGGCTGGTGATTCATAAACATTCATAAACATGTTTGCGTTCTCGGAGGGCATACTTCCTAGCTGATCAATGCAGGCCAACACTACACTATGTATGTTGATGTCCTGTGGGCATGGAGTCGAACCCGCAGATTTTGGGTAAGTAAGCTACTGACCTCTGAACTATCCAAATTGAATGATAATCAAGCAACAAATACAAACCATCTTCCAAAGGCATGTTCGGTGTCTCCATGGGGTTACATCCAATTTTGTTGGCTGGCTAAGATCCGTTCCCTTGTTTCGTGTCATTATTAATTGTTAAATCCCCGTGTGTTTCGCGGTTCATGCTTAGAACAAGCATCATTTTGCGTGCGTTACATGTTCATGTCTTGGGTCAATGCTTATGTTGTCCGAATTTATGTTCATCAATCCTCAATTTTTGCTGGGAATGCTGAAACTGTAACTATCTTAATACGCACTCAAATGTGATATATAAATACTCTTGGACATTTTAGACATGTGTGCACAATATAATGTAGACAATATATTATGTGGTGGGGGGTGATAAAAACTGAAATATTTCAAAAAGGGGTGTGTCACCCCCTCCACACACATCTAGAAATATTTCAGCTAAAAAAATGTGGTTTGTATACAGGAGAATAAGGCAATGGAAAATCTTAGCGCTGTCACTTATGCATCAACGGGCACCTGTGGATGTGGTCAGGTACGTGCGAAGCGGCTGAAGCGCGCATTTTCATATGTTTTTTTCTCTCCCAAATGTTGCTTGTGAAATTTTTGAGGGGGGAGGGACAAAACCATGGTATTTTACAGCTCTAGAAGCCCCCCTCCCCCACAAATTCCATTTCCGTTTCTGAGTACCTTCAAAGACCAAGAGCAGGAGTTCGCAGAGGTCATGCACGGTTTGCTTTTTTGATCTGTGTATATCCAATTGACATATCTAGGCTAAAGTCTGGCATCTGGAGGACCCCCCCACTTCTTTTGGAAACCCAAAAAAACATGTGGGGTGGTATATTTCATGTGGTCAGGTGAAATATGTCTCAGAAATTTCTTGTCTTACCCCGCCCCAAATATTCCAGGGTTAAAAGATGTTAAAAGGGGGGAATTAAATTATATATATATTACACACATATACATATATATATATAATATAATATTCGACATGTTGCCGTTGGAATAAACCACCATCGCCATCACCACATTTCGCCATCGCCCAGCGACCGGTCCACTGTGCCGCATCTTCTGCTGCCACGGCCACCGCCAGGGCTTCCGCTGTGACGTGGGAAGCGCTGGGGACATCAGCACCTTGTGGATTTTCCCATGGATGGGAACATATGGGGCTTATGGGGATAGGTATCATAGTCACTATAAGTAACTATAACTATAATAGTTATGAGTTATTTAGTGATGATTTTTTATCTCCATCGCCTTCTCGAAGAGTTAAGCTATTAGTAATGATTAACTATATAACTACAGTTACTGTATAATATAACTATAACTATGATTGAAGAACTATAACTATCTCTCCGTCGCGATCTGCTTGTGCTGTATAGGATTATATGAGATCATATGGGGGTGAATGTAGTGAGCAAGAATAACCTGAAACATGTTCATAAGGGATGACTGTAGTCTATAGAACTACCATGAGATACCCATGAATCGATATGAATCGGGGAATCCCATTCAGGTGGAATGACCAGACCATACCCCATGGACATCCATAGGCCAAGCCTTCTATAGGAGGAGATCCCAGGATCTCAAAGCGTCACAGTATGGTTGATTGGGCTTCCCAGAATGGATGATAGTCCCCAGTATATTAAGTATTAGGCATATTGAATGTTGGGCATTATAACCCGGTCCAATGATCATCAACCAACCGGGATGGTTGAATCATGCATGGGATCTCTCATGATATCTCTAGACTCTCTAGACTCCACGCAAGTTATTTTTTTCACTTTACGGATGTTACATACCTAAATGCAGCACATATGTTTACCAGTCGCGGGATGTTTCTCCACGAACAGTTCAGGGGAAATCTGCAGGGTTTGCTTAAGCTTTCAAAGATCTATATGCAAGGACTTGAAGGTGTGGGACCATGCCACCAAAGATGAGCGAATCGGATAATCGCCGTAAATCACAGTCTTTCCTTGAATGTATAGATCAGAAAAACGAGAATGTCAAGAACATATAAGAATATACCTATACTATCAATTACTCACATTATACATAGTGTATATATAGATAGATAGATATAATATCCTTCAACGTCCTGCTGTCCTTCAGCCAAGTGACCAAATTTCCCAGAGCTCAAGTGAGGATCACTGGGAGGATGATTTGGCGCAGCCTCTGGCGCCAGTGACCTGAGCCCATGGCATCAACGGAGAATTGTTGAGGGATGGCCGCAGGTCGAAGCTATGGGAAACGCAACCAATAAGCCATACAAGGACGTACCTGATTGGGTTGCAGCATATAGTAATGTAATTGTTGCACCAAGTGTATGTTGTGCTTTTCTTTCAAGCTACACCTGATCCGCGCATTTGGGTTTGAGGTAATCATTGGGCTTACCAGCTCAGGTTACTGCCCAGAAATAGTTAAAATCAGATGATATCTCTGGGTCTGCTGGTCTAAGTTCCCGACTGCGGCACAGCTCTGACTGGATTCATGGCTGAGGGTTGCAGGTGGGCCTCCCCGGTAGGAGACACCTCCATCGACTGAACTTTGGCCTCGTGCTCATGTCCTTGGTCCTCGGCAAGTGGAACTGAACTGTTAATCGTCACAGGTGGCAAAAAACAGTTAAAAGAAAAGTCAGTCAAGGATGCTTCCAAAAATGCAGGCACCAGTTCATGGTCTACGCGTAAGATTTGGAAAGCAGGGGGGCAAATTTGGACACACATACAACCTCTTGGCAAATAGGAGGTGTCTGTCGGCTTCTCAAGATTGTCTTCAGGATGCGCTTTGGAATCCTGGACATGGGCCAATGCATGTCCAAGATCAACCAACTTCAAGCGCCCGAAGGCTTGCACAAATGGATTGATGCTTCAGAAAGCGTCCTGGAGAGGCTTTGTTTCACAGTGGAAAGAAGAGGCAACTTGTGTTCTTGGTGCTGTTTAATTTCATCTAGAATCTACAGTATGTCCACATATACGTCCCAATTCATAACAACAGAAGTCCCTATTGATCGACCACCTTCTTTCCCGCGAAGCTTGAGTACGGTAGAGAGTCCTGGGCGGCCGACTTGCAACTACTGAATTCCTTGCTGGTTGATTAAGTGTATTCATCCCTTGTTAAAGTGGCACTACCGAATCCCGAATTAAGCAACCCGCTTTATTCATCTGAGGATTGATATTTTCTCGCCTTTAAGCATGCTTTGTCAATGTTGTCATTTGGGCATGTCCCGAAGTACAGTAGTAGTATGATGCAGTGGGTAATTTAATTAGCCCCCAAAAAGGGGACCACTGAAACCAAACACGTTAGTTCACAACCGCTGCTTTACTACTTGCACACTTGATGCCAAGGGTAAGCAAATTTCAGCCCCTGCCAATTGCCTGCCAATACCTTGCTAAAACAAGAGGGACTCAGTTAGCAGAAGGTAGCTTTCATGATACATAGCTCACTCTGCTTGCTTGATCTTGCCCTTAAAAGGCAGAAAAATGATGAAAAATGAAACCCATACGAAACACTACAAAGTCCAGTTTCGGGTTTGGAAAAATGGCAAGCCGGCTCAAACTGACACCTGGAATGCCCAAACACTTCCCTTTGAAGATGTTCTTCAGCACTTGCAAATGACCATTTTGGGGCCCCACGTTCGATTTGTTGCAGGGATGGCGCAAACAGTACGGGGAAGTTCCCAACCAACAAAGGGGATTTATATATATAACACACACACACACCAACACACACACACATATATATATATATAATATTATATTATTGTTATTATTGTATGTTTAATTCCTTTTATATCTAGACATATGCATGTGCATGCGCTGATGCTACAGCTGAGGCCTTGACCCAAGCCTTGCTCACTTTGGCTGCCTTCAGGTGCCAAGCACGAATGAATTCAATGGGGTGGTGGCCATGTCCAAAACTCATTGGAGTTTCAACTTCCTACGGTAAAATTTGCCATGACAGATTCGACAGATGAATTTCCATGTTTTTTGTTTTTTCTTCAAAAATTCCAACAGAGAATAGCTTTCTGGTTGCATCCTACAGTGGGTTAAATCATGTTAAACCAGCATCTCTAGCCTGACTTTGAGGCTCGGCATCATCCTGCTGCCTCAGAAAATGTCAGAGGTTTCCTGGCTACTCCAAGATACAGGCGTAGAATATAGATGGTTTTATGTCACCCAACCTACACCCAAAGGACCCGTACTCCTAAACTATATCAACTCATCAATTCGTAATTTTTCGGTCCATGTTCCGTAATTAAGTCATGGGGCACGATCACCTGTTTTGGTTGTCCAACTTGAATTGGACAAAAAAAACAACGATCAACAACGGGACACTCACCCATTGTTGATGTTCCACCGAGAAATCACCTTATTGTTCCAAACATTTTTGCATATGATGCCCATTTTGTTGCTCCAAATTCCAAACCACATTTTTTTTTTGTAAAATACCCCCCCCCCAAACATTTAGTTGGCTGATTATGGCTAAATTGGATATGTCCAAAAAATCCAGTTCGCATCAGAAACAACCAGCCATCAACCCGAGTCTTGGTCAACAATGGTCCCCACCGGCTAGAGAGTGGTCAATGACCGTTCATGGGGCAACAGCAGTTGCAAAATGTTGCAAAAGTGGATATCATTTAAAAGAATTATTTGATCTAGATTCCGATTCATCATGATCAATCATCCAACCCAGATAAATCACTTACAATCTACAAACAAATAGTGATCAGTGAAATATCGTGAAATCATCTACAATCCCAACCCAGATCAATGTGGCCATTTGTCGTCTGTGTTGGTGCGAAAACGCTCAAAGCCGAGGGGCATGAATCCATCTAGCGCCTCGTGGCGCCTGCACTGCTGATTTGGGCATGGAACTAATCCCTTCCCCCCGTTCATATTAAACACCGCCAAAGGAAACCAAAGTTGGATGTAGGGATTTTCCACATTTTGTTTGGGATGCAATTGGGGTGTTTAATATTAGGATGATGGGATTAATTTAAGCGCTAGACGCCTAACCATTGTATCATTGCAAATGCCCCAACAAGCATCCAAGTCGATTTTCGTTGGTGGAGCGGACGACCTGAACCCAAGGAACATCAACGAATGATATGTATATATATATATGTGTGTGTGCGTGCGTGGGTGTGTGTGTGTGTGTGCTGTGTGGGTGTGGGGGTTTGATACTGCTTGGGCCGCAAAATGTTGCAATGATGGAGCCCTGGTACAAGTTGCAACTAGCGCTGGGTTTACAACCCCATTTCACTGTTACATGAGCCAGTTTAAGCTTATAAATCCAACGAAAACAAAAAAACAGCAACTGATCCACAGTCGACCCAGGGCAGCACCAGCCGACCAGCGGCCTTACAAGTACATGCCGACCTTGCTCAACAGCAAGAACCTGCGGAGCAAATGAACCAGGCTGGAGATGACAGGTAAAACATGTTAAAGACCACCCAAATTTCTAGGACAGACCTGCAGTATAGGTACAAAGGGCTTGTATTTTTTGCTAGGGCGTCCAGGCGGGTTGCCCGAAATGAAACAACATGTACAGAAACGTGTATAGATTATATAGATTAGACATTAACTATATATGCATACATATTCAAAAAAACAAAAACATACGTTTATGTATGTAGAAAAACAATATCTATTATATGTATACATATTGTATATCTACAAGGTAGTCGGTAGGTAACAATTTTTATATGTGAAGGACATACATTCATTAAGTGAGGCTGGTCCCAATGGGCCTCCACCAGTGTGAGCACCACCTAGCCGTTTTTTGGGGTGGCCGGCTGCAGGATTTTATGGGGATCATGAAAATCATGTCAAAATATCTAGAAAATATGTCAAGATCATGTTCATGATGAAAATTAACAAAATCATTGTCACTGTGAACCGTCCATGATGTCCACATATCATCGAAAATCATCGCCTTCGTCGGCAAACCAGGAGCATATGGGTCCCAAATGTAAAATATTGTAAAATCATGGCATCAGGCAGTCAGCTGGCATCTTTTCCATCCTTTTCCTACACCGTTCTCAACCACCTTCATGAGCATCTTCATACCCCGGGCACCCCCACGAATGTGATAAACATGGCATTTGGAAGCCAACGAGTGGCGACGAATGGCCCCTTGAACCATTCAGCTTGGGGACAAACGAGTTCTAGCCGTCTACACTGCACAACAGAAATTTGAAGCCATTAATACTTAACGATACTCTGTTAAGTGGATTTAAGTGGTATACATCATAACGAATTTGAATTTGCGATGTTTCTTTCTCCCAAAAAAGAGAAACCATGAGAAAACGACAATCACCGTTGCAAAATTTCAAACAACCACAAAAATAAGGCAAACCACAGCGGACGGAAAGGTTTCTGAGGCAAGTGACTCTCCGCTGAACATCTATGTTTTGCAACATGTGCGACAACCTATGACAAAACAACAGTCAACAACCTCAAGGCTACATCGACCCCCCAAAATATCAAAATATGCGCTATCGAATCGCATCCACCACACATACGAATTTGGGCATGCCCTGGAGGCCACTTAAAGAAACATCGCTCTTTTTGTCTCGCTTCTAACAGCTTCACTCCTTGGTCGGGCCGCGGCCGGGCACCAACTCACAAGCCATAATCATCTTAAGTCCGAACTACCATTTATAGATAGGACATGATAGGACATGTTTTACTTGCAACATTTGACAATATACTGATATAATTACTAGTATACCGGTCCAGAGAAAGCGGCATCATCCTAATGCATGAGAATGTGACAATGAAATCATTGCCAAGTTTCCTGCACACCATGATTGTTATGCAATTGGGGTATGCCTATATGCCAATGGGATGCCGGCACCGATCATGGTCACGAACTGCTAGATTGGTTGCTTCCCTCTTTTGCCTATTTTTAAACAGTAATCTCACTCAAGCAAATCTGAAGCTGAAAAGTCGTTTCCAAGTTTCTCTAAGCACCCCACGGCAATCTGAGAGCAGTTCTCGCCTAAGCACAACATCACAACATAGACAAAACATGCATTACGTATATATATATATATATATCATTTAAAAATGTAATAAATCATTCAGCCGCATTTTTTGCAAGGCTACAGCACAAATATATAAATAAATTCTAAGTTTGAAAATTGATTTTTTCAAAATGAACGAGAATGACAGGTGTTCTATTTGAAGGTAATATTCACCCAGAAGGTGCAAGAAGGTAGCGTTTTCCCAACTTTGGCTGCAAAACAAACATATCAGACCTTTCTGACATGCATAAATGTGTTATAATGTGTTGATAATATTTGATAATTATGTATGAGAGTTCAACATAGTTCAACATCCTGCCCCCAAACTTCGAAAACCTGAGAACCACACACAGAACTGCAGGCCTGCCAAAATTGGAGTTCAATTGATCCAGATCTGAACTGCACGTCATTTATTCTGTTCTGCCCTATCAGGGGGTGCAGTTGGGGTGATGAATGGATAGCATGTGATTCAAACCTGGGACAAACCCCGACGAAAACTCTATCACTATGGTTATACCAGTGCCCGGCCGTGCCAGGGCGGAAATTTCGGAAATGGACAATGACATGCAATGACTAAAAGAAATCAATGGCCTATAGGAAGGTCTGTGGCGCGCACACCGCATCGAAGCAGTCGTTGGTGTGATATGCAGAAATGAATGAAAGGAATGATTGAATGCTTGGATGAAAGAATGGATCAACGAGTGAGTGACTGAGTGACTGGATGATTGACTGACTGATTGAATCAGTGAATCAGTGAATCAGTGTGAGCGTGAATACAAAATGATTGAATGCAAGAAAGAATGAAATGAATGAATGACTGAATCGACAAATTAGTGACTGGGTGACTGAGTGACTACTTACTGACTGAATGAACCAATCAATGAATGAGCGAATGAGCGAGTGAGTAAGTGAAGGGAGGAATGATTGACTGATTGACTAAATTAATGATGTGTTATTTGTTTCTCTCGTTGAGCTACTCATTCCCTATGCCAAGCCGTCTCCAAGTTAGCTGCCTCTTATCTGGCCAGGTTTTCTAGATCGAGGGCCCCCTGGGTCCCGCGCTGTCATCCTTTCAGCCACAAATGTGCACGCTTCTCTTGCCGCAATCTCATGTGTCCACTTACTACCGTGTCCATTTCCCAAAATACATGATGACGCGAAGACTGATCATGGAGATTCGTCCATAACTCGGAAGTTTGCTATGTGAACTTCCTTTGATCTATGTATATATTTATATATGTATACAGATATAATATATATATATATAGCCTGGTGAGTCCATGCCCTCAAACACTGGAAATTCCCAGAAATTCCTGCAAAGTTTTCGACACATCTAGAACATAGAAAAAAATAGCTGATATATATATATAATATAAATATATATATATAACAGTAATTAACATTATATAACCACTTATTAGTGATTATTAGTGGACCTGCGCCCATCAGTATAACCTATACATCGTAGGGCCTCCTTCGCGGCGACACACGCTGCGATGGTGAGGTCGTAGTGCACCTGGTCATGACACCACATCCTGTGAAACCATCCCTTTAGATCCCTTAAATATGTAGAATCATGACTGGTTGGTGGTTTCAATATGTTTCAATCCCTCTGAAAAATGATGGAGTTCGTCAGTTGGGATGATGATTCTCAATATATGAAAAAAAATAAAAGCCATGTTCCAAACCACCAACCAGTTTTTTTTGTTAATATCCATTAATCACCATTAAATCACCATTAAATCACCATTAAATCACCATAAAAGCCATGTTCCAAACCACCTGTCTGGCCCCAAAATCAACCTCAGGGGATGCTCGCCTCGTCAGCTTGATCCGAACTCGCCTGTGCCGAGTTGTGAGGTGTGATGTTTCCCAGCGATGTAACCAATAGATCCAATAGCATGTGGCTCCGGTCATTGAATCATAGGGGAAAAACATGGGAAAAATGCTGATTGACATAATGGCCCATTTAGGATCATTTAGGGGTACGTTTCAGACAAACCCACTTGGTGGGCTCAACATGGCTCAACAACAAATTAATGCATCTTGAGGGTCGGTCCCAATTTTTCCAATGAACGAGTCCAAGTCAATAATGTCGAGGCGCAGACTGTGACAGGTTTGGATTGGAAAGGCATATGGGGCGAAGCTTTCAGGCCCCACTTAAGACTTAAGCACTTATCTCCATGTTTGCCCGCAAATTGTGGTGCAAACACTTCATTCATTGGAATACAATGACGAAAATTTGAGTTCAAGCACTGTTTTCCTCACTAAAGAAATATAAGGTCCGCTCCAAGACAATTCAACAGGTCTGAAGGATGTGATGAGGAACAAATCCTGGTAAGTACGAGATGTATGAGTAGTTCCCCAGTCATCTCCAAGCCATTTTCCCATCCACTAACTCCACGGCCCACCATCCGGTCCAATGTCTCAAGAGCACCGGCCTAGGCCATGCAACCAGAATCAATGGAAGTTCTTGGATCTCATCCTCATCATCATCATCGTCATCATCAATCATCATCATCATCATCATCATGGTGTTTGCATCTTGCACCGAGGATCTTCACGGATTTTCAGACCCCGGCCAAAGCAGTCAAAGGGACACAACTGTTATGACCCTATTGATCCAGCATTGCTTCGCAAAGTTTTGTTGCGGTTGGCCTGGTTAATCATCCAACATGTCAGGCTTCCGACCAGCTATCGACCATCAGCATACAGAATATCATGCAGAAACATAGTGAACCCAAAAGTGCCAGCCTCCGGTAAGCAATTACTTTCAATCACCTCCAATCACATATTTTATTTTGTTTCCATGAGAATGAAAGCACGAAAGCTGCGAAGCGCAAAGGGAGCTGGGCGCACCAACAAACTGACAAAATTAATCCATCAACAATAGTTTCCCTCTCAGTCGTTGAAGATGTTGGAGAATCAGATTCGAAGTTGTGCCAGGATAGGCGTGTCAATGTCATACAAGGTAGCATTGCGGGAAGGCTGGAAAGTTTCCTTCGAAGCGTTGAAACCAACACCTCCAATCACATATCTTAGATATTCTGCAAAACAGATGGAAACTCTATGTATCCCTATGTATCCCTGGTGATGGCCAGGAAAAAAAAACCTGTCCCCAAAGCCTCCCTGGCCCCGAAATCAGCCAGGCTGCCCAATGAAGTTGCCGCGCAAGCGCGCCAAGCACTGCCCCGAGGGCGAGCCTGGCCCCAGAACATCCAGATGGGTTGTTTTGGTGCAGGATAGGTTGAATTTGAATTGAATTTGGTTAAATGTATAAATATATATTATTGTAGGAGTTACAGCAAGGGCACAGCCATGCATCAAACCTTTTCTCCACGCTGTTGCTACAGATCCTTGTGCCTGAACGGCGAAGGTCGCCAGGAAATTGAGTCACAGCCTGTCGTGACATGAAATGCCAAGCACATGAAATTGCATTTACACTGGTTAGGATTGTATACCCAGTGTTTGCGCGCTTGGCACCATAAAAGGTAAAATGAGAAGCCCGCTACTCACTGTCTTCCACCAGTCGTCGGGCTTCATCTTTTTCGTCAAAATGTCTGCCAGCTGCTTGTCCGTCGGGACCCAGTGTAGAGGGGGTTTGCATGGCTTTTCAGGCCGGACAGACCCTTCCCCATAGATCTTTCTCCACTGATGCTTTGCCTCCACATAGAGTGATTGGCGAATGGCCGCCAAATCCAGCGCAAGACGTCTCTCTGTTGGAGGCTTCGGTGTCCCAGCTTTATGGAGATGATCGTAGAGTGATTTACAGTCTGTGCATAGGTGGAGATCCATGTACTTCCCCGCATCCTTCTCATGGATGAGACGTCCATGCTGGAAGGAGAGCATCAAGCTCCTCAGATAGAGGCAGGTTTCCAATGCATCCCCACAGGCCATTGTCTCCCCTGCAAATGTGGATCTGCAGATGCGAGCACTTGCCTTGCTCCTCCAATCAACTATGGAAGCTTTGCCGATCTTGTTCTCGACCACACACCTGTCTGCCACCAGTACCAAAGATGCCAGTTGGGACGCCTTTTTGAAATCACCGTCCCATTCTTGGTCCCGATCTCCTTCTAGGTCAGCATTGGCCCATGCTGCATCATGATAGGCCAGGAAAACCATTCGCTCCTGAGGAATTCGCTTCAGGGTGATGCCCTCATGTTTGTGGTTCTTTGCGGCATCCACAATCTTGTTGGTCTCCTTGATGTCAGAGATGGTTGGGTTTCCTTGTACTCGTTGGGCCTGTGCAACTTGGAACTGGATGTCGGCCCTCGTTTGCTTTGCCAGCCAAGAGAGGCAACCAATTGTAGTGCGGTTGCACTCCATTAATTCCGGTGTGGCCGGGTCTTCATTTCTCAAGTGCCCGGGAATGCTGATCTTCTCCAGCCGGCTCTCCACATACCCAGTTTGGGTAATCGTCACCTCATCAGGAGTGATCTGGTACTCACATCCAATGTATTCGAACTTCCCACTTTCCCAATCGTCGACTGGAAATTTCTGACCGATCATTTTCTTGATCTCCTCGTGAAGGCCCACTTCCGCCATCACCAGAAGGTCATCCACATGCGTGAAGATCATGCCACACACCTTTTGTTCTCTGTCGGTGACTCGGAATGCACAGGGGTCGATCTCATTCTGTTCAATCTTGTAGTGCTTCCCCTGGTGTTGGATCTCCAGCTCCAAAAGGTCGCCTGACAACTTGAGCCACCATAACTTCGGTGAACTAGAGAGTCCAAAGACGCCCTTCACGATCTCCACCAGCTGTCCCGGGTAAAGTCCGGGGATGCCTCTGATAGGCTGCCGGAAGAATAACTTCCGAGGGGCCTCTACTCCATTCAAGAATGCCGCTCGTATGTCCCCAATAGCCACCAGCCATCCTCGGGATAGAGCCATCAGCAACCCCAAGAGCACCGAGTGCCGGTTGGCCGTTGGTGCATCCACTGACATCTCGATGTTACCCAAATCCGGGTCTCGTTGTCCCCCCACACACAGCCGAGCTTTGGCCTTGCAGGGGATCGACGGATCCTTCCGCCGTTTGGCCAAGTTCTTGTCTCGGCACAAGAATCGGCAATTGAGGATCCGATCCTTGCCGACCTCCTTTTCCACTTGAGCACTTTCCTCCAAGGTCAAAGGTCTGACCGCCCCGGAGTCAAGGTGCTCCTGCCACTGTTTCTTTTCGGCCTCAACATAGAGCTGTTTTTCTTGATGATCAATGAGGTTCCAGGGAATCTCTTTCTCCAATGCCTTCTCGAGTGCTTCGGGACTTTTGACCTTCTTGACAAAGAACTGGGGATGGTGAGCCGCTTCTCCACCTTCGGCTCCACTCCATTGACTTGCTGGTACTGCTAGCCGCCTCTTGACCGAGGCAGGCACATCGTCAAGTGACTGGGCTTTCCGAGTTGCCACCCTATGCCGTTCCTCTGCCTGTAGTGCTCTCGCCATTCTGTGTTCATCAAGCTGTGGATACCGAGCGCTGGATTGCACTCCACCGCCCTGAGCACCAACTCCGTCATCGTCCGGCAGAGCTGAGAACATCATCTCATCTTCGACTTCCATTTCTGCAGTTGCATCTTCGTCTACAGCCTCCTCAAAGTCAGCGTCCATGACACTCTTGATCTCATGGAGAGCAGCTTTGATCCGTAGTGCTTCACTCACCTCCTCATGTTCGGCCGCTCTCAGATGTTCTCCTGCAGCTAATAGGCATCTTCCACCACGTGCCACCCAGTAGTTTGACCCTTCTGGGCCGATCACGGTGGCTGGACCAAGCCACTTCGAGGATGCCCTTTTGCCCTTTGTTTTCACTTCTCTGTAAACATAGACCATGTCGCCCGGCTTGAATGTCCGGGGAAACACTCGTGCTCGGTGATGAAGGGCCTTTTGCAAGGCATCCGTAGAATGGTAGTGGAAGAAAGCCATCCGAGCCCCCACCCGCAAATTCTGCTTGCGGGCCATTTTCTCATCACTTGTTGTATGGCTGAGGGCACTCAGCTGCAAGTCTGATTCATCTTCAGGGTCTGGTACAAGGCGACCATTGCTTCCAAAGACCCACTGCCTCGGCGAGAAGCCCGACTTGTTCCGGAAGGTATTTCTGGCTTCATTGACCGCCGCCGTGGCCTCCCACATCTCGTCATCCATCACCTTATAGTCCACACAGAGCTTGTCCCACACCGATTTCCAAGCCCCACCATACCTTTCAGCTATTCCATTCTGCCAATGGGCTTGGCCGGCTGCGCGTCTCATGCCGATGCCATCGCCGGAGGTGAGTTCCCAGAAGCTGTCCTGAAACCCGGTGTCGAGGTCTAACACCAGCTTGACGGGAGTCCCCGCCCAAGAGACCCAAAACTTGTAGAAGGTCTCGGCCACCACATTTGCATGCCTGCTCTCGAGAGGGACCACCACCTGATATGAAGACGCCACATCCACCATGTTGAGTGCTAAATGGTTCTTATTTTGGAGAGTGTCTATGAAGATGATGTCAATGGCGACCGCCTCATTGAAGTCCAGCAAAGCCGACGGCTTCGCCACCCTGTGGGCTTGGGGCCTCGCGCAACGGGCGCAAGTGCTGCACTTCAAGTTCTGTGCAGCAGCAATCATCTCTTTGCTTGCTCCTCCAAGAGTGAGGTGCCTCACCATTTCTCGATTGGACGGGTGCCCCAAGTTCTGATGCAATCGCCTCAGAGCGCCAGCCACTTTGCCAGAGACGCTCCCCTTGAATGAAATCTCTGATGCACCTCTTCCAGGCTCCGTGTCCACCTTGAGTTCTTCTCCATCATCTGGTGGACCACCCCCGCTGGAACTCACCCAAGCCGACTGGCGGGGCAAAGTTTCAATCACCTTGACCACCTTCTCTGCAAATTCATCTGGGTACACCCCTGAACGTTGGGTATCTCGGCCCTGCACCCTTGCATGATCATGCAGGCCTTCACAATGCCCACCCAGCACTTCTTTGAACCTGTAGTGTGTGCTCAGGAGCGTCATGGATTTGCGAAGAAACTTCTCCGGCTCAACAGCTGACTTCAGCCCATAGGAGCACATGTCAAAAGAGAACTTGTGGGTGAACTCGTCCTCACTCCATCGCCTGATCTCAGGCTGTTGCCACAAATCCGAGGTCGTTGGATTCTCTCTACCACCACATGTTTTCCATTCATACGTTGCAGCAGGAAGACCTCATCGATCATTGCCAGGAAGTCTTTCTCCTTGCTCCGGAGACGGCGTCTCTCTTGCTTGGTGTAGTTGATCCTGGAAAAAGCGCACCACCTGGTGCAGGGCATCCCGATCCAAACCAGATCGGGCTTCTCTTCTCGGATTTCACGATACACCTCTTGCCGTACGGCAGGATCATGTAAATCATCCCCATACCGTAGGTCTCGAGGACGCAGGACACCATGACTGCGTCCTGCAAAAGCTCTGGATATGGCCGCTTCACCAGCGAAGATCTCAAGGCATCGTGCTTCACCCCCATGATTGTGATGAAGGGAGCTCGAAGTGAAACACGTCCACAAATCCTGAACGGGCTCCATGAAGACCTCATCAGCAAAATGCCCGAGGGTCGCAGCACATGTGAGAAGGACTTGGCAAAGCTGCCCCCCCATGCCATGAGGATCTAATGTTGTCTCTTGCGCATGGTTGATACAAACAACAACGTATGTTGTTTTTTGTTGATATTGTTGTTGTTTGTTTAAGCATTGCTTGGCCAGTCAGGGCACCACTATAGATCTGGAATGCACACAGACTCCATGGGAAGAAACAATTTAATTCATACCTTGCATGCAGACTGTCATGGGCTTGTTCCATGACTTTTGCGCTCTGAGGAAAAAATATAATATTTATAGAGATACAACCCCCTTTTCCAAGAATATATTCTCCATAGAACAGGAATATTCCAGTACTTTTTTGTTTATTTGCAACCTTGCCGGGCACGATTGCAGGCCTGCAGCCGTTTTGGCATGTGGGGTTTCAGAACTGTAGCTGACCAAAAAAAATCAGCATACAGAGATCAGTTTTGCAAAGGCAGTTTCATGAGGATGAGGGCTCTTTATTCCCAGCATGTGTCAGCAACCTTTTTTTTGGCAATGCATCCGGTGTGGACGACTGAGCTCCATTCAGTGCAGCTTGACAGGTGCGCCCCAAACACAACCTGTTGCAGTGGTGCCTGTGCAGTTTTAAGTTGGGGCGGATGATGGTAAATTAAAAACATGTGCCCATAGCATGGCTGCACTATATACTGCCCAAGTATGCATGCTAAGCATGGCAGCGCACGCCCACCGCAGCAGTGCCCCAACCACCTCAAGGCTTCAAGGTGCCAGTTTCCCTGTTAGCATGGCTGCTTTGGTTCCAGCTGCTGCTGATGCTCCGGCTGTGCAGGGCGGTGGCGCCGCGGCTTTGCAGGAGAAGCCCTGGCGCTCCTGCCGTCCTGGCCGTATCCCTTGGAAGGAGGCAGATGTGAACGAGGTAGCCCGTGGCATCATGCGTGAGTTACCACTGACAGTGCACCACATGCTTCAGAAGAAGGAATGGAAAGGTGGCCGCATCGTCCGCTTGGACTCTGTGCTCTGCAGGCCATGCGCTGCTGATGTTGCTGCCAACTACCACTACCTCAAGCCCATCTTGGCCTTCAGTCCAGATCGGGTGCCAAGCGGTTATTTCCTCACAGATGTGATGATGCGACTGGACCAGATGTTCGCTGGAAACTTGCTGCTGGACCCTCAGAACCAGTTGTCAAAGTTGGACCTGGCGGCGGAAGAGGGAGTCAAGTTGAAGAAGTTGGTGGGCGCTACCCGCACCCTTTGGCGCTCTTCTGAGACTGGGAACCACCCGCACGTTACCGAACTCAAGTCGCTGCTGACCCCTTCACCTCGAAAGGTACATGGGTGGATGATGCAAGTACTTTTTCCGATTATAGCCCTCATAGGGTTGGTTCTAGTGCGGGTTTGCGTCCATGTTTTTTTGTGCATGGTGACATATTTTCGTTTGGTACCCAAAACTATGGCACCAAAAAATGCAATGGCCCACCCTTGCCGCTGACTTGTGTCAGGTTGCAGCGCGGCAGAACGATGAAGATGAAGATGAGCCTGCAGCGCCTGCTGCAGTTGTAGATGCCGACTCTTCTAGCGATGAGCCAGCTGCAGCTGATGAGGCTGCCTTGGTGCAGGCTGAGGTTGCCAACTCTGACCTGTCTGACGAGGAGGAGGGGCCAAGCCAGCATGACAGTGTCCTGTCTGCTGAGACGCTGGAGCTTCCAGGCCGTGGAAATGAGGGGTCTGACTCAGATGAGGACCAAAGGGATAGCCAAGTCAAAGGCTCTTGGTGGGGCAAGGCTTACCAAGTCTTGGGCCGCATCGAGAAATTGGAGCGGAAGAAGGTGCCTATGGATGTGCTCGCTGAGATGCATTTCAACGGCCTGATCCCAGAGGAATATGAAGGGACTTTCAGCTTGGAAGATTTGCAGTATCTTGTTGAAGTAGCTGAGGAACATTTTATTTCTTTTTTGCGCAGCTCCGCTACCAAAAGTGATGGGTTCAAATTTGATTGGTGCATTGCACATTTCCATCATGGAATGCTATAGCCTCGCAAGGCATCCCCGCTTTAGCAACTACATGAACTACTGCCTGGAGAAGTTTGCAGAGTTTGGTGAGCTCTCTGACAAGACCAAGGGTCTTGGTTCCTATGAGGACTGGATTTGGTTCCGATCTGCTCATGGTGGAGAGGCCGGGGGGTGGGTATATTATAGTGTGTATATATATATATGATTTTAGAACCAATTGTATATTGACATATTTTTGTCCAACCAAATCGTTTCCTGCATAGGAACGTATCTTCAACATTCCTCCAAGGTAATTTCAATTTCCATTTCCAAATTGAAATGTTTCGATGATGTTTGACATTTGGCTATGCCTGAATTCATCCGTATAAACTCCAGGCTCTTCCAATAAATGTTCAAGTGATGTTCATAAGATAATCTGTTTGAAATTCACCCCAATACATTCCAAACACTAATAAGGAAACGTTCTGATGATATTCAAAAGCAGTCGTTTGAGAATTCACCCGCAGTAAACTCATGTAAATTCCAAACCCTTCCAAAGAATGTTCCAATGATTCTCATAGACTCTTAGGTTTGGGAACTCACCCAGAACAAAAATCAAACCCTGATACAAGGAAACATTCCAATGACTTTCATAAGATAGCAGGTCATTTCCTAAACCCTGCATAAGGACATGTTCCAATGTTCCAATAATGTTCAGAAAATGGGAATTTCGAAGTTTATGCAGACACATTCCAAATCCCATAGCGGAGGCTCCAACTCTATCCAAAAGATAGGATTTGTTCGAACATAAGGAAACGTTTGCAGTCATGTCCATCTTTTCCCCATGAGGATCCATTCAAGTTTTGCCCATAAGATGTTACCTTCAATCATGTCATCCAATGAAAAATCTTTAAAACTCATCATAGATTTTTTTTCAACGTTGAAATGGCAGGCATGCGAAGCGCGGCCTGTTGCTCGCCCACTGGCTGGTGCTGACTTCCCCAGCACGGATCAGGACACCCCGACCAAGTCTAACCATTCATGTCAAATCAGAAACCATGATGGATGATATTTGGTCAGCACCAACGAAGTTCTCAAGATTACATGGATGAATCCAGCAGGTATGTTTGAAAATTGAATTTGACCACAATCCACTATTCATTCCTTAAACTGAAACGGTTTGTGGATCACCGAAGTTACTTGTTGACAGTTCACAGCTACAGCGTTTCATCGCAGGACTCCAGTGGGGATCAGTCCATGGATTCTGATGAGTCGATGGAGCCGTCAGTGCGTGGCAAGCGTGAAGTGCCCCCCCTGGAGTCGTTCCATGATGTGATGGGCAATGTGGCCAATGATTCTAGTGTGCCCGGGAAACAGGGCAAAGAACCTTTGAACAAGTTTACATGTTAAATGATTTGGGGTTTATTTTTATGTTGGGTGGTAGCCCATTGCAACCAAATACCCCTTGCCTGCTGATAACTCTAATTAACACAGACAATAGTAGACATGAATTATTTGTATGATAAAATTGGTCAAATCATCGCACCCCAAATGAAGTTTTCTCAACCTTTGGAGTCTTGCCTTCACAAACGCTCGCAAGCCACTCAAAGCACCGCTCGCTCAGGACAAGAAGAAGCCTGCGAAGGCCAAGGGAGTGGTGAAGGGCCACGTGAAGGGTGCCACCAAACCACCTGCTCCCTTCGAGCCGTATGATGGGACTCAGTTTTTCAAAGGGCATGATTTGAAAGCTTTGGGCATTCCAGAGGAGGCTTGGCCAGCAAAGGAGAAAGACAACCGGGGACGCCATGGATACACGGTGACCTCTGCCACCACCAAAGCAGTTCTTGTGTCAAAATTCGACAACGTTTTTGTTTCATGGACATACATCACAACCCCTTATCTATCTGTAGATTTACATCTGGGAGTTTGGGAATAACATCCATGTGAAGATTTGAATGTGTTTCCCAAGTTGGGTTCGATGACAAACTATTCAGACACACATAAACATATATATATTAGTATGTAGTGACAAAAATGTTTCTATTATTATTATTATATTTATATATGTCTGTGTATACTTCTTATATATAAATAAATTATTTACCACTAAATATGGTATATATTAAATAGATATATCATCAATAAATTTAAACAAAAAATGTATATATGTATATGTCATCTATATATATAGAGATAGATTTCATCAATATATATATATATATATATCATCAATATATGTATATATCACCAATATATACTTATCATCTATATATATATATATTTATTTATTTATTTATCATCTATATATATATATATCATCTATATATATGATCTATATATATATTTATCATCTATATACATATACATATATTTATTTATCTATAACCAATATATATCTAAACCCAATATGTATATATATATATATATTCATTTATTTATTCATTTATTTATTTATGATCAATTTATCTATATATATGTGTGTATTATCTATACATATATATGTATTATCAACATATACATAAATATACATATATTTATATGTAAGATACATATATCTCTCTCAATCTTTCAATATACATATGGCATTTGAATACCAAGATGATTACATTTTCTTTCCTATATTGACTCTGCACCGCATCCCAAGGTGATCGAGGTTTTGTGCAGCAAGAAAGCTTTCGTAGTAAAGAAGTGTGCCAATGGAGCCCCGCCTGCCGAGGGATTGACTGGGCAGATCACCTGGTCCCGCTTTTCGGATGTTGCAGCTGCTTGGGAATGTGCCAAGAATCGGGCTTTCTTTGATAACACCCCATGAGCCTATCAGGCCTATCATCTCTCAAAGGATGGTGATGTGCTGGGGATTTGGTAGATCATAGCTCTTAGCTTTTTGATGGATCGTAGCATTTGGTGGTCCTACATCCTTCATGTTCAGAACATGAGGGTGGATCCTATTTCCAAACATGGGTATGGGTGTGGACATGTGTATGGGGCGTAGGCTGCTGCTGCAATGGTCAGCTGCAGGTGCTCCATAGCATGTAAAATAGCAGTCGATCGTTCCGCGTGAATTGAACTGGAAAACCATTTGGTGAGGTGTGATTGTGTTTCGTTTCATATGAATGGGAAAGCAGAGTTCGACACCCAGTCATATCTCGTGGAAAACTAAGAGGTATCGTTTCAAGATCTTTGTCTAAGTTAGATATATATAAAAAATCCCTGCACCTTTACTTCTGGGTGTTGTCAAACCATATCAGCAGCCCGACGCAGGTGATGCCAGAAACCGATTTGAAGATCAAAGCGGTGCCAGGAGATTGGGCTGGCGTTTTCCATGTTCAAACTGCCCCCAAAAAATCAGAGGGAAGCCTATCAACACATTTATATCAAGTTCAAGAACTAACCAGAAACTCGATATGCTTCTTGGGGTCAAATGGTTGGGGTCGCACCATCTGTGAGTTTGCATCTTCCCACTGCTCCCGGAAACCAAGTGCAGATGAGAAACAATCCCAAGGTGAATCGCATGTTGTAGATCCTGCATAGGGCTCATGCATGTCAGCATGCTAAGAGCAGAGAGGTTGGAATTCTATAGCTTGGCCTGGCCAATTATTGTTGACAAAATGATCACACCAGCCTTGGGGGTTCCCAACCAGGAGTTGCCATAAAGGAGTTGCAGCGGTGAAATTTCCAAGGACTGCTGACTGCTGGGATAAGGTTCCGGCAGGTGTGGGGATAACAACAAATGTGTCTTTGGGGATGTTCTGAACCTCACATTCCAACATAATGCATGGATAATTTTGACATGGATTCCAGTGCCGGCATCATACTCGCAGCGAAACATTTGGGATACAGTAGGCTCGTAGAAATCTGAGAAGGCATGCCGCGTCGCAAATTTGAACAAATGCCTTTTGAACATGATGATGGCCTTGATTCCCCTAAGCGGAAGAAGGCAAAGGAGTGTGATCCTAAGCCGCGCCGAACCATGAAGCAGAAACAGCGCAGCTGGGTCCTGACTGGATTGAAGCATCTGCGAGCTCCAGCGGCCACTCTCGAGAATTTCATACCTTGTTTGTTCTTGCCCTTTGGGACTCCCCTCTCAACCAATGAAAACATTTTAGTTGTAATGCTGTTATCCACTTCAATCCTTGTCCAATCAATACAGAATTTGGAACTAAGCTTTGGAAGTCATATATCCAGATCAATTTCAAACGCATGCGTTCAAACAAATGACAAGTAGGAACACAAACACACTAGTCAGCTCAGCCATATCTTGGAGCCGGCCCTAGGTGATTGGCATGCTTGCCAGCTTGGTCTTTGCGTGTGGTGGCTTGGATTTCAGTGCCACGCAGCACTTTGAAACATTTGCTGGGCGTATGGAAGTCACAAAGGCTGAGATGGAGGCACCACTAAATTCACCAAGGTTAATCAAACCCCCATGGGGCTTCATTTTGGGCACAGATTCACAAGTCCAGTAGGTGAATTCAGACGGTAATCAAATACACTACAAAAAATGCGGGGAACCAATTCCATGAAGAGCATCCATCCATGATATAATCAAATATCCTATTTTAGTGTTTGGGGACCCTATGCTACTAAATACCCGGCCGGCAGGCTGGAAGACATGCGATTCCTTTCGAGATTGAGCTGGACCCCTTTTCCCAAGACATTCTCTCACCCCAGGGATTTGCCAATGCGGTTTACCAAATTCTTCGGTTGGAGCCTGGCAGTGGTTCATTACATGCACCGGTATGTTCCACATGGGTTTTCATGTGCCTTGGCTTTACTTGCAAATACCAACAAAGATATTCCAACCAATGTTTTCCACATATCTATGTGGGTATGTGGTTATGTGGGTGATGCCCAAAGAGTATGTGGGTATACCTCAAAATGGATGATGCTCAAAAGTATCTAAGATATTTGCGAATAATTTCTATTTTGAGAAATAGACAATTTTATGGGTAACCTACCCAAAAAGGCTTCCACCAACCACGTCCCAAAACGCTTGAGGAGCAGAGGGTCGACTCTTCGAAGTGCTGATTCACCACTCGGTCGTCCTGATTCCGAAAAGGTGCGCCAAGGAAACGTGATGACAGCTCGAGTGATGATTCTCTTTCTTTTAGCTGCCGCTAAAGGGATATGGTCCATTTTGGAGCAACCTGGATCCAGTATAATGGAACTTCACCCAACAATGCAGCGACTTCTGCAACTTCTTCAGATTCATCGACTTAGAATAAAGATGAAGGATTTCGGAGGTGAAAGTGATAAAGCTACACTTCTATACTCCAGTCCCTTGAAAAGCAAGAAACAAATGATATCATTTTGTTGTTTGCTGTTATCATATTGTTGTTTGCTGTTCAACAAGGTGTCCCTCTATAGTAACTTGTTAGCCCATATGTCACATAGTTGAATCAAAGGACCTAGTGGTTTCACCCCTATTTCCAGATGGGGTTGGTGACATCTCCCTGTTGTTGTGGTTGGGCCCAAATCCCCCATCTCAGGTCATCGTGAAATAGATGATTTGATTGCAGAGCGAAAGCCCTCCAGGGTATCGTCTGGCTCTGGTCCCCAGATGACAGTTCGCTACATAGATGGAAGTGGCAAGCAGCGCTGCAAAGGTGGCTGTGACCTAAAAAAATCCCAGCACTACCCAAGAGGGTGTCTGGTCTTTCAGTATGTGTTTGGGCTCGGCATTTCCCAGTTCATATTTGTTGCTAATCCCAAGGCAAAGGTTCCAGCCTCGCAATGTCTTTTGGTGGTATTTGCAAATGGTGTTTGGCTTAAGACCATGCCAAAGAGAAATGTACCACTTTTGGACCCCCTAAAAATGTACATTATTTCAAGGGACCAAATTTATCGATATTCATTAAAACATATATAATCATTTTAGCAGGTGATAGATCCGAACTGGGCCAGTGGCCCCCTCATCACCAATCCCAGGTTTGCCCGTGCTTTGTCCAAGATTCGCTCCAACAACAAGAGGAAGATTCGATCCCAGGCCAAGAAGTTCCTCAAAGAGGCAGCCAACACCAAAAATCGCATGGACAAGCGTCCACGTGAGAATGCCCATTGGGTTAAGCATGCAGATCTCAACCCAGTGTTTGCTTACTTAGTTGAAAATGGAAAGTGAACACAAATACTTTCCATGGCTGCTGAAGTAGCCTTTTTTGTGTCGACACATGCATTGTGTTGTTTTGACGCATTGCTGAAAGCAATATGCTCCCTCATGCCAAAATTCGATCCTCATGCCAAAATTCGATCAGTGCCTTCAATCAGAAGGTTGAACAAACTTTAGGGGCTTCGAGCAAAACAGATACATTGCATCTTCGACCATTCAGGTTGGCCCTATACTTCAATAGATCTTTCTCCAATACGTTTGAAATCTTGTAACACTGTCCAAACAAGAGCCCATGGCTTTTCACCAGCTTTTTCAAGGACAAGGCTCTGATCCCAGCCAGTGACAATCGCTTCCAGGAGTAATGCAGCACTGCAGATCGTTGAGAAGAGGTGCCACTGGGCAACATCCCTTGCAGGTCTGGGGCAAAAGGGAACTGCAACCCCCAAAAATATGAGACTGCTTTATTTTTTTTGGCATTTTCAGTCCCCCAAAACGTGGCGATTTGGAGAGAATTCTGTGGCGATTTGCCGCGAATGATGGCGATTTGTAGAATCCAGAAAATTTCCAACGGTACCAAGCAATCTGCAGCGTGTTTTCAAATTCCTGTTTGATTTTTTTTTGCAAACTCGACCCGAGAAAGCGAGAATCTTCGTGCGATTTGTATCTGATCGTTTCCCACCAGCTCTTTGGCCCTGAACTCCCAGCTGCCTTACCTGCCACCATGGCCAAAAAGGCTGCCAAGGAAGCGCAGGTTCCATCCAAGCGCGTCAATGGTAAGTCACCTCCAGAGGCGACCAGCAAGAAGGGCAAGTCTAAGACTAGTGAGAAGAAGGAGAAAAAGGAGAAGGTGAAGAATACCAAGGTTGAAACAGCTTCTACCCATAAAGTGAAGAAGGACAAAGTCAAGACCAAACCCGTTGTGGAGAAAGCTAGCAACCCAAAGACTGGTGGCACCAGCAGCAAGACCAAACAGCCAGAAGCGAATGTGAAGGGTACCAGTACCAAGAGACCTCCAGCCCTTAGAAAGCCTGATGCCAAAGACGTCAAGGTGACAAAACGCGACCTGACCGAAGAGTTGGAGAAGGCATGCACTGGAGACAAGAAGAAACCAGCCGCAGTTTTGAAGACCAAACTTGAAGAGTTGAAAAGACTGGAGGAGGAAGCTAGCTCTTCAAGTGAGGGTGGTTCTGACAGCACAGGTTCCATGACCGAACACCTTGCAGCACTCCTGAACAAGCCCAAGGCTGCCAAACCTGTGACCAACCAGGAGGAATCCAGTGATGCAGATTCGGATGATGAAGGGGGTGACCATGACGCCTCTGACAATGGGTCTGATGACGGGTCCAATGATGAGGACAGCGACGAGCCTAGTGGTGATGATGACGGCGAAGATGAATCATCTGAGGAAGATGGGCAGCCTTCCCAACCGGTGACCCCTATGGCAACCCAGGGCAATGACAAGGACAAGGACAACAAGGACACGCAGGACAAGGACAACAAGGACACGCAGAGTCTTGCAATCGTTGCTCAGAATACCGAAAAGTCAACGGCCCTGGTTCGAAACAGCCTCTTGCCCTTCCTATTAACTATGACTATTTGACATGCATTTTACCAGCAAAAAACCTTGTACAAGTTCGGTTCACTCACATTTTGACCATTTTCTTTCTTTTCCCAGCTGCCCACACATAAGGTACGACCAACAAGAAAGAATGGGACTGCTTCATCAGGGCCACCCAGAACCGAAAGGCATTCCCTGCTGATCTGGCCCCTTACCTGGTCAAATCAAAAACTGATTTGTTCGGGGCTTGGTTGGATGCCAACCGCTCTTGGGACAAGTGCCGGATGATCATGGAGCGCACCCGAAAGTCTTCAAATGAAAGTCTTAGTGGATGGATAGCAGTCAAGGGATCCCAGCTCGTGAAGGACTACGGGGAAGAAAAGGCCAGGGTCCTCATGGACCGAAGAACCAAAGATGGGTTGTACTATGACAGCGAGGACTTCCCTGATGACCACTTGGAACGTATGTACTACATGCGCAAAGCGCGGGAGGTGACCAAGAAAGAGTTGACTGAGGACCAAACGAGGCTCAGTGGAG
Source organism: Cladocopium goreaui (assembly GCA_947184155.2). NCBI lineage: Eukaryota > Dinophyceae > Suessiales > Symbiodiniaceae > Cladocopium > Cladocopium goreaui. The sequence goes on along the minus strand of CAMXCT020006622.1, from coordinate 286,904 downwards.
AGATTGAACTTGACGACAACATGGTTAAATGCTTGGTGGGAGAGGATGGTGCCTTTCAAGCAGGGCAGCTACCGAACATGCAAGTCAGCAACCCAGCTGGGCAGAAAGCTTTGCTGGAAGGTTTGACCGGAGAAGGTGTCCAACAAGCCCCAAAGAAAAGGAGGCAACAGCCCAACACTGAGGAGAAATCTGAGGAAGTCCAGCCCAAGACCATGATCCAGAAAGCCACTGATCTTATGGGGGCTGTTCTCACAGAGAGCACCACAGCCCGCAAAAAGAGTATGTCTTTGGGGTCAGTGAACTACGCAGGAGAGCTATGTGCCCAGCTTTTGAGCCATGCCGAAACCATGGAGAAGCACTACAAGACCCTTCAAACGGCAGTCAGTGCAAACCTGGATGATGATGACTTCTACCAGAGATGCTTCAAAAAGGTTGAGAAGGATCGCGCGTGGTTTGTCACAGCAGAGGCCAGCCTCTGAACAACGGGTGGGGATATGGTTGTCTAAAGGATTGCATAAAATAAGTATACAATTTTTGTTCTTCTCAGGCAAAACCAAATCAGATGCCAACACATTTCTGTGTAAAGCCTCTTGTATATATATACATATATATGTATATATATATATATTTACATACGTATATATATATACATGTAAATACATGTCAACGTATGTACATTCAGATTTGCATCTCAAAATGTCTACATGTCTAGATATAAATAAATAAATATACATACATACATACATACATACATACATAACATACATACATACATACATACATACATACATACATACATACATACATACATACATACATACATACATACATACATACATACATACATACATACATACATACATACATACATACATACATACTACATACATACATACATACATACATACATACATACATACATACATACATACATACATACATACATACATACATACATACATACATACATACATACATACATACATACATACATACATACATACATACATACATACATACATACAATACATACCTACATACAATACATACATACATACGTACATACGTACATACGTACATACGTACATACGTACATACGTACATACGTACATACGTACATACGTACATACGTACATACGTACATACGTACATACGTACATACGTACATACGTACATACATACCTCCATACATACATACACTACTACATACATACAGGTGGTGTGAATGTGTGGTAAAAATGTGTTGACATCTATATATGCATAAGCACTTGTAAATACTTATTCACACCAAATATATCTACCTATTTTAATATTCATACGCCTATATCTCTATGTATATTTGGATATCCCGACAAAGGTTCGACACCAAGAGGTAGGACCCCAGACAAGGCTAAGGACAGTAGTTCCCAAATCCCATCTGGCAGGCAGCAGCAGACTCTATTCTCAGCGGACTGAAGCGTGCCAACAGGAAGAGGAACGATGAGGGCAACAAGCGCCCCAGGAAGAGCAAGGCAAAAAAAGAGTAGGATCTAAAACCTTTACAAAAGTGGTTTTCAAATGCAATGCGTTTGATTTTGGATGTTCAAATGTGGGTTTAGCGGCACTGCTGGTGGCCAATGTGCAAGAAGAGTTCAACAAATAAACTTGTTAACAAGATGTTCAATTTAGCGTTCATTTCTCTCCAACACTGCTTTGTCTCATCTTTGTGCACCCGGCCTGATACCAAGTGCGATGCTCTGTCGAAGCGCTTTGAACCACCTACCCGGGGTGCAGCAAAAATCACCCGACTCTCAGGTGAACTCAAGAAAAAATGGTGTGACCAGTGCTGGGTTACCCAACTTAGAGCCTACACCTCTTCTTTACCTGTTGGAGATTGTTGACCTGTTCATAATGCCATACATATATATATAATAACAATATACATATATCTTTCGGCCAGGTGCATCCGGGCTACACTTTGAGACTCCTAGGCCTGCAGCCTGGGTTGGTTTGCATGGGAAGTCCCATTTTGTTCAAAACAAAGGCAGTCATCTAAAAGTTGAGGAATCTCATTTGGTTCAAATCAAAGACAGTTCCGTCATTGTCAACTAATCTGCGAGGAATCTAATTTTGTTCAAATCATAGACAGTTCAGTCATTGTCATTTATAAACAACGAGGAATCTCAGTTTGTTCAAATCAAAGACAGTTCAGTCATTGTCAACTAAACTAAACAGCGAGGAGTCTCATTTTATTCAAACCAAAAACAGTTCAATTAAACAGTGAGGAAATCTCATTTTGTTCAAAACAAATGCAGTTTTCTCCAATCCAGGCCACTGAAACGACGAAAGATCAATGAGATGGTATGGAGCTATAGTGTGGAGCAACTGCTGGATATGGTTGGCCGTGGTCGTATCGATATCGCTTGTGCTACTGACATAGCTAGAGCTGTGCTCCAGGATGGGGTGGAAAATGAAACTGTTACCAAGCTAGCAAGTCTAGGTGCATTTGGAAAATGTCAACCCAATGCCGAACGTGATTTGCACTGCTGGATGGGTAACCTTTTCAACCTAAAACTGCAGCCTTACCAAATCCAAGTTCCTTTGAAAGCTTCTTGGGCCTTCCCTTAGGTACCATTTTGGGGAAAGTTTTTGTGATTGTATTTGACAGATTTTGACAGGAGGTTATACAGCTAATCGCCCAACCGCCCAGGTGAATGGCATCAGGGAAGCTACGGTAACCTGCAGTTGCTTGTTGCCGCATGAGGTGATCCACGCACTTGCCACATGTGATGCCAAGATGGCCTTTGAGAGTTTACTGTTGGGTAACACAAACGCAGAGGACATCAAACAATTCTGGCTACATGCGCGTACCCTCGAACCATGGAAGAACCATCCGGATCTACAAGATGCTACTCAAGAGTTTTCCAAACTGATAGGTGTGCAAATACACGGTGATGGTGCAGAGATGTACAGGGACAGCGAGTACTTCGTGTATTCATGGTCAAGTTTGTTTGCAGGGTCTGGCTTAGAGACAGACGTCATGTTGTACAGGTTTCCAATTCTGATAGTGGCTGAACGGGACATCCAGCAAGAACAAGTTTCTTTCTGCGAATAGCAATTGTTTGTTTTCTATGAAAGGATCATCCCAAAAGCATCCCAAGGGTCAGCCCCATGATTGTTTGGGTTGTTGGATTCAAAAGCGGGTATAGTTTTATGTGTTGAATGCCATACTAAATTACTGTAGCGGCAAGACTCTAAAAGTAGCACGCTGGGAAAAAACAATGTGTGGAATTTATTCCATGTGTGGTTTAACTTGTTTTTGATTCACGCTGCTTGTCGCCCAGGTGAAGCTTGGAGTCAGCAAAATTGTGGCAGAACTCTGCGCGTGGAGTCTGAAACATTCAGCTTCTGGTGTGGCCCCAAAGGTTGGGTTTTATGGGGAACAGTTCCCAACAAAAACCTGGCGGAGTGAGATTTCAGGAAAACCCCTTGCATTAGGCTATCGGACACTTGCATTCTTTCAAGAGTTTTTCAATCTTTTGCTATGGGGGCTTGTTTCATTTGTGTTTTATGCCATGCATGTGGTTCGCAACAGCACCACTGAGGGCAACCTACTTTTGTTGGAAATCCGATCTGAAGGCCCGCATGGAGGTCCACAATTTTGACAGGTGGTACGCATGCACCATGTTCCTTTTCCTATTTGGGAATGCGTTCACTGGTTTATCCCAAATCTGAAATGGGGAACCTTGTAGGACATTGAATTTTTTGTTTTTGGAAAACCCAGACAAGCCCAGGCTATGCGACCAATGCTTTGCACAAAAACCATCCAAAAAGGGAGACCCAAAGATGAATTTCAAAGACATGAGGGCAGGGGCGTCGTACCAGCTGACCGTCTTGGACCATTCAACTTACATGGCAACCCATCCGCCATCCCCTTGGCACGTTGTACCAGGATGGTCCCTTACAAACACTGTTTTCGACTTCATGCACAACTGTTTCCTGGGTACGTCTCGTATCTTCATAGCTTCAGCTATCCGACTGCTGCTACACCATGGTGTCTTCGATTCTTATGGCGTTGACAGAGATTCATCAGCCATGTTCGCTTACATCACGATGGATATTCACAAGGATTTCAAGGATTTGAAGTTTCTAGATGTTGGTTTAGTTTTGTTGGTGACTGTTGGTGTGTTTCCTTTTTGAAGCCATCCCAAAAATGAACCCAATCTGTTACACTGGCTTCCTGCCCAACACTAAGGCTGTACTACAGTGGACCGGGAATTCTCAAAAGCCATTGTTTCCCAGGCAAAAACGATGTGCCAATCTTGGGGTCCATTTTCAAAGCTTCCCACTGCAAAAGTCTTCTTTGGTGGTTGGCTATGCGAACCAGTTCGGCTGCCAATGCTTCCCCAGGGGAAACTCTGACAGTTTTAGTTTTGTCTACTGGGTATTACTTGTTCATTTTGGTAAAGTGTCCAGACATTTCAATTCTATGATGTTGTTGACTTTAAACATTTCTAAACTTCAGGGGCAAATCCAACCTATCAAATATACATTTAAAAACTGTAGCAGCGCAATCCAAACAATGGATTTTGAACTTTCATAAGCGGTTGTCAAATGTTTCCCAAATGTCATTCTGTAATTGATTCAGTCCATATGCCCCCAATCCCCATGAGAGCCCAAATCAGCTGTTTGAAGATGTTAGATTGTGTTGGGGAAAAATGGGTGCCCGAGGATTCCCTTCTTCAGACACTGGCATTTGCAGCCTGGACCATCAACCGTGCTATCGAAATTTGTGACGGCGGTGGCCTCCTTCTATCGAAGAGGCGTGCCAGAGAAGCAGCTGATGCGCTCCACCAGCACTTGCGAAGTTTTCAATACCTTGCATGCCACCATGGGGTGGAAGATACACCCTTCATGTTTCGAATGACGCCTAAGGCCCATTACATATGGCATCAGGCAGTGCAAACACGACAGTGGAGAATAAATCCATTTCTGTTCCATTGCTTTGGTGAAGAGTCATGGCTAGGCAAAATAAAATGCATTGCAAAGCAATGCCATGGTCGCACCATGACAAGCCGTATCATAGCTCGTTATCTGATTTGTTTAGCCCTTTATTTGGAGAACCATAGGCGAAGATCCAAGGACATCGCTTCAAATGGGTGAGGTCTAGCTGTGTTACTATACAATAATTTTCATTTTTTTTACCACCAACAACAAGAACAACCATTTTTCGATGATGCAACAAGACCATGGGGTGAAGCGACATGTCCTGCTTGGGGCTTGGGGATTCAACTCCAAGTGACAGCCAGCGCCACGAGCCAAAAAAAAATGCAGCAGTGCAAACCATTGCAGCATCAAGCGAAGCGATGATGGGTATTGATGGAAAGTATCGTTTTTTTCAGGTTGCATTTTGACTGCAACATTTTTGGAAATCCATCCTTGGGGTGACGGCCCAAATGATTTGAAGATTTTGAAGTTGGCCAACCCAAACCAACTCACCAGAACCTGGCTTTGTCCCAAAATAAACGTGGTTTGTAAACATGTATAAACATGTTGGTTTACGACAAAATCTGTTTACCACTACCACCCTTTGAAATGGTTAAAGTATGTTGCCTCTTCCGTATCTTGGGATCTTGGGTGGAGTTGGTTTAAGTTAAGTTCACCCAACTTATGTTTTTGAATATATTGGCTCAAGCTTGACTGGTTCAACCTAAACTGCTTGAAGAGGTGAACGGCGCAGGTCTTTGTGAGTCACGTGCTGTCTATGCTCCCTGTGCCCAAACAAAGAGGCACAACCCTGTGCCATTCAAGGAGTCTAGTTATTCCCCGCTATTCACACTGCAAGGGTGATGCTTGCATGTCATAGAGCCTGCAACAAAGTTCCCACAAGGTTCTTAAAAACAAATGCGCTTGTTGTTTTCTCCGTTTCTTTCAGCAAAAAAGTCGCACTCAAAAACTTAAACTTAAACCTAATAGAAACCATATATACAGTCATAAAGGATAGAAACTTTATAGCCAAACTCTTGGTTTTCTTTCACACAACAGATAGCGGCAAAATTGTCGCACGCGTTTCACGCGCCCTACAGCATCACCGATGTCGCTCGAACCTGCACCGATGTCGCTCGAAACAACAAAATCCTAATTTAAAAAGGTAAAAACATTTATCAAGGAAAGTTTAAGGCATATGTCTTTATTATGCATATATGTAGTAGAGCTTTTGAATATATACACGCGGCCGACAGCGGCAAACTTGTCGCACGCGTTACACGCGCTATACAGCATCACTGATGTCGCTCGAACCTGCACCGATCTCGCTCGAAACATCAAAACAACAAAAATCATTTAACCCAAAACGAAAACTTCATGAAGAACAAAATAATAGGTACATACTGATGCACTTACTCTTTCCAAAAAATGTATAAATATATATATATATACACACATATATATGTGTATACATACATATATATATATATATACGTTGTGCAAGCACGCGGCCGACAACGGCAAAATTGTCGCACGCGTTACACGCGATCTACAGCATCACCGATGTCGCTCGAACCTGCACCGCTGTCGCTTGAAACAACGAAGATAAATTCAGAAAGGTAAAAGTTCAAAAGAACTCAAACATACTTAAATGTAGTTCATGAGTGCATGCTATGTAGTCCAAACTTTTTGATATATATCATAGCCGACAGCAGCAAAATTGTCGCACGCGCTACACGCGCTCTACAGCATCACCGCTGTCGCTCGAACCTGCACGGATGTCGCCTGAAATAACGAAGATAGATTCAGAAAGGTAAAAGTTCAAAAGACCTTAAACATACATAAATGTAGTTCATGAGTAGATGCTATGATAGTCCAAACTTTTTGATATATATCATAGCCGACAGCAGCAAAATTGTCGCACGCGCTACACGCGCTTTGCAGCATCATCGATGTCGCTCGAACCTGCACTGATGTCGTTCGAAACTGCAAAAACTTCAAAGGCATTTTTCCACTTAAAGCAAACCATCCTTTGCAGTCAAGATAGATATTTTCAACTTGAATTGTGATTTGAATTTTTCTTACAACTGCCACATATGGGAAAGCGGTAACATTGTCGTATGCGTTAGACGCGCTCTACACCGTCACCGATGTCGCCTGAACTGAACAAAAAGTATATAATATAATATATAATATATATAATATTCATTCTTTTCTTCTCACCGCTAAGCATGACTGGATACAGCCATGCCATGTCATGGCATGCGACACATTGTCTACAAACGACATCGTCATTTCTATAATGTTGTCGTTTGTTGAAGTCATTGTTCAAGAAGCATCGTTAGATCCTGATGGTGTGCTGAAGCTTCCGCTTGGTGCTGGAGTTCATCTTCCGCCTCTTCATGCCATCTTTTGCCTTTTTGCGAGGCGATCTCAAATCTTCCGACTCCTCCGACTCGGGGCTCCAAAAGCTAGATCCCGGCCACCACTTCACACCAGCACCACCCGCATGCTCATCCGGAGCAATGTCATACTTTGTCTTGCCAGGCCCGATCATGTCCTTATACTCAAAAGTGTCCACATCCGCCGACTTGCCGAGCCCGACTGTCTCCTTATACTCATGCTTGCCAAGCCCGATAGCCTCCACATTCACAGAGACCTCCTCGTCGTTGATCAGCTGCCCTGATTCTTGCTCTGGTTGTACTTCTGTCGGATCAGGGCCATCTCCGTTTCCAGACGAAGCATCTCTGCTTGGGCTTCCTCCGGCAGCTCCATGTCCATCTCGGCAATGCGAGCCGCGTCCATAGTGGCCGCGTCTCTCTTCGGAATGGGTGTTCCCTTTCCCCTCTGGCTGGTGTAACCTCCGCTCACCACAGACCATGATGCCGAACTCCCCGACAGGCTCATCGGTGGTGGCGGATACTTCGCCTTCACTTCCGGATCCTCGGAAGCCGGCACCGCCCCAGCCACCCTGGCCTGTGTGGCCCGTTTCTCCAGGTCCTCTTTGGCCCAATGTGCCAACTTCACCAAGTCCGGGCTTGCGTTGGCGTTGGCGTCGGTCTCCTTGATTGCCCACTTGAGGTAAGCCTCGGGGATCTCCTTGTACATCCAAGACTTGTACTTGCCGAATGTGACCACTTGCTCCCCCGCTGGCTGCACCTTCTCCCTCAACAGCTTGATCATCAGACCTCTGGTGGGCTTCTCCGGAAGGGATACACCCTCCTCGTCGCACCGGGTCTTCAGGTCGGCCAGATTCATCTTTGACAGGCCTTTCAGAGCCAACGGGGTCACATCCACTTCCACCCTGGTTTGCTCGATCAGGGTCTGCCACAGCTCGGGCACAGTCCACCGAGGGTGCACCGGAATCTGCAGCGCATCCAGTGCCACCAACAGCTCGGGGCGATTCATCCGCCATGGTGACAAGGGCTGTGCTGGCATTCCCGGAGGCCTCACGCTCTTCACCGGGCTGAGCAGAGCCTCTTGAGAACCGCTTGGGAAAACGGCTGCGACCAATCCAAAGTCCTCCAACTTGATCAAAAAGTTTGGTGTCCAACGATTGATGCCATGGACCTTCAAAAACATGTAGTTGCACACCTTCACCTTGACATGCCAGTGCCTCTGTGATACAATGTGACCCAAGTCGATGCAGAAGCTTTTCTTTGAGATCTACCAAACTTGTATTCCATGATGATGGGTCGAAATGTGATTTCCGTGGCACCACATGCACTCTGATCAGCTCGGCTTCCGTTTCAATCCAAAAATCCCTACATGGTTTGCACGTTTCCACCACATGAAAAATGAGTTCGATGCCAACTTCGGATGCATCAGCATGTTTGAAACTTCAGAGGCAATCTTCTTTGGGTAAAAAAGAGGATGTTTGCAAGCTTCATGTTCCCGGCCCCCCGAAGACTCCGCCACATATTGCTCGATGCTGGATGCCTCCAACACGCTGACTTCTGGATCAGTTGTCCAGCTATGTCCAGCGGGGCAAAAGTCTTCAGGAAAATCAGAAACCACCAAGGCAGGGTGCCCTGTGTCAGAGAGCTGCATCTCGACATTGCGCAAGTGCAGTCGTAAAAGATCTGCTCGCTGCTCGTCCACCCGGTAGACCATGCCAAGCTTTGCCAGAACTCCACGGCTGAAGAGCAAGGGCACCTTGCACTGGACGACGGCCACCTTGATGCGGACGTGATGTCCACCAATCCCAAAATGGGCCCAGACTGCAAATGGAGATGGATGCACTCGAGAGGCCCCAAACTTGAAGCTGTCCCGCTCTTCCACGGGCTCCACCTTGACATGGTTGGCGTCAGCCCAGGCGCAGTATTCTTCGTACCACTGATGGCCCGCCACTGTCTTTGTGCAAGCCGTATCGGCTATTGCCAGCATAGTCTTCTCAGGCGACCATGCATCGTAGGCCAAGCCGACCTCAGCTCCATAGTCACCACCCAGCTCGTTCTCTTGGGACTCATGCGTCGTCATCCACACCCCATGAACGCCGAAGTGCTCCTCCAGGGTGTGCTCATCTTCAATCACCAATTGTAATGTGCTACCTTGACCTAGGTGGGTTCTGGATAGGGTAGGTTTTTTCAAGAGTTATATTGAGAGATTTTGAGTTATAAAGAGTTTTAAAATGAGAAAACATGGGAAAACATGGGAAAACATTGGAAAATATGAGAAAACATGGGAAAAAGAGAAATTTTGAGAAAAAAAAGTTTTGAATAAGAAGACTTAATCGAACAAGATCACGTCACCCACATGTTTGTTTTCTTTTCAAGTCAACTGTTTGCAGCTACAGTTTTGTTTTGCCACATTTTGTTTGCAGAGACTTTATGTTATTTAAAACTATATATTCATATGATATCATATGATATGAATTGCATGAAATTGAAATATTTGATATCCTCTGGTTGATTATCCCATATGCATATGCAAAATTAACAAATCCCCAATACAAACATGGCATGGTTTATGTACAAATTCAAATTTATGTCCTAACAAGTATAATATAAATAAGTAGAAAGTGGTGACATGTGTCAACAACATATTGTACCTTAATTTCGTTTGTTTCCCTCTTACACCGTCTTGCCCCGCCGCTGCTTCATTGTGGACTTGAACAACATCTCTTCGACACAGGTGCTACTGGCTTGTTTTGTGCCTGAGGAGTTGCTTAGTCAGTTGTAACAACCATGTTTTTTTTTTTAAAAAAAAATATTGTACATATTTTCAAAAATAAGGTGTTTTATTTCATTCCTCATTCATGTCATTGACATCTCTGGCAGTAGCAAGTCATGTTTTTGACATCCCTGGCCGATCAATGCAGACATTTGTCCCAAGCTGCCATAGACTTTTTTTTGGTTTCATCTGTGGTCATTTGTCATGGCTAGACATGGGGACCGCATTCGTATGGTTGAGTCGCAAGTGGCGACGCCGTTGGTCTTTGAGTACTTGTGTGGCTTGGGTGACACCGGTGTCCGGTTTGTAACAGAGGCATTGCACCGCCCAGTTCCAGATCCACGCAATGATACGCGTCAGTTACTTCTTGATAAACTAGAACTGTATATTTTGATGGTTGAAATTCAAAGTGGATGTGTTAAATAATTGGTTTGCCAACTGTTTTTGGTATTGGTGTTTTTTATTTATGGGGATGCCATTGATGGCAACCACTTGACAACCAAGGGGGTTACAGTTGGCGATACAATTGTCCAACAACTATCCAGCAGTGCCAGAAGTCCACAGGGAGTCACTTGTTTTTGAGGTCAACATTTTCCTTTTTATTGTTGAACCAAAAAATAAAATAGTTGCACGATGTTACTTTCATGTTGACAGTTGGGTCAAATTCTTTGGAAGAGAGATTTGGTGAGGTTTCATTCGAATAGAATGTCATTGTTTCATTCAATTTTAAGACTTGGTGGAAAACTGTCATTAAGGACATATGATGAAGGCGCCTTTGCGATCAATTGTGACTCATGTGCCGACAACCCGTGTCTGAAGTGACTTGTTGTCCTTTGACATGAGTATATTTTTCTAGTCTGTTCTTGAAAGGTTTGGATTTTTATAAGTGGTGCATCCATAGCTTGGATCCACACATGATTCTTGAAATATTCCAGTACATGTGTTAGTTCTCATTTGTGATTTTGCTTTGCACCCTAAGGAGTGCACAGCTCTACCTGCTCCATGATGCGATTGAGTGGGCCAATCGGAACCCTCGGCGTCGCCGCACGTCGCTGCAGCGTCATGTGTCGTGGCTCGATGAGAACGTGCCTGCTCAGGTCACAGTTGTCCCCTACTGTGGAAGGCTCTTCAATGTACAATTGTCCTTCAACCAGGATCACACATTTGTTGTCGTCGATGGTGCCTTCCCTCTTCAATAGCACTTTATTTTGGACACATGACATGTTTTTGTGCTTTGGTTTTTGAACAGAAATTACTTTTTGAAGTCCCAGTGGCACAACTTTCCATTTCTCAGCATGGCCTGCGCTCAGGACAAATCTGTGTTGAGGCGTGGGGGATCTACTTGAGGCCTACGGAGCTTGATGCTGTGATTCCGGCCATTCCACCCTCGCCTCCGATACATGTGTACCTTAGTTCGTGATAACATATGTCCAACGTTGGTTGAGCACAAGGCTTGACTTGAACAAAGGCAGCTCGAGACATTTGTCCACAGTTTGACACAATGGCACATATATCCAATTTTATTTGATGATGACATGTGTTCATTTTGCAAAGAGCGGTAGTCAAATAAACAAGTTTTACATGTCAAAAAAGAATTTGTGTCTTTTTCTGCTTTCAGAGTGTGCTCATGTGTCATGTGTGACAACAATAAGTGCTTCTTCTTGAAGCTTGGAAGCTTGGGAGTGAAGGGGAACTTTAAAACATGAGCCTTTCAGAAGTGCAGCAATTGTCTGAGTTTCTTTCTTAGTGCATACTGGGCATACTGGAAAACATCAATTCAGGGTCGACTGTCCTGACACAATTTCTAGGGGTTGGCAAGTTTGTCTTTGAATTTGCACATGTCAAGAAGGGGGGCGGGGCGGAACATAAAATGAAACTTGACTGGTCAAGTGTCAGTTACCCATACCCTCGCAGCATTCATCCATACCCCCAATCCTGGCATACACATGTGAGTGCACTTAGCTTGACGTTTGCCAGGTGCTCTTTGGGATCTTTGGATGCGTGGGGCAGTGCAGACCTCAAGTGTGGACACTTGTTCTTCATGTGTCAGTAGTAGGTTTCTGTAATGATTGTGTTATGTGGTTTCTCATGTTAGATCCGTTTGATTCATGTAGATTTTGTGAGTGACTACAAGCACTCTTCACCTCTTCACTGCCTTGTTTGACACCAGTTATCATGGTCCTCACTTGTTATACAAACATATTCTTGCAGCACTTGTTATGTCCTGCGTTATCTTTGTGGCCCAGGCGCAGTTCACCACAAATCATTTGTCCCCAGATCATTTGTTACATTTGTCAGCTGTGTCTCATGGCGACAGTTGATCTTCTTTCCAAGGGGGACACGCAGAAGGGTTTGGAAAAGGTGACGGGGACAAGTGTCATGGATGTCCTCAAGTGGCGCACAGGTGAGTACAGATGTCTTGTCAGTGATGCTGAGCCGCTGCCTGTCCCTGGTCTGATGTTCGTCAGTGACAATATTTCATTTTTTCATTTAGCACATGCTGCATCTAAGACAAGAATTTTGTTTTTGTGGATGCCCAATGTCGAAACTCATATGTCAGTAGATTCCCCACAATATCATTGTAGAGTTCAATTTGTTTCTGAACTCTTGTCATCAGGATGGACCATGGAATATTACCATCACTATGCGTGGCCCGAACAAATCTGTACAAGTGTTTGGCACTCTTGAGGGCAAGGGTAAGAGGAAGACTTGCCCCTCGTTCCAGTCGCCGTGCAAGTCGCTCAGAAGGTCGAATGCGTTTCTTGAGGAGAAGGGTGCAGATGTGTCAGAGCCAGTGGGGTCTCAGAATTCTCCAGATCCTGGTGGTCACATGTGTCATGGTGAGTGGGTTACAGATTCCCAGGTTGAGCCACCTGATGATTTCTGTTGTCATGATGGTGATGATGAGATTCCTCAAACTGTACCTCAATATGGTGATGATTGGGATGACACTCAAGTGGTGGAAGATGATTGCGTCTAATGTCCTTTTGTATATTGCACATATGTACTTTGCTATGTGCTGTGACTGTGTCAAATGTCACTGAAAATGGTGATATTTTTGTTAGACACATGTCATGTTGCACCAATGGTGCCAAGTTAATTATGCCTAGTTTGTCTGTGTGTGGTCGATAGTAGCGACAGACTGTGAGGCATGAGCAATTGTCAGGGGATCAGATGGAGAAAAAAACAGGACGAAGCAAAGACACACTTGTGATTCAATGTTGTTCCGAACTTTTGTCTGAATATGCACTTGATGTCAAGATCTTTCAGCAGTTTTATTTTATATATGTCGCACATGTTTAAGTTCCTGCTGGCCAAGGTGTGGAACTATTTGGAGATGTGGAGAGCTCAGTCAAGAATCCAGTGAATGATGATGTTTAGTTACGTGTTACTTGTGTCATTTCTCATTCACTGATTCACTGGGTCTGAACTTGTATCAAACTTATTCTTGTGCCCAGGCTCTTACCAATGAGGTGTGGTCTTATGAGACTTGTGACTGTGACATGTGTCCACAAGCTTATGGCATTTATTTTAGTTAGATATTGGCTACTGCTGTTCAATATGACATATCCAAGTAGCTCCATAGTTTAATAAATGGTTTCCACTTTGTTCCATACAGTTCTTTCGGAATCTGCTGCCAGGCTGATCAAGGTCTATACATTGTCTTCTCTGCCAGTTCTTGGTTAGTGGTGCCAAGCTCAAGTCGGATCACCAATCTGGGACATGATGATTAGTTAATACAACAGCTCACTGAACTAGCAAAGTGAAGACTTTAATTTGTTCAGAGAGTCTTTCATTGAAGTGTTTGATGCATGAGACATCTGACATTGACAATGTTTGCCATTTTCCGACTCAGACGACAGATATGTCAAGCAAACATTTCTTCGGAGTAAATGCATACATGTGGACAATATAAGGTTATAATGAAAAATGATGACAAGTAAAGATATAATTCTAATGACTGAAAAATGATGACGCATTGTCGATCGACTCACTCACTTTCACAGCTACTTTCACAGCTACTTTCACAGCTACTTTCACAGCTACTGTGGATTTGTCACAGTTGTCACATTTGCCTTCGTATGTCCTCGGGCAATAGTGCGGCTCTGGAGCACCTGGCACTATCTGATTCAGAGCGAGAGGCTCTTGAAGGGCATCGGACTCTTGTCTTAACCTCAAGTCAAGCCTTGCCAGATTGTGCACTGAACTGTTCAAGTTTCTTTCTAAACGACACACTGTTTGCAGTTGCTACATTGTCACTGATGAGAAGTTTACAGTTTACATGTGTCAATTCTGCATTGATCAGATCTTGATTCAGGAAAGCCCAGCAAGTGCCATGTCTGCTTTTATGATTTTGTCTTGCCTTCTTGTTTATTGTCACTGTTCAAATGTGATGAGCTGGTGATGAGCTGCTGCATTGTTGAATGCTGTGCTTCTCTGGATCAGGCCATCTACTTGCTCTCGCTGCTGAGCCCGGCCCGGGCCGCGGAGATTTGTGGACAACTGTCGGAAGAGAAGAAGGGCGATGTCACGAGCTGGAGCCTCACATCAAGCTGGCGGCACGTCAAAAGGACAGGTTCTCAGATCTGCCTTTCACTTTCAGAAAAAATCATAGCTGCCACATTTGTCTTGAATAATGCCTTTTCCTGTGATTGAGGGCACTGAAAGTGTCTGACTTGTTGTGATTAAGGCTCCAGATCCATCATGGGTTCCCCGATCATCTTCCGTGGAAAAACCCTGGATGAGATCAGAACAGTAACTTGGCAGCATATTTATCTAAAACATTCAGACGTTAAAAGTATCTATAGGGAGTGCATGGTCTGTTTCAATTCTGATGGATCACCTGTTGTTTCCCTTCTGTCTGACTTGATTCGGTCGCTGGCTGAGATTGTCCGCGATGCCGCTGAAAAAAGTGTCCTGCCGGACTGCATCGGACAACTGTCCTCCCGGTACCACCGCGGCAAGATTCTGCAGTGGCCTATGAAAGTGGTCATTGCGGGATACGGCCAGGGCAAGAAATGGCAGAACATGCGTCAGGACTGATTGATGTTGCTGTGCATGACTGCTTTTTGCATGTTGTGTTGGTTTGCCTTGAGGAAACTGATTGGTACTTCTTGCCTTTTTTGTTTAACTGTTTGATATGCATGATAGCCTCTTTCCTGCAGGAATATGTGTCGGACCATTGGATGAAGAACGTTGGAGACATGTGTCAGTTCATGTCCCCGAACGAGTGGCACCGGGTTGACCTGGGCATGGCAGTGGAGTCCCTTGGCTGTACTATTCCATTGCCCCATGTGTTTGGCTTGTAAAATTATCTTCAAGTCATGCAGGAATGTTGGGCAAGTTTGAATTCAAAATCTTGACTTCATTAAGGCGAGCTCTAGGACCCTTCCGAAATGCACATTTGTCTGGCTGGCATCATGATATCCAGCGACAGGTGTGGTCATGTTCTGAAATGTGTCTGAATCTGTGTCATGTTCTGGTTTGATGAGTCTGGAATTGAAGTTTCAGTGCATTCTTGTATATATACTTATTGATTGCAGGTGATGGAGCATCCTGACTTCATGGAGACCATGGACTGGATCCTGGAAAGTCCTGCACCTCTGGTGAGGAAACCTGTTTGCTGATTTGTTTTTTATGTGAAAAATGACAAAGTGGGTTTGACACATGTTACATAGTCAACTATTGACATATGTCCTGCAGGATCTCATGCACAGCTGGCTGGCACCGTACAATTGTCTGCGCCATGACCTTGTACGGCATTTTGATTGCAACTTGGCTTGAAATACTTGTCTTGATTGAGATTGCTGCTGATGTCTTTCAATTCAGCTATTCATTTCTTTTCAACCTAAGGCCATCGGGTGCCAGCCTGTGCTCTGCATCCAGTCCACGAGCACACAGTGGCAACAAGACGTGCACATGTGTCATTCCTATATGAAGGGCGAAATGTCCTGGGTTGACACAATGTCTCAGTTGCTGTCCACGACCGACGTGGAGTTTAGCGACTTTAAGAGGTATACAGCTGAATACATCGACCGCTACATATGTCGATTCAAAAACGGCTACTTCGAAGGGTGTTCTGGCTGCATTAGATTCATTTTCACACTGTGCTCAAATCTGAATTTGACTTCACTGTTGGAGAAAATTAGCTTAAGTACCCTTCAAATGGAACAAACAGTTGTGTAATGATTGACATTTTGCATAACCCATGTCATGTTGCCCAGGTTTGACCACTTGGTCCCCTACATCGAGGAAGTCAGAAGTGGTACAACTGTCGGACCAGCCCCCAAGGCTAGAGATTTGTCTTGCTGTTGCTGTGAAACTTAAGGCTGCAAATGCAGTTGTATTGTTGTGTTGAGCAAGTCTTGCAAACTGATGTGAATAGCATCTGAATGTTTGATGTGTCTGAGCTGGATGTTGCTGACATATGTCTCACAATTGTCACTTTGTCCACTTGCAGGCCATGCCCAAGGCCAAGGTGAAGGCAATGCCCAAGAACAAGACGGGGACAGAGTTCTTGGGGGCCAGTGCGAAGGCTGCCTCGTCATCAAGAAGGACACATGTCAACACCTCGGTCTTTGAGGAGGATGATGAAGAGTGTACAATTGTCGGAGGAGGTTGGGGATGCATGGAGGTGGATGATGATGGTGATGATGGTGATGATGGGGATGATGGTAATGATGGGGATGATAGTGATGATGGGGATGATGGGGATGATGGGGATGATGGTGATGATGGGATGATGGTGGATGATGACTTCATCCCTTTCTTGTCATCCCCTTCACCTCCAATGGCTGCAGGTGGAGCCAGCCGTGCGAGATCGAAGAGCGTGTCCTGGCGAAAGAAGCGACAAGTGTCGCCTCCTCCCCCCCCTCCGGGGGTGCCCCCCCCGTGGCGCAAGGGGCCGGGCAAGAGACATGTGTCAGTGGGACATGAGTCAGAGGAGGAGGACGATGTGGAGGTGATAGAGGATGAGGTGGAGGAGGATGATGAGCCACATTTGTCCGGAGAGCAGCTGGAGATCCCACAATTCGACATTCCAGATGAAGTGATGTAGCTTGGCTTTCGACTTTAATGACTGTACTAATTCATTTGACATGTGTTTCAGAACTTGTGTCTATCACTCCTGGCACTTGTGACTTATCTAAGGAATGAGATCATGGAGGACCATGGGATCTACAATAGCACCATCGGATTGTTCTGGAACCTTCAAGATTTCGAGCTTGGAAGAGTTCGCATGGTGAAGCTGCTGCTACTGGTTGTGCACAAATGTTTCATATGTCCAAATGTTTCATATGTCCAAATTGAGCTTTCCTGTGTATATGCTGATGGCTCGTGTGTCTCAGGTTCAAGCTGCTCTTCCGGAACCCTCGTCATCGACGTTCCAATCAGCGCTACTTCGCGTCGAATTTGGGTACCTTGCCTCATTTAATTATATTTGTATTTTGCTCTTTTGCATTTTGAACATGTGTCTTCTCATTCATCAGAATCCTTGTGTTGCATGATTTGATTGCTGCAGTTTGGTGTGCTTGTCTGCTTTGACACTCGAACTAAGACAACTGTCTGAGAGAGCTGAGACACTTGGAGCTAGCTTCCGGGTAGGAACATTTATCAATATCTATCAAGGGATTACATTTGTCAACATTTGTCTGACATTGTTTGATCAAACCAGCAATGAGAGCTGAGACAATTGGAGCTAGCTTCCGGGTAGGAACATTTATCAATATCTATCAAGGGATTACATTTGTCAACATTTGTCTGACATTGTTTGATCAAACCAGCAATGTGTCTTAATGTGCAAGATGTTCAATATAATATATATATATATTATTATTATTATTGTTATTATATAAATTTAAGTAATATATATCGATAAGGATAAGAATATGTATGTCCAAATTTAATCCTCCAGGCATACACAGTTGAAAATTTGTTTGGTTCATGGTGGTCAAGACACATTGCTGGATGGGTCATTTTGCTGTCACTTTGCATCATAAGTGACATGCCGCTTCCCAAACTGCATAGCACTGCGTGCAATGGAAAAAAAAAAGGTCTCTTTGGAGCTCTCTGTGAGTCAATGATTCCGTGACATGTGTCAATTGTCCATTGTAGACTTGTGTAATTAACCACCTTGACGTGTGCATCAATTTTATCCCAAGGTGCTTTACTTGTGGCAATAGTGCTCAGGACTCAGCGACATAACATGGAAGTACAAAATCCTTGAGTGAAGAGTTTGTACTCAATAAATCTGATCTCAAGAAAATATTCAAAATGCAGTGTATAATATAAAGCAAACACAGAATCGTCATATATTACATCTATATTATCATTGCTCCTGTGGTGCACTGAGGTCTGCAGTCGCTGACAGAGAAGCGTTGCTCTTAACAAAGTTGATTGCTCCATATTGTCATTGATCTGAGCACCATATCTCATGGATGTTTGCCACATGAAACATGTGTCACACTTGTTTGACTTACTGCATTGTTCACTCAAGGTGATGAGTGGTGCATGGTGTGCCACAACAATGTGACCATCTTAGCACTTTGCTGCTTTAACGTCTACATTGTTTGAGTCACTATTCTTTAAACAGCCTTGTGCAAGTTTGCCAGCTGTCTTGTTTATCTTTCAAAATCTCTGTGATTGAATCTGTGGCATGAGGTGGTGATGGGAAAGTCCAGAGCTGTGGCACATTTCAGGGTTGAGACTCTCACTTCCAGCATTTACTGCACCTTTGTCAATGCACTGGTGTGATACTGGTGAGACACATGTCCAAGATTTACCACAGGCTATGGATGCTGTTTCCTTTCTCAGGACCAATCAAATGCTGCGACATAAGTGCCAATAATCACAAACTGTTCACCTAGTGAGAACATGTGTCAGACCAAGTGCAAGAGTTACATATGTTCAGCTCAAATGCCCCTGAAATCAACATAGCTTAGGCGCAAACACACAACCCTTCCTTGCTGAACCCTTCAGTTCGCAGGGGTTGTGTGTTTGCGCCTAAGCTATGTTGATTTCAGGGGCATTTGAGCTGAACATATGTAACTCTTGCACTTGGTCTGACACATGTTCTCACTAGGTGAACAGTTTGTGATTATTGGCACTTATGATCGTGGACTTGGGGCACATCGGTCCAAACCTTAGTATATTGCAAAATCACATTCATGAGACATGTGTTCAATTCAATGTCTCAGTGCATGATGTGTACTCTGCAATCCTTCATTCCACCTGTGGACACATGTCAAAGTGACTAGGATGATGCAGTTGCACATACGTTGGTTGATATAAACATGGTCATCCATCATAAAACTGGATTTGTAAAAGTTTTCCAGTCCTGATACAATATAGAGCTAGACTCACAGCAAACATTATAAGTGAAGCACAATGGAACTGTCACAGGTGTCTTCTCTTCATGGTGCAGTGGCGTCAACTGTCAAGGCGTGGCAGCAACTGCAACACCACCAGCAAGTATGATACTGACTGCATGTGAGATCAACCATTGTCACAACAGATGCCTGCAATCCCATGGGGCAGCAAGTCGAACCTAGAAAATAAAACTAAAAAAAACTGGCTAGAATTTTCTCAAAATTTCTCAAAATTTCTCAAAATTCTCAAAATCTCTCAAAATCTCTCAAAATCTCTCAAAATCTCTCAAAATCAGAGGCATGGGAACCATTGTAATTGAAAAGTAGTATTGCTGGGTGAAGTGAAAATTTCTCAAAATTTCTCAAAATCTCTCAAAATCTCTCAAAATTTCTCAAAATCTCTCAAAACACTAGTAAAAAAAATATAGAATGCAAAAAAAAACAATGGACAACCATTGGACACTTGTGCTGATTTGTGGGGTATGTGCAGCGATCTCGGTCAATTCAAGTGTCCTCTTTTGTGCTGATTTGTCATCTGTACTGAGCCATGCCAATGTCAGCATCGAAGCGTCAGAGGGTTCAGCAGCAGCAAATGATGATGAACCCTTTGATGATGATGTTGCCCCAAATGGCACAGATGGCAATGCAGCAACCAGCTCTTGATGAGGAATCGGGGGATGAAAGGGAGGTGAAGGAAGAGAAGAAAGAGGAGGAGAAGCAAGAGGAGCGTCGTGCACTACCAGAGAGGGGACAGATGATTGGGTCAGGTGTCCAGGACAAGATTTCCTCTTCAGTGACCTTTTTGCGTCAAACACCTCGGTGTCGTTTGTCAGAGGGATTGGAATGGCTTTGCAAAGACTTGGACCCTAGCATGACTCATGCCTTGAGCCAGACTGGTCTGCTGGCCCTTGTGTACATGTGTACCCGGTTGAACCCTACAACTCGAATCAATGATCTTCGTGCCATGGTGTGTATCTTATAGTGTATTTTGGTAGTGTGGTAGTATAATGATAATGCTTTTATTATGTTAATGTGAATCTATGCATTTACTGATAGAGTAAGTCAGTTTCCCGACCGACTCAGGTGTGGTGACATACACAGATCTCTTCAACTGCTGGATTCGGGCGATGAACCGGGTGAAGGTCTCCTGTGGCCAAGCACACATTGAGACAATTGTGAGCAAGTTACCTTTGTCTCCATGTGATGATGCTGTCCTGCAGCAAGCCTATCCACATGGCTGGGACACTCGAAATGAATTTGAACATATTTTATGTGTTTTGATGTTTTGGTTTCACATTACATGGCTGGGTGAAAAAAATCATATTGGGATATGAGCTGTTCTGCATGTTGCACTGATCAGGACAATTCGTGGATGAAGGCCAAGAAGAAGCGCTCTGTGGCAGAGGTGTCCGCAGGGAATGGTGATGTTGGTCAGATGCTTGGGCTTGCACCACCTCAAGACAGCCCTGTGCAGCCCCCAGAGCTGGTACAAGCTGATGGGACATCTGTCACTGTCCAGCCAGCAACTGCAGTGGCCCCTGTGACACATGTGCAGCCTGCTGCGACAGTCCAGCCAGCAACTGCAGTGGCCCCAGTGACACATGTCCACCCTGCTGCGACAGTCCAGCCAGCAACTGCAGTGGCCCCAGTGACACAGCCAGCAACTGCAGTGGCCCCTGTGACACATGTGCAGCCTGTTGCGACATTTGTGCAGCAAGTTGTGTCACATGGTGGGACTCCTGACACTCCAGCACCTCCTTGCACTCCTGCTCGAGCTTATCGTCGTGCTCCTGGAACACCTGTCCCTGCTGCTCAGTCAAAGGCTGCTGCCCGCCCACCTCCACGTGAAGATGCCACGTCTGATGATGAGAGTGACAACAGCCTGTCGTCAGATGTGGAAGCACATGTGTCGGAGCCTGTCGAAGAGGAGCCAGATCCATGCCCCATCTGCTTGGAGAAGATCCAAGTGGGAGAGTCGGTGACAGCCCTGCCTTGTGCACATGTGTGTCACAATGAGTGCCTGTCAAAGTGGAGGGCCTCACGTCCGGGCGGCATCCCTCTGCACCACTGCCCGATGAGGTGTGAGAGGACCTGGCAGTCGGAGATGGAACATGTGCCGTCTGAGTGGGAACTTGTGGAGGCCGAAGGTGAGACTGCTATGGAGACTGAGATCGAGCAGATTTTTGGCTGAGGTCATCTGTTTTGGCTGAGGTCATCTGTTCAGTTCCTTGTGTCGTGTGTCATTGGCATCATGGTCTGACATATGTCCTGAGGGGAAGTCATTTGTGCTGCATGTTTCTGTGGTGCTGTGGGTTGCATATTGTGGTCATCTGTCTAAGTGAATGATGATGGCATAGTTGCTATGTTTCCTTTGTTTGTGTGAACAAGCACATGATGTTTTATTGTTTATATAATTTTGTTTTGTGACATTTGTGCAGTTGACCGCAATATCTCGTACTATAGGGGAGGCACCCTGTTCGAAGCACCAGCAGCTGACATGCCTTCAGGCAATCTTAAATTAGGAGAGCTTGGCTTCACTGCGAAGAGTTGAAAACATTGGATCACTTGAATTGTGAAATCAGCCTGCTTTGTGAGTGTGGCAGCACAAGTCAAGTTATTGTCATGTAATAATGTTGATTCTTATTATTGTTGCTGACAGGCTGATGGCGAGCAGCTCCACTATATCAGCAAGTTTGATTCTGAGAATTATGCATTTCCTTTGATGCAATGGCATGCGCTTCAGTTGAATCAAAGGAAGTCAATTAGTCTGCAATTGTGTTGATGTATGTCTATGGTGTTCTTGTAGCTGAATTGTGGTTCAGGAGTTTTGTTTCTGTTGTCTCATTTGTCCCCTGTGCTCTGCTACTATGGTGCGGGATGATGCAAGACTCATGGTCTTCAACAACCTTCAGCTGCCAAGCACTGTGGGGTATGTTGACAACACTGATGCTAATCGCATTCACTGGGATATAGCGTACTTCTATGACATCATCCGGGAAAAGGGGCATGAGAAGAGAGGTTCCTACAAGTTCTACCGAGATCTTCTTGGGACGGTAACAAACAAAGCTTTTGCTTTGAATGATGTGAGTTTGAGGACAGCTGTCGCCAGGTAGGGGTTTCTGAAATGTTGATTCAAAAATCTTATTTATTAGTAAGAACCTATCATTTAAAATTAGCTGGATACACTTTCAATATTTTGTGTTCATGCCGGAGTGAAGTGTTTGTTGGATTTTGGTGATGCCAAACCAATCAGCCTTGCTTGGAGGCCAGGCCTACTGGACCGAAATCTCTGCACTTCTTTGGCACTGGTGATCTGCCTGTTTACATTTGTCAACAGAGCTCGGGAGGAGGCCAAAGCTCAATTCCTGTTGTCCTACTTGAAGGCAGTTGGCTTCATGGTGATGCCTTGGGTGAGTGCTGTTGCTGGAGTGCAGGTGAGGTTTCCAGCGAATCGAGGTGAAACTTTGTTGGTGACTTCTTCTGGGAATCTTGCATTGGCTGCTTTTCTTCGCAGTGTCCATAGAGGAATTACTACAGCTTGGTCTCAGGAGTGGCATGCTATGTTCAATGCTGGACATTTGTCATCTGATTGGCAAGAGGAGGTACATGTTGTCGATATTATCATTTTTGTTGCTATTTTGGAACGCTTTAGACGCTCCAGGCAGAAAGCGGTTCTGGGACAAATGTCAATACAGCTGCTCCAGGATTTTAAAGATTTGATGGCGACATTTGTGTCAACTGCAATGGATCAGTTTTTGCTGCACATGTATACCCCAGAACAACCACATCAAGCACAACAAGCTGCTCCTGCCAGAAAATTTAAGAAACTAGCCATGTTACTTCAGCTAGTTGTTTTGATCAAATTTTGGCTTCACTTTCTTTATGTTGGGTTTATTTAGATGAACCAATTACAATCTACTCTTGTCACAAGTGTCATCCACCAGGAAACGTCGAAGTGGACCGACAAAAAACTCATGAGTCACATGTGTTGGTGCACCCAGACTCAATAGGACCATGCTGGAAGCAGCTCGGGAAAAGAACTGCAGCTTGTCAGTTGTCGCCAAGTTGCGCAGTGATGAAGTTCAAGGAGGTGCACACGCATCTTCTGTTGAGTACTGGAACCGCAAAGTGCTGGGAATTTATTTCGGGAAGGTCAAAACTGGGTTCCTGAATATTCCACACATCAACATGGTGACTGATGCTTCGACTCACAGTCAAAAAGAAACAATTGTCAGCATATGTTACTCTCACGAGATGGACAGTTGTGCTCTTTGCCCGATTCAACATGTCTCTAGATCCAAAGTCATTGCCCCACTTGAGTTTGATCTGGAGCCGGAAATCGAGATTCTGGCCGCCACACGCAAAGTTGAACGTTTGGCTGCCTACAGGTTTCTAGCTGCTCTTTCACATCAGCTGTGGCACATTTCACGGGGGCGACTCTCACTTCCAGCATTTACTCCACCTTTGTCAATGTACTTGTCTCCGCTGAGTCCAGACAAGAAGAGGATTGTCCAAGGCAACCAGGTCTTGATCAAGGATGTCCATACTGGTGAGACACATGTCCAAGATTTGTCAAAGGCTATGGATATACCCATCCTCACTGTCTCGATTGATCAGGGCGGTGTAGGTGCTGTTTCTTAGCAGCAATATCAAATGGGAAGGTTTCATAAAAGTATGAATTTATGACACATGACATGTGGCCATTCATTGTATATTATATGTAAATGCAGAATACATGTATATTGTTTTAATACGTTTGTATGGTTATTTTCCCCTTGACCTGTTTCTTTGGTGCAACATTGTGGCCCAGGCAGGCTTGGCCTACTTGCAACACTGCAATCTGCTTGTACACTGTCACTGTGATAAAGTTCACAGACTGATTCGAGATCTGAAACTGTCCAATGGCTGTGACCCGAAGTTCAACGAGGCTGTATTAGCCACAACATATGCCTGGTCAGTCAACTATAAGCCACATGGCTCTGGGGCTTTTGGAGACGAAAAGTATGATCTCCTGGCCAACTTCTTTGATACATGTGTCATGGAGGACTCACTCAAGGCAAATCTTATCATATTAGTTTTATGTTTTTTTCAACACCATTCAAAAATCATCCAACGTAAAACTCGTAGCTGATGATGTTGTGCAAAAACTTTTGGAGCAGGACTCGGAGCACTTCCAGCGGTACAAGTGTCTCATGGCTCTGGACTTTGAAGATGATTTTGGCAGGACACCAACAGATGAAGAAATGTGGAATCACATGTCAGAGTTGCCATCCTTTCTAGCCAAAAAGGGCTTACCAAAACCAGGCAGGTGGTTCGCCTGGCATGAGTGTGCACACCAACAGCTCAAAGAGTTTTTTGCCACACGTTGCCTTCTGCACTGGTACTTTGAAGATGAGGGGCTGCCAGCCCCTGAAGAAGTAAATACAAAATTTCAAAAGTGCAAAGGGGATCTGGGGGGCTTGAAACTGCTACATCGAGCTTTGACATATGTCAACCATGAGACTGCATGTATCATGCTCTTGGTCAGCCGACCTTGCTGGACCTGGTATACGGAACAAATCTCTGAGATCAAAACCCCCCAGGAAGGAGTTGAGCAACTCATGACGTGGGCTTTGTCTTGGTACAAAGATGCTCACTTGCTGGCCATTGTGAAAACTCTGTATGATTGGCGGTCTCTGAAGAAGTTGGTGTACTACCAAGTGCACCAAGGCAGAACTGATGATGATGACCTAGCAGCAACTGTGTTCAAATATGCGTCAAATGTCCTGTCAAGAAGATTATGGACAATGTCAAGGTATGGCACAGCTCCTGAGTGCTTTGTGGGACTTGTCTCGTCATGTGTCGATCATCGCCAGGAAGCCACGCGTGTGATGAGGAGAGACTGGCGGCTTCTCAATCTGGCGGAACAGTCGGACAAATGTGCTAAAATTGTCCCTGACTTGCAATTCTTGTTCAGCGCCCCTGTCAGGCTATCGTGTGCTCTTTTTGAGCAGAGTGGCTGGGACGAAACAAGTGTCCCTGGAACATTTGTCTTGAAGGGTGTCTTGACTGTCTTGCCCGACAACAAGATCGTCGAAGATTGTCATCAAGCGGTGAGAGTGGAGGCAAAGAGTCACCCGAACCAAAAGATGACCGTGCCACGTGTGCAGTCATGTGTCATGAACAGCAATGTCTTCAGTTCCAGAAAGCTATTCCATGTGGGAAAGTTGACTAAAGAGGAATTCGTCCAGAAATGGGGCAAGCGACAGACTGCTGATGAGCAGTATGGTCGCAAGATCTTTTCTAGCCGCTATCATCGTCTTCCCAAATCTTTCAGCAACATCATGAAGAAGAAATCATGGACAAGTGTCAATGAGGAACAGTATGGGAAATCATATGCTGCATGGGAGTGGATTCGATTTTACACTGAACATACTTTAGCGGAGACAAATGTCAAAGTTGACGACACTTGACTTGGATTTTGATTGAGCATCTTTTGCTTGCTGGCATTGTTTCCTCAATTCTCAAATAGACTTACTTAAAAATATTCTTTTCTTTGATCAGTTTGGGCTGCACTTGCAGGATGGTCTGAACTCTGTCATGTGTTTTCCTGGTCAACTTCTGTCACAGTTGTCCACAGAGACAACTGTTCTCAGCCTTGGCAATCGACTTTGGGCAACTATGGTGTGGCCGTTGGAGGAACATGGTCATCATGACAGGTTTCAAACCTACAAGCTCAGCACCAATCCATCCATTGGGGGGTCATTTGTCTTTCCATTCAACCCAAATGACTGGGTAGCAGCAGATGCAGAAGCATCATTGGAGGAAGGTGTTGGCGTACTACTGTCTCCACAGCGTCCATTTGAACCCTTGCCACAGGCAGCCCTTCGCCAGTCGGTCAATTTGACTTACAATGACTTGGTCATCATTGCTGATGCACTGGGGGTGCCCAATCCTGTTAAGTTGTCTCGAGCTGATTTGATTACCCGCTGTTGTGAGCGGCTTGGGGATGCAACTTTCACAGAGTTTGTGAAAAGCCAGGAAGCAGCAGTGAAAAAAAAACAAAGAAGAATAATGCAGTGACAAATGTCGACCTAGCTGCATCATTGCTGGAGGGGCTGGATAAGGATGAAGCACAAGAGTTTAGCGACATCAAGACATTTGTCAATCCTCGAACTGCTATGAAGAGGAAGTGGGCAGATATTAAGGAGGAGAAAAAAATGAATCTTGGTTGCTGACTAGATTTCTCAAATTAATTAGTCAAAATGAAGTGAAATAGAAAGCTTTAGAAATAACTAATTTCAAACATTCTCGTCTAAGGAGAAGGAGGAAAAGAAGAAGAAGATTGCCTCTCGCAAAGCATTTGGTCGAGGCCGAGGAGGTCGGGGACGAGGACGAGGCAGAGCCAGAGGCAAAGGCAGAGGCCGTGGAGTTCAGCCTCAATCCAGCGATCGTCCAGAACAGGTGTCAGCACCAGCGCCACCTCCAGCACCATCTGTTTCTGAGCCTGTGCCCTTAGCACTGCTTCCCGAAGTCGCTGAGGAACATGAGGAACATTCGCCGCACATGGAGCAACATGAGGAACATCAGTCCCCGGACATGGAGGAACATGAGGAACATGAGTCGCCGCACATGGAGCAACATGAGGAACATCAGTCGCCGCACATGGAGGAACATGAAGAACATCAGTCGCCGCACATGGAGGAACATGAGGAAAATCAGCCGCTGCACATGGAGCTGGATGAGGAAGAAGTGTCTGATGCTGCAGCTGGGCCTGCTGCAGGTCCTGCTCCGTTAGCAGAGGCTGTAGCAGAGCCTGCAGCAGGACCTCCAGCAGAACCTGCTGCAGCTGAAGCAGGGAGGAGGCGTCATGTGGTACTTGTGTCGCCAAGAGAGCACTTCACACCTGCAATCCTTCAGAGATTGGCACCTCCAGGAATGTCATTTGGCTTGGACCAAAAGGCCCACCGCTTCACCATAAAGTTTAAGATCAAGCCTCGAGAGGGACAAGTGTGGGCTGCTTATGGACCAGGTGGATCTCGCTCCAAGGCGTTTCAACATATGTCCTGGGAAGAGGCACTGAAGCAGTTGCATCAGGAAGCTTGGGAGCGCTGGGATTTGGCAAAACATTTGCCTGGCTTTGAACTCGATGATCCGAATCAAGCGCAGCAGCCTGGACATGTCTCAGACAGCATGCTTGCTGTGATAAGAGAGGTCATTGCACAGATGCCTCCTCCTACTAAGTATCCTAAGCGTCCTTGAACAAGTGTGTTGCAATGGCTTGCACATGTATGCTGCTGCGCTTAAAAAAATGCCTCAAGTTTGAATGAATGAATGCACAAGACTTTGAGTGAATTTGTCTTGTCTTGGACTTGTTTTAAGATTGAGTTTCATGCCCGCAGCTTTTTATGTGAATATGTCAAACTGTTTCAAACAACTATGTAGTTGTATTCATGTTGAAAAAACCATGTTATATCAAATCATGGCATAATTTTCGAAATTCCACTGGATACTGGTCACTGATCACTGACTATTATCTTGAGTATAAATTTCACTCCTCCTCTGAAGTGGCCATGGGGAAATCAATTGCAGTTGCAGAAAGGCGCCAGCAGCAGCAGCGGACTATGATGTGGCCCTTTCTTCCATTTCTCTGCTTTGCACCTCCGAAGAAGAACAAGTGTCAGAAGAAGAACAAGTGTCAGCAAAACAAAGAGGTGGACGAAGCTGCTACCAAGAAATATGTCCATGATGATGCTGGCTCTTCTGGCACTGGCACTGAGGCATCAGGTGTCACTGAAATGCATGAGGCAACAAGTGTCAATGCAGCAGCTGCAGCTGCCACTGATTTGCCAATTGACCCATTTGTGGACAAATGTGCTAAAGCTCTTGCATTTGGCTATGAGGATGCCTGGCCCTACTCTTCCTTCAACAGGCCAGGGTTGATAATCATGTTGTTGAATAATAACAAACGTAACAAAGAAACTTAGTAGTGTCTTAGTTTCTTAGTAGTACTTAGTAGTGTCTTCAAAACTATCCTGGCTGCCCACCCTGACTGCTGCAGGTGTGCACAAATGTCGTCGTTCCTGATGGAGACCTTTTCTCGGTTCTTGGCACATGATCTTCATGTGTCTGGTGGGAATGCGATCAAGATGTGGCCACCTCTCCTGGACTCACTGTACCCATGTCTGCGACCAGTTACAGACCTTGCGATGAAGCTGTCACTCCTGTGCCAGCGTGCTTTTGCCAACAGGCTCCAGTGTTCACATCATCTCCACCACTTTGTTGAGTACTGGTGTGGCGCAGCCAACTTGACCAAGGAGATGATCAAAGCAGGCTTTGAAGGAGCTGGGTTCGACATCATCCATTCACATATGCACAGGTGTCTCGACACATGTGGCCTTCGTCTCTGGATGGATATGCTCATGAGCATATGTGAACATGGTCTTTGTTGGCTTGGACCACCTTGTTCTTCATTTGTCATATTATGTCTGGCGCAAAGCCAAAGGTATGGCTGGAACCAGTGGTGGGGAGACACCACGAGGACATTTGTCAGGACTGGCAATAGCCACATGCAGGTAGCAGCCATGATGTTCCTTGTGTCGTGTGTCATTGGCATCATGGTCTGCTTGGAGCAGCCGGACAACTCGTGTTTGCACAAGTGTCTTCCTATGAGGTCAGTGTTGTCATTTGTGAAGGCTCATCGTGTGAAGACTTATCTTGGAGCATTTGCTGGCCCCACTCAGAAGCCGCTGCAGATATGGACAAACAGAGTGTGCTTCAATCAACTGTCCAGAGATTGTCCAGCCAGGGAACAATTGTCAGGTGAGCAACTGGTGACTCGAAGTGAAGATGGCCGAAGTTTCACCGGGAGGAAGGACCTGCTAGAGGAGTCAGGTAGCTACACTCCACAATTTGGGTCAAGTGTTGCCCAGACTTTTGCATCGGAGTTTCTGCGGCTGCGTCATGTGTGAGTGACTTTTGTCTCACACTTGTGCCAGCTGCCTGCATGCAGTGTGTTGCACTACATGGAGAACTTCTGTCTCCCCAATCTTTGGCAACCACTGCAAATTAGATTTTCAACACATGTCAAGCATCATGTGTTTGATCTCATCATAGGGTTCTTGGGTAAAAACAGTTGTCCTTGCAGGCGAAACTCAGGAATTTGTTTGATACTTGTGTTTGTAAATGCTACGAGAATATGCAAAATCTTAGATAAATCTTAATTCCAACTCCACTTGCTTCACCTGAGGTTGGATGGCAATGTTTCGAGGCCAGGGTATACAGACACATGTTCACTTGTGCTTACTTGTGACAATTGACACAAAACTTTGACATATGTCCTCTCTTTTGCTCTTGCCAGGAGGAAAGCATATCAATAAAATTATATAAACATATAAAAATTAAAAGAAAATATATCATGTATTATTGAATTAACTATAATTTCTGGAGTTTTGTTTTACGTAAACCATCGTTTGGAATGCGTTGTCCTTTGCGATATGCAAAACGTGAAGAGAGAAAAAACATGTTTTTTTCTGACAAAGTTTGTGGTACTCCATTGTGTTCCACCGTGATACCACCGTGATACTTGGCGTGCAATCTTTAAGAAAAATTAGGGAAAAAAAGGAAACACATGGAAAACCCAGGAAAACAAAAGGCAACAGCGTTGCAGTATCAACTCTATTTTTGTTTTATTTCTGTCTTCAATAACCCAAACCTACCTTATAGAGGACCCAGGGAACCAAGGTAGCACATTACGTTTGGTGATAATATATTGGTTTGTCTGAAAATAGGGTACCACCAATTCAGGGTACTTTCCTCCACCAGCGAGGCGACCGGGTGCGGTACGATGAAGCCACTCGGTGCCCTTCAATGTGTCAGCAACAATCAGGAGATGTAACGGGAATGTAACATAATGTAACCATATCTGGGATGTAAGCAGCCATACTGACGTGTTTGAAAATGGTGGATACCCCCCAAAGAACAATCTTCATGGTGAAAATTTAAATGATGGAACACTTACATTTTGGGCTGCTAGCACATGTTCAGACAGACCCATATTATGATGTGATGGGATAATAAGGGGCTACAACTTGGATCCTTCCCATTTCCAGCAACAGTCATAAATTGCATGTTCTTAGGATATAATAGTGGGAAAAGCAGCAATGATCATCATGATGATGATGATGATGATGATGATGTTCTATTGATATTACTCTCCGCCTGGAAATTGTGGTCAAGTGTAGGTGTTGGGATGCGCAGGGTGCCGCTGTTCGAGCTGATTCAGCAGAGCTGATTCGATGCAGAATCTGCTCCCAAGCAATGTATAAAGTATTGTGAACTTGTTTTAGATATAGCCAGGTTTTTCGGAATTTCCACGGATACACTGAGGCTTTGAGCTTGTAGATACAACTTTGAGGCTGGTTGGTGGTTTGGAACATGTTTTTCCATAATATATGGGATAATCCTTCCCATCGACTAATATTTTTAAGAGGGGTTGAAACCACCAACCAGGAGGCTTTGATCATACATCTTTGGGTTTGTTTTTTTCTACATGGTACTCTGAACTGAGGACTGAAGATGGGAAGATCCTGTTCGAGGGTCCGGTTGCTGAACTCAGCCGAAAAAGTCGTAGGTGATCTCAGATTGGCTGCTGACTCCATGTGAGGTCCGGGCGGCCTGAAATTTGAGGTGCCAAAGGACCCAACATTGTCACCTGGTTGGTGTTTTCAAATATTTTTTCCATAATATATGGGATAATCCTTCCCATTGACTTTCATATTTTTCGAGATGGTTAAAACCACCAACCAGTCATTGTGTGGGGTTCTACTTTGGATATGATATAACCATGCTGAGTTCACATCAGTTGGTATAAAGAAGTCATATCACCACTTAGCAAGTAAGGCAATTAAATTGATTTGGCTTCGAATATTGGCACTGTGTCGGATTTACCCACAAAAAAGTTGTCTTATCATTGGCTTCATGAAGGGCTTGTTACATAACCAACAAACGCTATAGAAGTGGTTATATATATATGGCTAAATATGTTTATGCAGACAGACCTTTTACCGGCCCACAAATTGGGGGTAGGGTGGGGTGGGGTGGGGTGGGGTGTGATATCATTCGTCAGTACTGCAAGACATGATGCGATGCTACGCTACGCATCGGGTGGGGTGGGGTGGGGTGTGATATCATTCGTCAGTACTGCAAGACATGATGCGATGCTACGCTACGCATGGGGTGGGGTTGGGTGTGCTATCATTCGTTAGTACTGCAAGACATGATGTGATGCTACGCTACGCATGGGGTGGGGTGGGGTGTGATATCATTCGTCAGTACTGCAAGACATGATGCGATGCTACGCTATGCATGGGGTGGGGTGGGCTGGGGTGAAAGGCACCGGTTGCATGAATGATTTGGTCCCGAGTACCTCCACTGGTATCCGTTCCTTGTTGATTTCAGACGGTGCCCCGGCCTATGTTTCGCTGGCCAAGAAAAAGAAAATCAAGTTGTTGCAATGTAACCATTCCAAAGGAATTTTCTCAAAATGGTGCAGAGTCCACAAGCGCAACTGGGTGAGGGCACACACTGGCTTCGACTTGCTGACCGCAACTGGCGAAGCTGTAAGATCTCTCATGCGGTGAAGAGAAAAGGCCACGTTGTTCGTTCGTCGGGTTTTGCAGCACAAAACCCTGTAAGGGTTGCAAGCCACAGTAAAGCGGATGTTTTTTTTGATGGTCGTTTGCCACATGAAATCGCGCTGGCGCCACAGCGAAACAACAATTTTTGGACAATCATGGGCCGGTGTCAGGTCCGCCGGGATGTTTATGCTGTTTGCCTTTGAGGAACTTCTAATTCGGGACTTATTATTTGATAAACAACTAATTTTTGTGCTGGTTGAATCCCAATGCGTGGTATCTTTCGGTTGGCCCATCACCCGGGGGAGTCTCCCGAAGCGAATCTGCTGTTTTTTTCCGATCTGGGTACTTCCATCACTCCGTGGAGTGATGGCAACTTGCAAGGGGAAGGGCCTGACGAATCCCATTCTGCTGAGATGTTGGGTTCAAAAAATGGGACGACTCAGGTGGGGAGAGAGTGTTTATTCCCGTGGGCAGAGACAATTCGCAGTTTTCGGATGATTTATAGGATGTGTATTGAAGCAACTAACTTGGAAATGGAAAGGCATCATGTTCATATGGGGATGGGCCAGGATGGGTCAAAACCTATTGGAATTATCATATTTGGACAAATTAATCATCCATTGACCAGCTATTTCATGCTATTTCCGGGTACCATTTAGGTACCAGGGTTGACATGCTTTGACTCATAGCCATATCGCAAACTCATAAATCATGTTCTTTTTTCAGGTCAAGTGAAAGCAGAGGGAACTTTCAGGTTCCAAGATCTCAGAGGCCAAAGTTCCTTTGAGAAATTCCGTGGTGGAGGGTTTGCAAAATGCACAGCGGCTGTGACTTCCAGAAAAGCTGTTTTTTTTGATAGCGAAGTTGTTTTTTGACCAGGCAAACTATGGTTTATGCATGTTGTTACAGATATGTCCAAATAGGGGGTTATAATTTGGATCTGTTCAGAAAATAGGGGGAACAAATGCAAACGTGATGCTTAATCATCATGGTTCACCGGACCCCATTTTCACACGGACCCATTTCTTGAAAAACCTAAACGACAAGTCACTTTATCATATACCTTAGTAGCACATACTAGCGCCACGTTTGTTGCTTCATGCCCCATGTTTGTTTGTTCTAAAGCAACACTCTATGTTTGTTGCTTGATATGGGTTTGTAAGAACATACAATACCCCAAAATCCAGTTGTGGTTCATGATTTTCTCCCGGTTTTTGATGGCGGCGTCCGCTACTTGGAGCAGGTTCCCATCCTCATTTCTATTGATAAATCAAATTAAAGGACCGGATAACCCCACAAGTCAACTTCTTCCAATAATGAGTTTCAAAGGTTGTAGCGGGGTCGGAGAAGGAAGGAAAGACAAAGGAGGTGGTGAAAGACTGTGTGTGAAAGTATGTGAAAAGATAGTATGCATGTACGTATGTATGTATATATATATATGTATGTACGTACGTACTATACGTATGTCTGTATGTACATACGTACGTATGTACGTATGTATGTATGTATGTATGAATGTATGAATGTATGTATGTATGTATGTATGTATGTATGTATGTATGTATGTATGTATGTATGTATGTATGTATGTATGTATGTATGTGTATGTGTGTGTGTGTGACAAAGTTGCGCGTCTGGTGGTGTTTCTTCCACAAGATAGTGACTTGTCACTGAAGGCCAGAAAAGAAACAATATATGCTTACCACGGAAATTCTTTGTGGGATCCAAGGGTGTGTGCTGAACACTAGGTCTCACGACGTGTCTCACCCGCCTTCTTCGAGTTCCACCAGGCTCTGATGGTTTTTTCCCGACGTTGCTTCCCGAAAGATCTTTTATGGCAGAGCCTCTATCAAAGCGATGGTGTGCTCTCCATACTTCCGCTGACCAAAGTAATGTTCTGCACTCTTTCGGGCGAAGCCGCAAATTTTGCGAACTCTTTCTGCATGCCCTGTGGCTGGTAATCAAGTCATGATCAACTGCTGGCGTCATGGACGTGAGATTGTGCCACACCGCGTGCCACGTGAAATCAAGGTGGATGTCACCAAGTGCCACGCCTGCCACGCAGAAGTGGCGCGGCGTCACGGGCGTCACGGCGGCGCCTAAACCAGTCCAAGCGCGCCACCCAGTGCCATCTGTCCCACGCCTGCCACGCAAAACGACGGTAGATGTGAGGTTGTGCCACGCCTGCCACGTGAAATCAAGGTGGATGTCCCAAGTGCCACGCCTGCCACGCAGAAGTGGCGCGGCGTCACGGGCGTCACGGCGGCGCCTAAACCAGTCCAAGCGCGCCACCCAGTGCCATCTGTCCCACGCCTGCCATGTGCCACGCCTGCCAGGCGTGAAATCAAGGTGGATGTCACCAAGTGCCACGCCTGCCACGCAGAAGTGACGCGGCGTCACAGGCGTCACGGCGGCGCCTAAACCAGTCCAAGCACGCCACCCAGTGCCATTTGTTTCACGGCTGGCACGCAAAACGACGGTAGACGTGGCACGCAGAAGTGGCGCGGCGTCACGGGCGTCACGGCGGCGCCTAAACCAGTCCAAGCGCGCCACCCAGTGCCATCTGTCCCACGCCTGCCACGCAAAACGACGGTAGATGTGAGGTTGTGCCACGCCTGCCACATGAAATCAAGGTGGATGTCACCAAGTGCCACGCCTGCCACGCAGAAGTGGCGCGGCGTCACGGGCGTCACGGCGGCGCCTAAACCAGTCCAAGCGCGCCACCCAGTGCCATCTGTCCCACGCCTGCCACGCAAAACGACGGTAGATGTGAGGTTGTGCCACGCCTGCCACGTGAAATCAAGGTGGATGTCACCAAGTGCCACGCCTGCCACGCAGAAGTGGCGCGGCGTCACGGGCGTCACGGCGGCGCCTAAACCAGTCCAAGCGCGCCACCCAGTGCCATTGTCCCACGCCTGCCACGCAAAACGACGGTAGATGTGAGGTTGTGCCACGCCTGCCACATGAAATCAAGGTGGATGTCACCAAGTGCCACGCCTGCCACGCAGAAGTGGCGCGGCGTCACGGGCGTCACGGCGGCGCCTAAACCAGTCCAAGCGCGCCACCCAGTGCCATCTGCCCACGCCTGCCACGCAAAACGACGGTAGATGTGAGGTTGTGCCACGCCTGCCACGTGAAATCAAGGTGGATGTCACCAAGTGCCACGCCTGCCACGCAGAAGTGGCGCGGCGTCACGTGTGTGTGTGTATGTGTGTGTATGTGTGTGTGTTGTGTGTGTGTTTGTTGTATGTGTGTGTGTGTGTTTGTTGTATGTGTGTGTGTGTTGTGTGTGTGTGTTTGTTGTATGTGTGTGTGTATGTGTCTGTGTGTTGTTGTGTGTGTGTGTGTATGTGTTGTTGTGTTGTTGTTGTGTGTGTGTGTATATGTGTCTGTGTGTTGTTGAACTGCCACGCAAAACGACGGTGGATGTGTGTTAGTGTGTTGTTTGTGTGTGTGAGTGTGTGTGTTGTTTGTGTGTGTGAGTGTGTTGTTTGTGTGTGTGTATGTTAAGTTTGTGTTTTGTGTGTGTGTGTGTGGGAGTGTGTTGTTTGTGTGTGTATGTTAAGTTTGTGTGTGTTAAGTTTGTGTATGTGAAGTTATTGTATGATGTTACGTTTGTGTATGTGAAGTTATTGTATGTTAAGTTTGTGTGTGTGTGAAGTTATTGTATGTTACGTTTGTGTATGTGAAGTTATTGTATGTTAAGTTTGTGTGTGTTAAGTTTGTGTGTGTGAAGTTTGTGTATGTGAAGTTATTGTATGTTAAGTTTGTGCGTGTGAAGTTATTGTATGTTAAGTTTGTGTGTGTGTGGAGTTTGTGTGTGTGAAGTTATTGTATGTTAAGTTTGTGTGTGTGAAGTAAGGAGGCGGGAGGAGGAGGAGGAGAAGGAGCCCGGGATACAGAATCAAAAACAAGAACCCCACACAAAGATGTGGGGAAAAAAACCATGAAGCCAACATAAAATGGCTGGGTGAGTCCTCCATTTTCCGCTTAAGTAACTGGT
This sequence comes from Cladocopium goreaui, assembly GCA_947184155.2. NCBI lineage: Eukaryota > Dinophyceae > Suessiales > Symbiodiniaceae > Cladocopium > Cladocopium goreaui. The sequence goes on along the minus strand of CAMXCT020006622.1, from coordinate 250,782 downwards.
CAGTAAGCCTGGTTAGTAAGTCCTTACTTCGTTTCATTCTCTCATCTATCAATGGATTATAACTATGGTTATGAAGCACTTCTTGGGGGACCCTCCAAGCTCCACCAGGCCGCCCCCGCGCCGGCCCCGCCGGGCCCCGCCCCGGCGGCGACTTCGCTCGCCGCGGCAGAATCCGCGGCAAGCGAAACAGCGGCTCCAATGCAGGAGGACCGAAGATTCCAAGGAATGGTTACCCTCTGGTAATTTAACATAGCTATTGAAAATGGCTATTTATAGTGGATTTACCCATTGAAAATAATGATTTTCCATAGTTATGTTAGTTTACCAGAGGGTAAACTATTGAATGGAATTGTAGGAGCTCTTGAATATTCATTGTAGGGAATCATAACTATTGAATATACTATTTCCTACAATAAGATTCCAAGTATACAATGTAGGAATATACCCTTTGGTAAACGTTTACATAATTATTGAAAAGCACCACTTTTTAATATGTAAATGAACTATGATTGGGTCATTTTCCATAGCTATGTTGAACCAGCAAATAACCGGGATACCCTTGAGTAAACTTACATAACCATGGATCATCAATGATCATCACCATTCTCCATATGGAGTCAATCAGCAATGGAATTGACAACAATGAGTGGGGATATAATGGGGATATAATGGAAATATGGAAAATATAACAATTAATAAGTAGAGTATGTGCAGGCATCAACCGGCAAGTAACAGGGATATTCTCAAGTAAAAATACAGTTTGTTGAGTTGTTTATTGGTTAAATCCCAATGTTAAGATCTATATAAGTTTTGTTGGTTAGTCACTTCATCCCCATGTTTCAACTATTGTTAGCGATTTTTTTCTTTAAGTCAATGACATAGTTATACTTAATCTCAATGTTTCTTGGTTCACAAGTTCATCCCCCAAGGCTCTCCCCCAGGACAGCGAAGCCGGTGGTTTGGGGATCGGAGAGTTGGAGCGCCTGGCACGCAGGCGGAAGCTTCGCCGCCGGCCAAACAACAGGTAGCAGGTAGCATGATTTCTTCATCTTTCTACAACGATTTGACAGGGGGTACCCTCTGGTAAACTAACATAGCTATTGAAAATGGCCATGTATAGTGATAGTGAATTTTCCCATTAAAAATGGTGATTTTCCATAGTTACGTTAGTTTACCAGAGGGTACCGATTTGATCTCAAATCAATGTACATTCAGGGGTCGATTTATTGGAGGTACCGATTCCACAAAAAAAAAGCCTATTTTTTAGGGCTATGTAATGGAATATCGCCACCAAATATGGCCTTGCATGGTACAGTACCTTCATTTTAGGGTCCTGAAAATCTCTTGGATAAAATGGGGATGAACCATCAACAAATAATAGTGATTGTAAAGGGATTCTATAGGGACTACAGTAACCATCAGCAAATTGGGAATTACTGGGATTGAGTGGGTGTGAGTAAAGCAATGCCATAAAACTGCCATAAAAATGGAGGGTTTACACCACTTCTTCATGGCGTTTCATAAATCCATATATGGATCCAGCCGTACCTTTTGCGGGAGTATGACTGGGGCATGAATTGGGGGTTCTCTTGTTCCTTCTCAGGAAGTATTTGCGTGAAAAACTCATGTTGGATTGTTGGCAATAATGATAAACCATCCATATAAATTGATGGTGGAACTACACCCATAAAAATGGTAAAATATTGGGATTGCTATTGCTTTAATGTAATGTGCTGATTAAAGTGACGGTCCCCCTATTGTGAGATGTTTTTCAAAAATAAATCAGGATCCTGAAATTGAGGGGGTGGGCCTCTATTGTGAGACTTTTTTCCAGACCCAATTTTTTCAGGAGGAACAATCTGGGGAAAAAAACTGAAGGGAGGATGAGGGGGGGTGAAGGCGTGCACATTGTAGAAGCGCGTTTGCTTAAGCCGCTCTCAAAAAAAATACCTTTAATTGCACACCTGTCCCTCGCAGCCCAGGCAGCAAGCAAAATGACAACAACATCAACAACAACATCAACATTCTCACTTTAAAAAGCCATATCCACTTTAGATCCTTAAACTGCAAGGTTCCCAAAATAAGTGGATGCCTTATTAAACATTAAAAAAAAACAGCGCCCAAACAATTTTTCAGGGGGGTACCCCATGAGTGACCCAGATCCTTAATAATAAACATTATATGGGTTGGATGGTACCTATTGTGCACACAAAAAATCTGGGTGAAAGAAACACAAAACCCTTTATCCACCTATCTTTGGGAAAAGCTGGTCCATTTACTTTAGAAAGCAATATGCCTTTTAGATCCTGAAAATGCAAATTTCACCAAATAATTAGTTAGATGTGAATTGAAATCTTTACTAATAGATTTCTGTAAGGTTTAAAAGGACAGGCAATTGAAAGTAGATTGATTTCAATTGAAACCATGTCTTACCAATAGATTTCTTTAAGGTTTAAAAGGAAAAAACAATTGAACGTAGATTGATTTCAATTGAAACAATTTCTTATCAATAGATTTCTTTAAGGCTTAAAAGGAAAAACAATTGAAAGCAAATTGGCAACAATTGAAATCCTTTCTTATCAATAGACTTCTTTTAGGTTTTAAATGAAAATCAATTGAAATAAGATTGGCATCAATTGAAATCCTTACTTAAGTTGATCATCCTGAATTCCCCAGACCTGGTACCCAAGAAAATGCCGAGTTATTGAATATACCCAAATTGTTTGGGGGGCCCTACACTAATCAGCATCCAACTTTACCAACATTATAGAGAAAAAAACGGTGGAAAAACAAAAAAACGTATTTAGGCGGTGTTGTTAGATAAAAAGGTAAAACGCAATGAACATCAACTTACTTTATAATAAACACTTGCCATTTGTCAGGTGTACTTTGTTAAGAATGGATGACTCTCGCGGCCCCGCGAAATGCAGGAACGATTTCACCTTAAAGGGGTGATTTTAAGTAACCTAAGTGACAGTGGCGGCGAAAACCCAGCGTTTTTTCTGTCTTTTTTGAGGGCTGCAAGACCTGCGATACGACGCCACAATGGGTCAGTTCATCTCCATTGATGTGCTGAAGAGGTACGGATTCACCAGCAAAACGCCGGAAAAAAAGGGGTTCAAACTGAAGCTGCGAACCTAAAAAACTCAAGACATTTAAAACTGTCGATGAAATTTACTAGTCAGATTCATCAAGATTCAGGAACAGTAAGTATATTCATCTCAGAATCTCATGGAAAAATCACAGTCTCAGTCCAACTTGCAACTAATAAGCACATATTGAGCACAGTATATCCAGTATATCATACATAATTTTACGGTATACGCATGGATTTGGCCATGTCTTTTTCCCATTTGGATTTGTTTAGCTACACTTACACCTTTGCAGCCTTGCCATGAAGCGCAAAGCCGGGAGCCGCGGGGTGGCTGTCAATTCCATCAAACTTGAGGTCTCCTTGCCAAGTGGACGGTGTGGAACTGTCTCGGTCTTGGAGTCTGGCACCATTGGTGATGTGAAAATTGCTGCTCAACAGTCATTGGGGCAACCTTTCCTGAGACTTGCTACAGCTAATGGGCGCCTTGTAGATCCGACAGACTCTGTGCGACTTTCTGGGCTTGAAGATGGCGACAGCCTCACTGCTGTTGCACAGCAGCCAAAGATAGCTGCAACAGGGGGTGCGTTTGCTCTGTGGTGTGTCAGGGGACACAGAATTGTCACCTGGGGCAATCCAGCCTTTGGTGGTGACAGCTCCAGAGTCCAAGATCAGCTGAGGAATGTGCCGCAGATTTGTGGCACACGGAGTGCTTTTGCTGCCATTTTGGCAGATGGAAGCGTGGTGACCTGGGGCAATCCAGGCTGGGGTGGTGACAGCTCCAGAGTCCAGGGTCAGCTCAGCAATGTTCAGCAGGTTAGTGGCACGTCAGGCGCTTTTGCTGCGATCTTGGCAAATGGAAATGTGGTGACATGGGGCGCTCCACACTTTGGCGGTGACAGCTCCAGAGTCCAAGGTCAGCTCATGAATGTGCAGCAGATTTGTGGCACACGGAGTGCTTTTGCTGCCATTTTGGCAGATGGAAGCGTCGTGACCTGGGGCAATCCGCGCTATGGTGGTGACAGCTCCAGTGTCCAAGATCAGCTCATGAATGTCCAGCAGATTTGTGGCACAGACTGTGCTTGTGCTGCAGTTTTGGCAGATGGCAGTGTGGTGACCTGGGGCGATCCAGGCTGGGGTGGTGACAGCTCCAGTGTCCAAGATCAACTCATGAATGTCCAGCAGGTTTGTGGCACAGACTGTGCTTTTGCTGCAGTTTTGGCAGATGGCAGTGTGGTGACCTGGGGCGATCCAGGCTGGGGTGGTGACAGCTCCAGAGTCCAGGGTCAGCTCAGCAATGTTCAGCAGGTTAGTGGCACGTCAAACGCTTTTGCTGCGATCTTGGCAAATGGAAATGTGGTGACATGGGGCGCGCCACACTTTGGCGGTGACAGCTCTGGAGTCCAAGATCAGCTCAGAAATGTTCAGCGAATTTGTGGCACGCTTGTTGCTTTTGCTGCGATTTTGGCAGATGGAAGCGTCGTGACCTGGGGCGATCCAGACCGTGGTGGTGACAGCTCCAGAGTCCAGGGTCAGCTCAGCAATGTTCAGCAGGTTAGTGGCACGTCAAACGCTTTTGCTGCGATCTTGGCAGATGGAAATGTGGTGACATGGGGCGCTCCACGCTTTGGCGGTGACAGCTCTGGAGTCCAAGATCAGTTTCTCTACATATAGGTGCATGCCAGAGAGCCAAAATGAATCAACATGACATATCCTACATTTGCTTCAGGTGAAACATTCCTCACATCCTGATGTGGGCCGCTCAGTCTTGGATCTGCTAAGTGGATGTTCCATATCAGCATGGGCCATGGGATGTCAAGATTTGATCTCCGAACTCATGGCTTGGTGAACTGCTGCAACTGACCAAAAAATGCGATCATGTCATAGTGGTTCTTTGTGGTCGAAAGAATGTGGAGATTTGATAACAATGTTAACTTACCTCAACAAATGATACCGGGGGGACGGGAAACTGTTTGAAACGGCAGAACATTGATGAGGTGTATCCCGGAATCGGTTTGTGTGAACGATAGTAGACAATCAATATTATTCCATTTTGGGGCCAATCAGCATGGTTTCTAGTTTCTTGTAGCATATACCCTCTGGTAATCTAACATAACTATGGAAAATCAGCATGTTTGATGGGAAAACTCACTATAAATGTCATTGTTTATCGCTATGTTATGTTAAATTACCAGAGGGTATCATGAATCAATCCATTGAGTGGGGGGTAGTGATGAATTCTGTGGAAATGTGTGAATGGCACAGCCCATTCGGCTAGATACTATTTCAGAGCAAGCTTGACTTTGCTTGGATCTGCGGGACAGTCGATTGTCCCTAGGCAAAGGGCCTATTATATGTGACCGTATATACTGTTCTACATCATATGATATGATATGATATGATATGACATGATATATTATATATATAGCTTCAAAGTGCATACGCGCAAAGTACAAGTACATACACGGCATAACCCAGTAATGAAAAATAGCTACCTACATGGTCATGGGTCAAAATATAAGACCAAGCGTTTCAGGTATCCGATTTTGAGACATACCCTCCTGTAAATATTTTCATTGGATTGGGTTAAGGGAAAATCTACAGGAAACCATGGTTTTTACCATTAAATATGGGGGGTTCCTGTAAATTTTCCCGTAAACCAATCTAATGATATTTAGGATTGCTTGGATGGCAAACAATTTTGAGGGCTGTGCTAGAATACACCTACTCACTGCGAATCCGAATTCCTGTTGAACCATGTTGAACCTTGATTCTTTCGAACACTTGGCGCCACCATTCCTAGAAATGCCTTCCCTGTATTTGCTGCTTCAATTGCTTCAATCCTCATCGTTGTTGATCAAATCATAAAGTCTCCATATGATCCATTCATACAAGTTCAACTCCTCAATTGAGCAGTGTTCAAAACCCTATGATGTTCCTACCTAAGTAAAATGATCATCATCCATGAACTGGTATTTTTTGTGTTAGCATACCAGTAAAAATGAATGACCTTGCGGGTTTTGAACACTGCTCAATTTTGATGTTCAAATGGTTGGTTCCTTCATGTTCCTTCAACATATCGCCAGTGATGCGTGATTTGTTGTTGGGAAAAACAACTAGTGATCTATGGCTTATGATTTTCTTGGGAAACAAACTAGTGATATATGGCTTGAATGCTTATGAACATTTACCCTCTGGTTATTTAACATAGCCATGGGAAATGACCCATTTACAGATGGTTTACCTATTAAAAATGGTGATTTTCCATGGCTATGTTAGTCATAACCAGATGGTAATCACCATAGATCACCCTAAACATCCATACCCCCCCCTTTACGGCGAACCCCCGGAGGCTGGGCTGCAGCCAGTCTGCCATCCTCCAAGCCGCGAGCATCGACGTCTCGGTGGTGGCGGCACTGCCAGAGGCGCGATGGCCAGCCAGCGGCCAGCCAGCGCGGTCAGGGAGGGACCCCTTTGGGGCTGCGATTTATGGATCTATAGATGGATTTAGATGGGGATTTAGATGGATTTAGATGGATTTCACCTATCCAAAATCTTCCAAAACTAGGGATTTTCATGGGATTTGTGAGATTATGATGGCATTTATGATGGGATTTAGATGGATTTATAAACCAACCCAAATTGGGATTTAGATGGATTTATGTGGTCTCAAACCATCCAAAATTATTGGATTGATTGGGGGTTGAAACCCATCCAAAATTGGGATTTATTTGTGATTGATGTTCGCTACATTCCTGGATAATGTTGGCTTTACCGTAGAGATATCTATGTGTACAGTTTCGAAAAAAACAACCAAAAAAACACACACACACTATGCGTACAGTTACACACACAAAAAAAGATCTACCCTCTGGTTATTTAACATAGCCATGGAAGCCATTGCCCGTAGAAATAGATGGTTTACCTATTAGTATGGGGGGATTTTACAGTTTGCTATGTTAGTCATAACCAGATGGTAACATCATCGTGGGGCACTGTCTATTTAAGATCTATGATCCAACAAAAGAAGCCCAGGGCAATGTTTGGCAGGATTTCATGATGAACGGTTTCAACAACATCTCGAATCTGTTTGAGTTGATAAATGGTTTAAGTAACATCATTGGGGATGGAAAGATGACTTGCGATGTATTAACTATCATAAGTGGTTAGTAACCAGAAATGATCCCCACTTATCTTAATGGTTGCCAGTCATGGTTTCATGGGTCATCATAGGTTTCATGAACTAAGAGCTGCAATGCGATTTTCAATTCCTTGGGTTCGGCATCGCTCCTGAGCGCATAGAAACCAAGTTACAGTAGGCATATTTGATTGGGCTTGAGTACGGATGCGCTAAGAGGTTCGAGGCTCTTTTCTAGATGATGTTTATTGAATTTCCTATTTCAATGCCAATTTTTCTATTTGAACAAAACGTGTTTCTTCATGTTTCTTCGTTTAGGCTTGGGGTGGCTTTACCAAACTACAAGGACACCCTGGACCCACCACAATGCTATGTCCATCAGTTTTCATTATTTTCATCGAGATTCAACCAAACCTCCCTCAAGGGTGATCCGGATTCCCAATGATAGATGCTTAAGACGTTAAGATCGTGAAGACCTTATTATTGGTTGTTATATATAATGGGATTTGTAAGGGGTTGGATTGCCGTGACATTGGGAAAATCGTCTTCCATTTATTTCCATTTCTTTTTCTGTGGGGGTCAATTTGAGTATTCAAGGAGTCACCAATACCACTTGTTAGCACATCTCCATTCTGAGTTGCTTCCTCCGCCAAAACATTGCATATGTGTTTAACCCGCATAGCAATTTGGGCAACGCCTTCATGGATGATTTTTGTTGTCCGCATTTTGAGTGATTCTCATTTTTGGTGTGGTTCTCTCCGCCTGTTCACATTTCCCTTTGAGATGGCGGTCCGCAAAATTGGTCCTAGAAACATCATCGGAGAATGGATGTTTGGTCTGGTTGATGGTTTCAAACATGGCTTTTATTTTCCATATGAGATGTCATCCTTCGCATTGACGAAGTCATATTTTTCAAGATGGTTATCGCACCACCAACCAGAAATTATCTAGTTGATTTGCGATAGCTAAGCAGGTTTATAACTAGGCCATTTCTATAACCAACCAGGTGTTGTCTTCTTTTTTTTCCACTGCCATCTTTGATGATCAAACTTTCTTAGGATCCCCAAGTCTTGTTGGTGCACTCCTCGGTTTGGCTAGCTGTCCGGCAAAATCCCATGGGTCAAAGCTCAAAAGGTTTGCTAGGTAAATCCCATAGTGTTTAAAGGTTAAATCTCACTTATGCGGATTATTTTCTTGGGTTATTCAGGTGCTTTCTTCATCAACAGTGGTTTCATGACTTGAAGTTTCATAAAACACAAATACACAGGGGACGCCCTGTCGGCAGAGAAGCACGCCTTAATGAGGCAAACCAAAGTTACCTTTGGAGCTGCTCCAAGACAAGCAGCACTCCGCCGGCCAAAAAGGATCTGGCCGGACCTGTCGGACAGGTCCGCTCAATGGCTGCAGGTGGATGGCCGGGACAGTCTGTGCCAAAAAATGACGTGCTACCAACAAGGACGAGGAAGCAAAGCTGCCAAGTTGGACCCTGGGTGACCTTCACAGAAGTGCCTCTCGGAATTCATCGCTTGGCAGTGCAAGCATCTCAGCTCCTTCAGATGTTTGATTGCCATGGCAATGATGATTCCCGGAGGGTTTTTCTCCACATAAATATCGCTTAATCATGAAATATGAACTAACGCACTATTAATCCAAGATTAATCACTATGATTAGCATCATCCAAATTTCACCATGATCAACCACTAATCCAATTGTTTAACCATTGTTACGCCACTTTTTTAGACCAACCATGATTTTTTATCCCTGGCTCTGAACTGTCCACAGGACATACGCGCCTCGGTAGTGATGGCCGAAGTGTCACAAGCCAGCCCGGCCCCTGGCGACGACGTCAGCGGATGGGCGTGGCACGGTGGGTTGCCGGCTGGAGATGGATCCCATGCGAGTAGGCGTGTTTACTAAGCATAGTTATAGTAACCATAATATTAAGAACACTAATGATTGGTGGTTTGGAACATGTTATATTTTTCCATATATTGGGAATAATCATCCCAACTGACTAATATTTTTCAGAGGGGTTAAAACCACCAACCAGACTATTAATAACCAGCTAGCAAGTGGGTATTGGCAATAACAATAATGTAGGGACCCTATGGATCCAAATATCTCCTGAAGTATTTAGGGTATGATTTGGGGGCGTTCAGTACTTTTCAGGTGTTTGGATCCATAGTTTTTTTTTTGACCATAGTATAGTAATATAATTCAGGTATGTATATATACATACATACATATATATATATATATTATATCTGGGTAAATTATAACGAAGCTCTGGGGCTCAGGCTTCCCGTGCCGAGCTTGTTCTCAGCTCATGTCACTGGGGCGAATGAGCCATGCCTTTTTCGGAGTTGCTTCAGCCCTGGGCTCGTCATTGCATGACTGGCCATTTGGTGCCCTGGCTAATTACATGCTCAGATCATTTGTTGGCATTCTCAATATCTTGGGGACTACTGGCTTTCTGCCTTTTGCCATTTGTATATTGTCGCTGAATCTGAACTGGTCCACTGTTTATTTTCCTGCCGGCATCACACGTGGTTTGGAGGTGGGCAATGCCTGTAGCCAACATGGACCTCGCCATGTGACACTTGATCCCTTGACATGCGGGCTGCTGAGGCTTTCTGCGGTGCAGCAATGGGCTGCGGCGGTCATGAAATCACATGCCCAGACTTGCAAGGTATTGTCCCATGTGTCAAATTATGGTGACAACCTGGATTTTAAACATTTCTTCGCCAGAGAGACAGCAGTTTGATGCTCACTGCGTCAAGTGCCTTACCATGAACGGAAGTGTGAGCGGCTTAGCGTGGACAGCACACGTCAAACTTCTTGCGGGACAGATTCTCACTCTTGTGTGGAAAGTTTGGGAAGACTGGCTTGCATACAGGCAAGGAGGCTGCAAATTGTGCGGCTTTGCTTGAGGACTGGAGCAAAACAGCTGGTATTTACCAGTGTCTGCAATCAGTGTGTGCCGCAACGGATGCAGTGATTTGCAGGGGCGCAAGAGCGTAAGGCGGGATCTCGAACACTTTGGGTCCAGTGACGCTTTCCTTTGAGAAAATGTCGAAAGCCTTCCGGAGAGCTAAGCCTGAGCCAATGTGTTACCTTTTTGTCTTGAATGACATATCTCTTGGAGGAAACCTTCGAGTGTTTTTGCCTGGCAACATGCCGGCTTTGTAATCTTACTTGACACTCGGCGCCACTTGTTGCGCCTTGGCGGTGTCATATGGGAATGTGTGGATGGCTGGGCGTGTCCCACTCCCGCATTCTCCGAATGTTATTTCTTGTGCCGCAAGTCTTGGTGACAGGCCGGTCGCTTTTCGATGTCCACTGTGGTTGTGCGTGTCCAGGCGACCTGACCACGCACACCCTTGATGATAATTGATGTAGTTATTGGTCTTTGTTGCTGCGATTTGTTTGCCATCTGGCTGCAGTTTCACTTTCGTCAGGCTGCGGACCTTCGACATGTGTGAAAGGGTAAATTATAACGACCTCACTGCGACCTCACTGGAATCATGGTTAGTAAGGGGAATTATCCCAATATGGCCTTAATTCAGGTTCCTGAACTTTGAGGACGACTTCATCTTGCAGGTTCGAGAGCCTTGGGCGCCTCCGACGCAACTGCCAGCAGAGGCGAATCCGGTGACGACCTCTAGTTCTGTCCAGCCCATGCAACCGTCGTACGCATACGCACCGCCGATTCGCTCACCCCTGCTCACTGTGGGGCTTCCTCGTCATATTGGGAACAGTGAAGAATAAGGTCCCAAGGTTGCTTACCTTATTTATGTGTGCTGATCAGTTGAACTGGTGTTTGTTTTAGGTTTGGAGTTTGTGATTGTTGACTTGGTTTGCTGTCGTGAGGGACCAAGGCGCTTTACTGTTTCCATGGTTTGACCTTGTCAAGGACACATGGACGGTCCAGCTCTGCGGCTACGGTCAGCTGGGGTTGGGCCCGCTAAGGAAGATGGGAGGCCTTAATTCAGGTTAGTGAAATATACAATCTACCCATATATACATATATGCAAAGGCGATAAGGCAATTCTATATGGGTTGAAGTTACTAAATGAGATGCACCCTCCAAGTATACCAAGTATACCCCATTGTATCCCCAGCTCCCAAAATAGATCCCAATCAATATTCATCCATATTCATCCCAATAGCAATCCAACAATAAGCGAGTCGGCAATCCGGATGAGTACTTTAACAATCTTGATGCTGCAATCTTTTGCAGGATGGCTCAGGTTCAGAATATTTTTTTGGGAGTGCCAAACGTACTTAAATTATGTAGACAAATCATGTTAAGTCATCCCAAGAATGATCTTCCCCAAACTACGCATCCCCAATTAAGGTATCTATAAATAGATGTAAACCCATTAGTATCCCCCTATATATGTATATATATATATATATAGTACATCATCCCCAATAAACATTGACATAAACTCATTAGTATCCAGTTGTTTTATAGTTGATTTGCCATTTATAGTTTTTGTTTTCTCCAAATAAACATGGTGTTTTCCATCGTTTTTTGTATGTTCAGAGGGTAAAGCCATAGTTTGCCCAGACCTGGACCACTTGCGGCGAACTCCCGAGGCACGGGGAGGATTTTTTGGGAGCTAAGATTAGGGAGAGATTAAGGATATGTTTTTTTCGGGGAATCTTTTGTGGAATAGTATGACATAATGTAAGATAATTAATATATATATATATATATATAATGTCTGCCTCTGATTTATAAACCGGGGCCCCCCCCCCTCTTGATTACCTCAAATAAAGTTAATAACTTGTTTGTATGTAAAGGTTTTCAATTACCACAATTTAAAACGAATACATAAAATGCAATTTCCAAAAAAAACAGGAATCCAACAATTGTTTTAGTATTGGTTTAGTATTCATCTCATGGATTTAGTATTGATTTAGTATTCATGTCATGGATTTAGTATTGATTTAGTATTCATGTCATGGATTTAGTATTGGTCTCGTATTCATGTCATGGATTTAGTATTGATTTAGTATTCATGTCATGGATTTAGTATTGATTTAGTATTCATGTCATGGATTTAGTATTGATCTAGTACTCATGTCATGGATTTAGCGTTGATTTGTATTCATGTCATGGATTTAGTATTGATCTCGTATTCATGTCATGGATTTAGTATTGATTTAGTATTCATGTCATGGATCTGTGCAAATCTGGGTTTAGGGCCAAAAAAAATTAGCTTTATTCAGGGTCAAACTCTAATTAGTGCTAAGGCACCTCATGGGGGGTACCCTTGATGAGTTGATTTGGGATTGATTTTGGATAATTTTGAATAAAGGTTTTGAATAGAAAAGGGCAATCATTATTTTTGAAAATTTGAAGTTATCAAGGTAAGATCTGATGAGCTGGCAATATGAATCAGTACATGAAAGCAACCTCAATTAAAGCATGGACAATTTTTTTCAGCCTCATCTGGACAAATCTGGGTTTAGGGCCAAAAACATTTAGCTTTATTCAGGGTCAAACACTGATTAGTGCTAAGGCACCTCATGGGGGGTACCCTTGACGAGTTGATTTGGGATTGATTTTGGATAATTTTGAATAAAGGTTTTGAATAGAAAGAGCAACCATTATTTTTGAAAATTTGAAGTTATCAAGGTAAGATCTGATGAGCTGGCAATTTGAATCAGTACATGAAAGCCACCTCAAATAAAACTTTTTTTCAGCCCCATCTGGGCAAATCTGGGTTAAGGGCCAAAAAAATTAGCTTTATTTAGGGGTAGTTTATTATTTAGTTTGGGGGTTTGGTTAGCTTTATTCAGGGGTAGTTTACAAATCGTAGGTCAACATTATATGTACATATGTATTTGTTATATGTTTATATCTATATACACAAACATATATCATAGGTGTATTTTATGGAGTAATACGGGATATCAATCCGGGATGAAGCGTTCTACGGTCAGACTCTGATCAAAGCATTGAGACGTAGACCAGATTGGGATCAAAATTCATACGGTCGAAATCCCATAAACCACCAAAAGCATGGTTGAAAGCCTCTACCCTCTGGTAAACATACAAAAAAACACCATTTTCAATAGCTATGTTTGTGTTTACCAGAGGGTAAATAATGGGATGTTTACCACCTATCAACTGGGGATTTCGCAACCATCCACCGTATCATCGCAAGTTTTTTTTGTTGCACGCGACGTCCTCATGCCTTACTTCACAAGCCACTGCGCCGTCAACCAAAGGGTAGAGGTTTTCACCTATACCACGTTGACTGGGCTACCCTCTGGGCTGGTAAAGCCTCTACCACGTTTATCATTGCTGGGCTGACAGTCAAAAAATTGATGCTATGACAATCAATGGGAATATCCCTTACATAGGACATAGGCCTTATGTGTATATATATATGGTAGGTACCTCCAATCAATCGGTTCCTGAGACATGGCCATTGAGACAAGGCCATTGAGACAAGGACAGCTCCCATGAAATGTAATAGGGATATGATGTCGGGATGTCATGGATGGTCACCTAGTTGCTGTTATTTGAACATGTTCACTGGGAGATGTTATGGTGATATATATATATATATATAAAAAACAACAACTGGTTGGTGGTTTGGAACATGTTTATTTTTTTGCATATATTGGGAATAATAATTCCAAATTCCAACTGACTTTCATATTTTTCAGAGGGGTAGGTCGACCACCAACCAGACAAGATCATATTGGTGGTACCCATTGGTACCCTCAGCAATCGTGAGGATGGCAGATCATCCCGTAGGAATCCACCTCAACTGGACCTAAGTGAGTTTCTACAAGGTGGTGCCCCAGTTAGGTTAGCTAAGTTGGTGGTGAACATAACTCCAATAACTATGGTTTATGATAGATATATCTGGGTAAATTTCATCACGACCTCACTGTGACCGAGCCCTGGAATCATGGTTAGTAAGGGAAATCATCCCCAAATGGCCGCAAGATTCAGGTTAGTGAAATATTTTCATTTACCCAGATATATCTATACTTACATATGGAATTTAAAATCCAATCACTTTGTGGTTGAAGATAGGCCTAGTGAATATCCCTTCCTCCTGTGTCCATTTCTCCGACTGGTTGATTTGGCTAAAACATGTACAGCAACCCCCCAAAAAGATAGAACTGGAATCTCCTACTAACATAATTTTAACACCTATGGTTTTTAGGGGTTGCTATAGACATATATATATATATACACAGTATATATACATAACATATGATTTATACTTGATCCTGAAAGATCTCAATTTGTTGCAATGGATGTCATCTGGCACTGTCGCTAATATCAATAACCATTTCAGGCATGTTGCCTTCCACCCAATCCACGTCCATTTTAGCAATGAACAAAGCGATCACTGAGATCCTCCGAATTTCACAACATGAAGGCTACGATGATCAAGGATGCTTTATTGTAGCTTTCCTGGAGGCCTCTTGATGAGGGTACCACTGTACGCACAAAAATCACATTTGTTTGATTGTAATATATAATTCCAGGAAAAAAACAAATCCCTTCCCAAAAAAACTTTAACACACAACTTAGATCTCTTGGCTGAAAACCGCGATTTTTTTTTTGGATATCCTGGGTGGTAAATCTCGCAGGCAGCTTCCACGACCGCGCAGGCTGGAAACATTGAGAGAATTCTCCAAGCATTTTTTTGTGGGGCTCCATGTTAGTTTTTCTCTGTATGGGAATGTTGCATAAACCCTGTCTGACCTGACCGCGTGGAGGTGGAACTGCAGTAGTAATTCCCAGTTTAGCAGCCGAGGGTGTATTACTAATGGGCTTAATTTTAAGGTTGCAAGCAACAAAACAGGGGAATGTATGGAATCTTAGTCTGGAATGTATCCAGGGTCCTCTCAAAGCTCCAGTGATTTTGGCCACCTGAGACTACTGAGAGTGACCAGTCCAGGTGTGGATCGAAATTGAGGGTTTCCCCATCATGAACCAATCCCGGTTTAAAACCGCCGGAACCGCTTTGCACGTTTTTTCTTGGGTGGAAACAAAAACGAGTAGGAATCGATGTCTTTGGGCCTCATACTCTTTGAGAAACTGCTGAGATGGGCCATAGAGCTGGTGAGCGAGTAAGTGGAAAGCCTAACTGGGGATAGTTTGTGGCTTATAATCCATGGCCCATTTGTAAGGACATAATCTCAGTATAGCGCCCATGGTTAGATCCACTTCCTCAGTAATTCCGTTGCAGGCGGCGTCGGCAGAGATTGTACGAGCCTCAGTTGGGAGACGGGGGCGTCCCAGATATCACCAGTTGATATCCCTGCTGTGCGCAATTTCTTGAACCATCAGGAGAAAAAACATGGTGATTTCATGAAATTTAGGAATTAGCTAGATAGGCCATGAACCAATGATGATATCTCGGTGTATCATGTAATGTTGAATGTCGTTATACTTTTTTAAAAAAATCCACCTTTAAAGCTAACATCAATATTCATGGAAATATAGAATGATATCGTGGAATACAGCTTATTTTCATAGAATAGTCCATAATTACTATTCATTCATATTCCATGAATAATGAACTATTTATATTGATATCCATTAATGCCATTACTGTCCAGCTATTATAGGTAATTTATGGTAATTTATCATTCATTCATTCACTAATTACCATGATGACAAATGGACATGTTACATTAATGAGTATGAATGGATGATAAATTATCCATCATGGTAAATCATTCATTAATATTATTGGTATCCATAAATAAATGGACTATTGAATAATTTCCCTGGTGACTATAATTTCAATGTTTCATATTCATATTACTATTCATTCATATTCCATTGATAGTCACATCCCAGCTGGGTCAAGCTTTCTTAACCACGTCAACCAAGCATCCCCAGTGGTTTGCCAGCAGTCCATGATGATTGATTTCCGCAAGTGATTATGACTCCTCAAAACAAAGCCTCTGGTTATGTTTCACTATAGCTATGGAAAACCAGCATGTTTAATAGGATTATATATATATAAGGATTTAATAATCACCGAAGCAAATGGACCATTTCCATAGCAATTAGCCGTAAATCTCGGAATATGTGATATCGAAGGGAACACATCGTGATTTGACCATCAAAAGGCGGAATGTAATAATGACTAAGAATCGGGTTGGGCTTCACCTGATGATCGAGTATCTGGCCCACATTAAAGGGGATCTATCCCAACTTAATTAGCCGTGTCATCGTGGTTTTAGCAAGTAATAATACCAACTCCACCCCCAAGTATGATTGGCTATGCATGTATGTATATATATATATATATGTGTGTGTGCAGAACATATCTACATAACATTTACATAACTATAGTTACAGTATGTTCTTTGTTTGCTTCCTAATATTAATATATTAGACATTATTTATTGTATATATATATATATATTCATTATTCATCGTTTGTAATCTTCTGTGGCTCATGTTTTGATGCCAAACAGAAACAAAGAAATTCCCCGAACAAACATCCAGAGTACATTTTTTGTATTTACAATAAGCGTCAAGCATGAATCTCGATTTGAGTAACAACAAACAAGAGTCATGAGTCATAATTATTGTCCATCATCTTTGATTTGTCCATCATCCTTGCATATACGGTCCGACTCTGAGATGAGGAAGGAGTTTCCAGTTTCGCAGTGAAAACTGCCGAACTGTTTGCGCGCGAAAAGGACTCAAGGAGTCCACCTAGTAGGACCACGCAAGACACAAGAGGGACAAGAGGGACAACAGGGATTATATAGGTGCAAAGCAGAAGTGAACGGGCAAGGCATCATCGCTCTGAGCAAAATCCAGCTGCCTTGGGAAGTGTGCCGGAAGCGAAGGGGGCGAGCCACGCGGCCATCGCCGCGGCAGTTCCAGAAATCGCCATATTGATGTTGAATAGCGCCACCGGCAAGCCTACGCCAGCGTTATTGCAAAGATGAGTTGGCCAAACTATATTATATGGAGATTTCAAGCACGAACATTGATCAATTCCTGTGACAATACTCCTACGACGCAGGCTTGGGTTCACAAATAATTTGCACGACCCAACACATAAAATTATTCGGGTTTGTCTAAAAATGGGGGATTCCTAACTCGATTGGCTACTTATCATGTGCCCTCTGAAAATGTCAGACGCCCACATTCAACAAAATTTTCACAAAATCGATGGGTTATGCATAGTATCACCATGACCCATGTCAATTCATGGGTTTCTTTGCGTCCAGTGAACGAAGTGGTTAGAAAAAATATCCATGAAGGCCATCCCAACGATTTTCCTTAAAAAAAAAACTGATGGTGGATGATCCCGACAAGTTCCCATTAAGTATCATTACCCACTGGTTATTTGTTACATAGCCATGGAAAATCACAATTTTTATTAGGTAAACCATCTATAAATGGGCCATGGCTTCCATGGCTATGTTAAATAACCAGAGGGTACATGTTTTCATGGTTGAATACCTACCCATTCCCACTCAATATCCCTTATTTCATGGTTGAAACCTTGCAACTCCTCATTTCTCATGGCTAAATTATCCCATCAAAAATGACCAACAGTTGACCCATCTTCGCAAAAAAAGGACGCCGTGGTCTTGGAAGCCTTGCCACCTGATATCCGGGAGGAGGCAGCGTGGGTATAACTGGATTTGATGGTTGGTTTTTGTGGGACTTTGAATGCTTAGCAGGGAATGGGGGAATGATCCACAATAACTATCAATAATAATCCCATTCCCCTATTCCCATCCATTCCCTACAAAGCACCAGTAAGTAAATGGAGATCTGATGGAATTCAATGGGACACAAATAACATATAGATTTTCATCATCTATACAATCACGTAAAAAAAACATCGGAGTCCTTGAGTTTGCCTTTTCAGTGCAGGAAAAATATCACTTGAAATGGGCCCCACTAGGTGATTTACCGAAGTTCAGGTTTCACCGTTTCACCGGTAGAAAGGAGGGATGATAACTCCAAGCACATGGTACTGGTAGAGTATTTGTATGTGTTGCTGTGAAATTCAGGGGTAGCCGGGGTATCCTTAAGACTCAAACTCGGAGTCATCCGAAGGTTCTACGCGAAGAAGCTGCCAGACAACGAGAGCAGCAGGCCGCTTTTTTTTCTGTGCGTGTACGGGTTGAGCCAGTGACAACACAGTGTTTATCAGTGGAATGTATGGTTGATGGTGTGAAAGTGTATGGTTAACCCAGAAAAAATACGGATTGAGGTGACCGATCAGTTTGGCTTAAATTTTAGTTTTAAAATGATCATCTATTGGTTTATGCAGCAAAATTGTTGTTGTTGTTTTTTTTCCTTCCTCGGCCAAAGAGGAGTGCAAACATTTTGTTTGAAACAGCCGCGAACGTATGAAACAATAAACATCGACATGATTCAACCAACGAAAGTGAGAGATCTTATGACTAACATGAGTATCAATGATTATAATTTATCATGAACAACCAGCAACAGCCGGAAGAATCAGCTTACCCCCATCAACTTATCTCTATCAAACTTTCCTATGCCTAACATATCTCTATCAAGCTTCTCGAGCCAGCTCCAGATGACGAAGTGCTGTTGCCATGCCACAGAATGTGTTCCAAATCTCCATGCTTTCATGGAGCTGAAAGCCCAAGAAACCAACAAAAAATGATGGTCATTCCATATATGCTCCATGTATGGAATATCAACATTTACCCCAAACATAGCCCACATGTAGTCAAATATTCCATTCATGGAGCATATGGGGATAGCTCTCCACAACAAGTTAGAAACCCAGAATTGGATGGTGGGAAACTCCAATGAACTTTGGAGTGTTTGGAGCGGCCAGGTTCCGGTCAAATTTCCCTTGAATCCATCAGGCAGCCACTGCTTCAGCTGAAGGCGCAGGTCAGTTGGATCAATTTGGTTCAACCAAAAGATCAACCTTGGAACTTTGGAGATGGAACATTGGTTTATCCATTGGCGTTCCTTTCAAACAAAGTATCCCCAATTTTCCCCAATGACATGTATTAGTCATTGATTTTCATCATTTTGGGGATTGGGCAAGTCATTAGGGATGGCTGGAGGTCATTGGATTTATGTGACCTCAAAGGGGCCTCAAGTTGTAGCCATTTTTTTAATTGAGATGTCACTCTAAAACTTGGTGAAAGGCGTGAAAGACATTGAAAGACTAGGGTTTAACCATGTTTAACGCCACACAAGATCAATAGGGTGTTGAACCACCAGATGATGGAAACGATTTCCTGTATGGTTTGTTTGAGAAGATATCATGTATATGTAGTGGGAACACCATTTTGAACATCATTTACGCAGCCCAATAGAATAAAGGACATAACAGGAACAGGATATCGTTAATAATCTGATTGGCGGGGTTGTCAAAAAATGGGGGAACAGGTTTCACCAATGTTTGGCGGTGAAATATGGCAACATACCTCATTACGGTTGGTGAATTCATGCTAAATCACCCAGTTGATGCCCTTTTTTGTTGGTTGGTTTATGCAGAATTTCTATTGCTCACATGTCCGTTTAGTTTGTTTCTTATCCATAGTTTTGTTGTGTCAACTGCCCACGTCATAATACTGGCAACTTTGATCTGATTCCATGTCCTTCAACCAGCCTTTGGCTGACCAACCAAGAAACCATGTGTCAATGGATTGGTTTACGGGAAATGTTACAGGGAACCATCGATTTTCCCATTAAATCTGGGCCTTTCCTGTAATTTGTCCCTTTAAACCAAGCCATTGAGATACAGGATTGTCATGCCCCCATCACTTTAAAACTCACGGCACAGCCGCCATTGTCTCTGAGCGCATCAGCTTTGCCTCACTATCGAGAGTTGTTGGGAAAGCACTGACTGAAGCGGTAGCTAAGTTGGTAAACATTACCCACTGATGGTTTATGGCAACCATTAACTATACTTACCCGGATCGTAAGTATAGTTAACACATGTTATATAATGATATATAATGATATTATTACTCTCTAACTATGGTGTATGACTCCAATAATGAAGTATTTAACATATATACATATAATTACATATGCATATATGTTTTATATGGAGGTTTGCTAAAATGGGGGTACTCCCACTGGTTGGTTTATAGTGGGAAATCCTTTTCTAAAATGGATGGGTTAGGGGTACCCCCATGACTTAGGAAACTTACGGACTCCTCCAGGTCGCGGGGCTGGCAGCAATGAATTGGACAACGCCTCCTTCATTGCGTGGGGCTTCCTGGGGGTCGGGAAAAGCACGGGGGAAATCTGTGTTTTTTTTCCGAGAAAAAATATGGGGAAAAAACATCTATTAATATGTCTTGTTTGGGATTTGATTAACCATGAATAGCCATGGTCATGGTCTTTAATGAAACATCTTCGCCCCAACCCGGACGTTGCTCCACACTTACAATCTTCCCCCTATGAACAATCTGTTGATTGGGGTAATAACATCAACTTCATCTTCATAGCCACCTGAAGTCAGACGCGGCGCAAAGTCAGGGTTGCAGCGAACATCTTTCTAAGTGGATTTGTTTTAGGGCATGATTCGTTAGCTCGGCAGGCCAGATTTGTTAACTTTTGGTTGTTTTGTTTGCTTGGGAAATCACTGGATCAATCCATGGAACTGGCTGCAAAGCCATTGGAAATCCATTGGAAATTGGTGGGTTTCTTCACATGGACCCAGCGAGTGGATCTTTCATGAAATCCTATGAAAACCACCTTTTTTGGCGTTAAATGTTGTTACATCACCATTTTTGATGCTTCAGAATCCCTGAGTTACAAGTTGAGACCCCCCAGTTATAAGTTGGTTAACAACCCCCATTTACTACAATTATATCCTTAGTAAACCCAACAGTTAGCCGAATTATAAATCTGTCAGTTTATATAGCTATCAATACAAATCAGCTACAAATCCCAATTTTTCTTTTTTCCCATGGCTTTCCCAAACGGGTTCCCCCCTTTTAACGGGGATCTCACCAGGACGACGATAGCGCTACGCCGCCTGACGCCCCTCAGGTCCTTAGATCCCATGCTGCGGGAGGAAGTCTTGCTGAGCGCACCTGAGGCGCACGATGTGGTGATTACTTATCCGATATGGAATATTTTTCATGGGATATCCATGGGATATTGATAAGATATTAATATAAATCCCATTAATTCCATGGAATATTCCATGGCTATGTTAAATGACCAGATGGTACCTATTAATGGTATAAATGGATTTGTTCATGATATATCAATGGCATATAACTATGGAAAACCATCATGCTATTAATGGGAAAACTCACGAACTTTCTGTGGCCATTTTCAATAGCGAACTGTTTGTTTACCAGGGGTAATGGGATATCCATGGGATATTGATAAGATATTGTGAATGGTATAAATGGAATATTAATGATATATCCATGGCATTTTTTCATGGACATAGTATGGGGGTTTCCTGGAACAGGGGTACCCCAATAGCCGGATGGTTTACAATTAATGGGAAACCCATCTATAAATGGATGATTTGGGGCTAGCCCTATTTTAGGAAACCTCCATATCACTATGGAATATGTCCATATATTTCCTATGATCTTCGAGTGATTCTAGCCAGGGGTGTGAAAAAGAAAATGAACATTTTTTGTCACAATTTGGTGGTGTCCTAAGTCATAGGGGTACCCCCAAATCATCCATATTATTTTTATTTAATAGATTTTAGTTTTAATAGTATTTTCCATTATAAACCATCCAGCTATTGGGGTACCCCTATGATGGAGGAAACCTCCAAATCCAGCCTGATAGGGATTTCCAACCATTGCCCATTATTCTGGTTACTTATATGTTCTCATTATATCCTCACATATCACCAAATGTGATGTTTAAAGCATGTTTAAGACCTAATTTCACCCATGTGAGTGGCCATTAAGCCGCCATTCAATTATAAAAAAAACATTGCATCCCATTTTTTATTGGGTGAATTTCCATAAAACCCTGTAAAATCTACGTTACACCCGACTTTTCATTTGCAAAATTGCCAGTTATATAGATTGGAATACAATGGAATATTTTATTGATATAACATAAATACCGAAATACCATTCAGAAATGTCCGTGAACAATATCATCTTACAGTAGATTCAGATCCTCATATTTTCCCTTTAAACAAAAGCAATGAAATCCAGATTGCCCTATGAAATCCTTTATTTCATCTGTTCAAGTGTTTTAGATCCTCTATTTCATCTGTTCAAATCCTATAAGACTGTTAAATACTATTCAAGACTGATCGTATCAGATATAGTCTTAGTTATAGTCTTAGTCTTAGTCACAGATAGCCAATATCTACTACTGACCTATACTTATAGATTGAGTTCTCTCAATCTAGTTGACTCAATATTTCATTCAAGACTGATCTTATCAGTACTTAATAGGTCATAAAGACTATACAGATTCTTTACAGACTGTTAATCCCCTATGAAAATAGTTAACTTATGACCCAATTAATAGTTACGTATTACCAGCCTGTTAATAGTCAACCTACGGTGGATGGAAGAAATCGTGCACCAGTTGGTAGGAGGTTTATCCCATTATTTAAAGGGGTTTAACCATCCAAGGTGGTGCAGGATTTCTTCCATCCACAGTATGTCCAAATTAGCGAAGATCCTTTAATAGATTAATTGGGACATAGGTTAACTATTGATTATTGAATAATATTTCATATTGATAATCTATTGAACGATCCCAATTGATTCTGAACAGTTATTCAATTGCCACAGATTGATCTTTAATCAACAGTTATTAACAGTTATTCAATCAACACTTATTATCTTGGGTAGTCACAAATTGATTCAATCCCCTGACCCTACTGACTCACAGGAAGTCCTTCGGACACTCCCAGCAGAGCTGGTGGCGGAAGCGCAGCTGCTGAGGGATCGCGTTCCTTGACGGAGCCAGTGGTACCCCATGAAAAGCCAGGAAAATGTCTGTTAAATTTAAACCATGAAAAATAGATATATACATATATATGCGATGTCTAGAATGGAAATTCTAGTGATTAAACCATGAAACATAGGATATTTAGTTGGAATTAGTCGGGATTTAACCATTAAGAATGGGATATTTACTGGAAATTTGGGGATTTAACCGTCAGTAAAACTTGAATCTGGGGATGTGAAGTCCTACTTGGTGATCCCGACTTTTGGAGGTTACCACTGTAGCTATACCCATTGATAAACCAATTCGAATTTCATGGGAATTCATGGGAGCTAAGCATCGTCAAGAGGGACTTGACTATCCGGGAAAAGGTTGCCCCATAGATAGATAATCTGCTTTACAACTAGAGTAACTACGATCTATGGTGGTTATAATGGCCATAGTCAGATGGGTTTATACATTAAACCAACTTAAGGCTAGGGCACCACCTTGTGATGATGTTAATGTTGGATGTTGGTTGGTGGATTCCTTTCCCTCAAAACCGAAAACCGGGGGAATCAACGACGATGATTTCCTAAAAGTGGCAAGTGCGCAACCAATGTAGAACATTAATATGGTCAAATTGGTTGTATAAAATATCTACTGATGATTTGTTTGGGAGTAGCCATGCAATATGGTGATTAATTGGTGGGATTTAATATGTGGGAGTATACTGCCTGGTGTATAGGATATTGTCATCATCCACTGTGGCAATATCTAACGAGTTACTTAAGCAATGGACATTGCTTAACCGGTGATTTGAAAAGTGTTTTTTTTTAATGAGGAGAGCTATACAACGTTTGCTATGTGAGTCATGTTCCCGTGTGTGTGTGTGTTTGTGTGTCACTGCTCAAATGAACCGTTGAATCAACCTATATATATATATATATATATCCAATGTGTATATAAATATATATGTATATGTGTTTATGCTTATATGTATATGCATATGCATATAAATATGTATATAGATATGTATCTGTATATGTATATGTATATGTATATGTATATGTATATATACACGCACAAAACACATATATATATATATATATATATATTCATATACAGTCATATGTAATCAAATATAATCATATTTAATCATATATAATCATGTTTAATCACATATAATTATATTGAATCATTTATAATCATATTGAATCATATATAATCATTTATAATCATATATAATCATATATATATACTAACATTCATTCATTCGTTCATTCATCCATCCATCCATCCATTCATTCATTCATTCATTCATTCATTCATACATACATACATACATATATATATATATATATATATACATACACACATACACACATACACACATACATACACAAAGTACACACTGGGCTGTTTTTGAGAATTGAAGCTGGTTCCAGAAGTTGTGTGAATGGAAACACGGTACCGCATTGAACAGAAACCGAAATCAACAGTTCAACTAGTTGACTGCAGGTACACCAGGGTGATCAGCCCCGGCTTCCACCATCATGCATAGCTTCGTTGGCATGGGCTTGCATGATGGCCGCATGCCCCCTGCATATTCAATCATATTCATACCACGCCCTGTGTAAGAAGGGTTTACACCCACACACATATATATATATGTGGCAACAGGCTGCCCTGTGATCTACCTATATTCGATTCTTTGAAAAATGATTTAATCTATATAGTTCAAGAACTTCAACAGAGCATAAGCTTTGACAGGATTCAACACGCTTTAAATAAAGCAAAATTGTGAAAAGTTTCAAACATTTGAATTATTATATATTTATATATATAATTATATATATATATATATCAAGATCCCAAAAAATCCGAATATTTCAAAGGTATAAATATTCCAATTACTCCAAATATTTCAAATATACCAAATATTCCAAATATTTCAAATATTCTGGATATTTCAGATTTCAAATATCCTGAACTACATTTAATTCAAACAATGAAAAGATTCTAGATTTCCTATTGATTACAAATGTTTGAAATATTTCAAAGATTACAATTATTCCAAAACTAGTTTCAATATTTGCAATATTTGGAATATTTTGCATATTCGAAATATTCCACATTTTGCAAATATCTCACATATTCCAAATATTTAAAATATTCCAAACATTTAAAATATTTCAAATAATCCAATGTTTCGAATATTCCAAATGTTCCAAATTGCCGGGTGCATATTCGAAATCCAGCCACAGGAAACAGCTACCGTTAGACAAAACAGACATATTCGTGCAAACAGAAGAGTTGTTGAGACCAGTCAGGATGGAATGGTGGCAGATGTTGACTTGATTGCCCTTCATCTCGTATTCCTTCAACAGCGCGCCATGAATTTGTCTTCAACGTTCAGGCCAAAATCATGGACTCCATTAACAAAGATCAGACACATCCAGTAAGATCGGAAAGTCAACTGCTATGAACTTGAGGAAGCGTCTGCTTGGACTTTGCATTAGCAGATATGCAAATCATCAATTTCAATGAAAATCGAACGGTTTCAGCCGAAACTGAGCCAGTTAATGGCAGAGCCTTCGCTTCAGGTGTATATAGTTCCGGGATTGTTCAACTTTTTCGCGCTTTAGCAATATCGAATGATGCTAAAAGATCTGCCAGACTACCTCCAACGACACTTGACAACATTGGTGATGCAGTTCAAGGACGTGCAGATCTGAAGAAATATTTCCATATGAACGCACATGGCAGTCATCCGATGTCGTGGTGGCCGAAGGAGAAACCACAAGAACATGAAAGTCAGGCTAGTGGAAGCACTGGCTCACATACCACCACTTTGTCAGAAGCTGCTCAAAGCTATGCGTGGCATTCAATCTCAAATTTTTGCAACTTGCGCCAAAGACAGCAGATTGACTGGGAGACAGTTTCATCTGCTTCAGAGTCTCATGATATGGATGATAGCGCCTAAAGGGCGTGACTTTCCCAAGCAAGTGTCAAAATTGACATGTTGAATGCTTGGAACAAGTAGATCATAGATAAGCCTCTTGGCATTTATATATATATATATCTATTATTTACACCGATATATACATACATAGTATACGCACCGTCGCATTTTTTCCACCCATCCACCCATCCAACCATCCATCCATCCATCCATCCATCCATCCATCTATATATCTATATTTATCTATCGATCTTTCTTTTTTTCTATCTATCTATCTTTTTATCTTTCTATCCATCTATCTACCTATCTATCTATCTAACTATCTAACTATCTACCTATCTAGATGTCTATCTATCTATTTTTCTTTCTTTCTATCTACCTAGCTATCTAGCTATCACTCTATCTATCTATCTAGCTATCTATCTATCTATCTATCTTTCTATCTATCTTTCTAGCTATCTAGTTATCTAGCTATCTAGCTATCTAGCTAGCTATCTATCTATCGATCTATCTATCTTTCTGGTCGTAACATCCAAAAAGGTAGAAACGTTGTTTGCCAGTTTTAGGGTTCTTTATATATATATATATATTTGTAATTATGTAATTTATAAAACTATGATTGTTTATGTATATATACATGTATATATATATAGATGTTTTTTGTTTAAAAAAAATGTGTATATATATATATATATTTATTCCCCATATGTACATGTGTATATGTTCAATTTTTGGCAATATGTAATCCACCAACCACTGGCATTTTCCGGCATGTCATCGACTGGACTTTGATGCACCAGGCTTTTACACGCATTGCACTCCGTCGCGACGTTCCACCGGCGGCTGGGGTCCTGGTGTTTGGCAGAGCTGGAGGGGGTCACAGTCCTAAATTTTAAAGGTGCGTTTTTTTTTTTTTAATAGACTGTATCACCAACGAATATTGAAGTTGAACTGGTCACTTCAAACATTTGATGATTTGGCCAGTAAAAAGCGAGGATTGAACCCAGCATAATAGTGATTCAACCATCCAAGTTGGATATGATAGGTCTACAACCAACTGAAGACTGGTTGATGGTTTCAGATGTTGGTAATTTACCAAACATCAGTGGGGTGACCACAAAAAAATAATAGTTGATATAACGGGATATCAGAACATATATTTTGATGGTTTGTGGGTTTATATGTGTTTTAGGTTTTCCCCATTTAGGGTTTTGACAAAAACAACAGTTTTGGGGGCTTCAGATCACCATGCAGTTTCGATTTTTTTTCGTCGAAAAATGGGGTGTGGCCCCTTTTTGCGGCCATTGACACATTTAAGAAAACTACGATAAACACTTACAAAAAAAAACAAACAAAAACTGGTTTGAACTGCCTAATTTGAGACAAACCCAAATTTTGTGGAAGCGTGGTGAATGGATGTGCATGATGGGTCTGAATAGAAGGCTGTGGAGACACGCAGACATTTTTTTTCGCGCCATAGATTTCAATGAGGTGATTTTTGATTCTGAGTATCTACGTATTTTTGCTGACTTCATAATCACCAACGGTGGAGGTGCTACCATCAGTTATATTTGGGAGGTTTCCCAACAATTTAGCTCTTGGTTTCAGCCACTGAAATCTCGGCGATTGGAGTCTAGTCTATACTTGGTTGATGGTTTCAAGTATCGGTGATTTGGGAAAATTGCCCCAAGCATCAACCGGAATTTCACGAAACAAACATGGGGCTAATCTGATTGTTTACCATTGGTGGTTTCCAAAGATGTTTGATCATCCAAATTTCGAACAAAATTTTTGATGAACTGACCAAAAAAACCAATGAAGATCTTGAAATCATCCGTTTTGTGCTTGAGATGATCCTGAATGAAATGTAATTCATTTTTTTCGACTCTTCAACTTGGTTTATCACTTGGTTAACTAGGGTTTATGGCCCTGGGTTTACAAACCACCTTTGAACTGGGAGGGCCCACCTTGTTCTTGTGGCCAAAAAATATATCCCAAATCCCAAATTACTGGACTCCTGCTGTTTAATGACTGACGAAGTCCTGGTCAGGCCAGGGCCACCACTTCAGTCTAAGTCCTATCATTGGTCATAGTCATATGGATCATATTGGTCCAACTTGTGAAA
Source organism: Cladocopium goreaui (assembly GCA_947184155.2). Taxonomy (NCBI): domain Eukaryota; class Dinophyceae; order Suessiales; family Symbiodiniaceae; genus Cladocopium; species Cladocopium goreaui. Next base: position 222,564 of record CAMXCT020006622.1, on the reverse strand, counting down.
CCCTCGTTCATACTAAACATGGCCCCCTGAAACAAAAATGATTTAGTGGGGGATTTACAGATATTTGGAACTATTTAGGGTATGTATGCATATTATTTCGGTAGGGGGGGATGGAAGTCTTCTTACAAGCTCTTCGGCTGGCAAGCTGACGCCTTTTAGTTGCACCAGATCAGTCCTGCTGTTGAGTGGGGCAACAGGTCGTGCGGCCGTCGCTACACTCCAAGTTGCATCCCCATCATCCAGGTTTATCCAGGTACACACAGATGACCACAAACAATAATATCCATATGAGATGAGTTAATACAACATAGTAGTATTCCTATCTCATTACAGATAGGCATCTCGCAGCTTCCCAATTGGTTAGGGCTTGATGGATGTCCTGACCCATGGCTGATTTGTATTTATTGGGGGGGTCTCTTCCTGCGGAACCCCCAAAAAGGGTTTCACATTTAATGGGATCTAATGGGATTTAGTTAGCCAAGTTGGTTGATCATTCGGCGAACGATTGGATTTATGGGAAATATAACCATAGCTATATATATAATACATATAGTTAAATGGAGAACACACACACCAAGTTGTCACTCGGGGGGTACTTCCTGCAACTACAAAAATCAAACATTTTGGATTTGATGCTATACCAATCAACTTCTCCAATCAGACACCCCAACTGCTTTGGTGATTTACTTCAACCGTTTGTTTCTGACTTTAACACATTCAGAAAGCTTGCACCAAAATAGAGTCGATATGGTAGCGTCAATGGGAATGACGAGAACGCCACGTAATGTGGTTACTTGGTGGTTCATCCCAGTTAGTAAGTCGGTTATAATCCTAGTTACAAGTGGAATAATCCTATTTAGCCCATTTATAACCAGGGTTATAACCTACTTAGTAAGTGGGATGAACCACCAAGTATGGCTACCATTCTTTGAGTATCCTATGGGAAAAATATCCTATACCCATAGGATCCATGCATGCTATATACTATATATGGTAACATGGATCCCATCAATATACCCCAGTCATGTTAGCATTTTTCTACCAGCACCATGGATCCGTCATGGGATATGGGTAGCCGCCGGGTAGCCTATGAAATTTCTGGTTGGCACGGTGGTTTTCTCCACCCTGGAGGATCCCTGGAGGATCCTCACCCAGGCCTATCAGGATTTCTCCCCTGAAAGGGTTCTAGACCCAGTATAACCACAAGAAATCGTAACCCTAGAAAAGATCAACACGTGTTTTTGTGCACTGTAGTTCGATGTTCGTTTTTTTCTCCCCATATTTTAAAGGTTTCCATGTTTTTATTTTTTCCTCGGGGTATACACCCTGTCAATTTAAGACAGCCATGGAAAACCACCATGATTAGTAGATAAATCATCTACAAATAGGCCCTGCCCAGGTGGGTCGCTTGCCGATGGGTGGACCGCCTGCGCAGGAGCCATGAAAACAGTGGGCTTTAATGGGAATTCTAGGGCCAGATAGGGGGGATACAACTTAAGAATGATGGTTGGATGGTTGTGAGATAGTGGGTTATTAGCTACAATGTTTTTTTTGAACTCTGGTAAGATTTGTTTTTGATGGCTATCAATGTTTTATTTAAAGGGGACTTGCACCATCACTTATTTTGTTGTTTTGAAACGGAGGCTAAACTATCAATGATATGGTGATTTTTGCGTGATGAAAGCTGGTTGATATGTTCTGCAGGGGGGTGATTAAAGTATCTGATTTATTCAGGATTACATATGATAATCCACAAGCAACGGGATACTGAAAAAATACTGAACTGGACTGGCTAAGAAGCTCAAGAACTTGGTAGGGAGTTAGTTATCATCCATCCCGATCGTGTGTACCCTCTGGTGAACTAACATAGCTATTGAAAATTGCCATTCAGTTCGTGGATTTACCCATTAATAGCATAGTGATTTTCCAGTTCGCTATGTAAACGTTTACCAGAGGGTACCGGAACTACAAGCCAGAAATGGGTTATATCAATGGGAATTTCAGGATCCTAAAATGGAGGTACTGTACCATTTTGTTGGCCATATTTTGTGGGATATTCCCTAAAAAATAGGCCTGAAAAATAGGCCTTATATATGGAATCGGTACCTCCGTCCTCAATCGGTTCCAGCTCGTCATGGCCATTGATGATCACCTGATACCATGGTTATGAAATGTTATGAACCACTAATTGAGATGCAACCCTCCCACGTAGCCGTTCAATCCAATGAAAGTACCGAATCCTCATGGAAATCACAATGTTTTACCATGGAAATCATCATGAAATCCCATGAAAAATCACAGTTGTTGATGGTTACATCTGGTTACATCTGGTTACATCTGGTTACATCTGGTTACATTTGGTTAAATCTGGTTAAATCTGGTTAAATCTGGTTAAATCTGGTTAAATCTGGTTAAATCTGGTTAAATCCCACTAAATCACCATTTTTGATTGTCAATCCTCATCAAATCACCCTTCTTTGCTTGTGACCGCCACACCGCAGCCACGGCAGGAGATCCCTGGACGTAGTGGCAATGCCAACGTGGTGCTGGGCGATGCATCGACGCGACCCGTGCAGGCGACGGGATTAGAGATTATAGAGATCTGAAGTCTGATCAGAGAATGGTTTATAGTGGCTAAAAGTAATATATATATAATAGTGATAGTGGATGTAATCCATACTGAAGTCAGATCTGATTAGAGATCATGATTGATTTTATCATATTTTATCATACAATAATCATGGTTTATAGTGTTTTATCTATGTGGTTGATCAGATAAGAGAATCTGATGATTGATTTTATCACATTTTTATCCATTATCATAGTGGTTTATAGTGGTTCATAGTAATCCACACAGCTATAATGGTTAATAAGTACTGTAGTAGATAGTAATGGATAATAGTGGTTAATACTGGTTGATGATGGTTAAAAATATTGGTTATAGGATGTTATAGGGATTACTATCATACTTCATAATGGTTTATAAAGGGATTACTCTCAGATAATGATGATTTTTATTTACAATGGATAGGAATCCCTATAGCTATGATTAATGTTTCACAGTGGCTAATGGGGATTCAACCAAAAAACACAGGATTAGTGGGAAATAATGGTTGATAAATTGTTCATAATGGGATATTTCATGGGATATTTATATAAGATTATATATATAAGTCAGATGAGGAAATTGACGATCCAATTGTTGGGATATATTGGTTGAATCCACGATTTTTTATTGTCCAATGGTTGCTGATTTGGATTATATATATATACATGATTATACCCCCTCCATTATTTCCATGAAATATACCCTCGTCCTGTTCCTTCACCGTTACGGCGAAACGTTTCACTGGGTCAACGCCCAAGTGGCCCCGTTGGGATCCTGGTTCCCAAGCAGCCCAAAGATGGGATGAATGGATGGGGCCAAAAACACATATGGTTGAATCCTGGAAGAACATATTATGAATTATTATGAATTAGTGTATTTGATTTGTTATATATATGTATACATATTACATATTTTTTTCATGTGCCATGTGCTTCTGGAAGGACTGACATGTTGATGGCAAAGGATTTGTTCCGGTTTCTTTGGGAGGACTATTGGCCGAGTTTTCTACAACTTACATCAATGTAGGGGTCGGACTAATTCAGGTGATACTGCGTGCCGTGGCTCAACAGAGGTTTCAGTTTGTATCATCTCAAAAGAAAGATCGTCTCAAGCTCGCATTTGGATTCTCCAGCAATGGCAAGCACTGCCTTACCAGAGGAAGAGAAATCAACTTCCAAAGTTCCAAACCGCTTTCACGTTTCCTTGCCTAGTGGACACAGTGAAACCGTCTCAGTCTTGGCCACCTCAACATCCCCAGCCATGGCGAGCAATCCCGTGAGGGCAGACGGTTGTCTTTCCTCCATTTTTTCCTATTGTTTCAGCTACATAGATCTTAGCAACCGTGTCATGAAGCGCGCTGAAAGCTGTCAGAAGGCAGACAGTTCCATTGAACTTGAAGTCTTTTTGCCAAGTGGACGGTGTGAAACTGTCGCCGTCTCACAGTCTGGCACAGTTGCTGACTTAAAAATAGCTGCACAACAGTCTTTTGGGCATCGTTTCCTGAGACTTGCTACAGGTGAAGGCCGTCTTTTGGATCCAAGAGAATCTCTTCAAATTTCTGGGCTTCAAGACGGAGACAGCATTGCTGCTGTTGCACAGCAGCCAAAGATAGCTGCAACCGGAAGAGCGTTTGCTTTGTGGTGTGGTGGGGGACACAGAATCGTCACCTGGGGCCATCCAGACTACGGTGGTGACAGCTCCAGAGTCCAAGATCAGTTGAGGAATGTTCAGCAGGTTCGTGCCACACGGAGTGCTTTTGCTGCCATTTTGGCAGATGGAAGCGTTGTGACCTGGGGCGATCCAGATTTTGGTGGTGACAGCTCCAGAGTCCAACATCAGCTGACAAATGTTCAGCAGATCTGTGGCACACAACATGCTTTTGCTGCAATCTTGGCAGATGGAAGCGTCGTGACCTGGGGCCATCCAGAACATGGTGGTGACAGCTCCACAGTCCGACATCAGCTCAGGAACGTCCAGCAGATTTCTAGCACAGTCGCTGCTTTTGCTGCTGTTTTGGCAGATGGAACCGTGGTGACGTGGGGCAGCCCAGTCAATGGTGGTGACAGCTCCAGAGTCCAATATCAGCTCATGAATGTGCAGCAGATTTGTGGCACACTTGTTGCTTTTGCTGCGATTTTGGCAGATGGAAGCGTGGTTACCTGGGGCAGGCCAGGCTGGGGTGGCAACAGCTCCAGAGTCCAATTTCAGCTGAGGAATGTTCAGCAGATTTGTGGCACACTTGGTGCTTTTGCTGCGGTTTTGGCAGATGGAAATGTGGTGACCTGGGGCAATCCAGACTATGGCGGTGACAGCTCTGCAGTCCAAGATCAGCTGAGGAATGTTCAGCAGATTTGCGGAACACACCGAGCTTTTGCTTCCATTTTGGCAGATGGAACCGTAGTGACCTGGGGCGATCCAGACTATGCTGGTGACAGTTCCAGAGTTCAGGACCTGCTTAGACATGTTCAGCAAATTTGTGCCACAGACTCTGCTTTCGCGACCATTTTAAACGATGGAACTGCGGTGACATGGGGAAATCCAAGCTATGGTGGTGATAGCTCGACAGTCCAGGACCAGCTTAAGAATGTTCAGGAGATTTGTGGAACAGCCGATGCTTTTGCTGCCATTTTGGCGGATGGAAGCATCGTGACATGGGGCAACCAAGCCCATGGCGGTGACAGCTCCACAATTGAGGATCAGCTCATCTATATCTAAACGCAGTCAGGGGCAAAAGTGAAAGTCCAGCTAGCCGAGCCGATTTGCATGCGTTCCACGTGGAAAATTGGGCGTTTACTTCGCCATGTTTTGTGGACACTCATCACTTGCAACTGCCAAAGCGGTCCATGTTTGTATGTTTGACAGTAGAATGAATCATTGAAGTAGGAACTTACCCTCTGGTAAAACTCACCGAATTATGGAAAAACAACACCACTTTCAGTAGGTGAATCAACTACAAAGGGACCATTTTCAATAGCAAACTGTTAGTTTACCGGAGGGTAGTTCCAGCTTCACCCAGGTGGATGATATAATCAACGTGAGCAGTTTCAAAATCCACAGATGGTTGATGATTGTTTGGGAGCTAGTAACCTACCCTATAGAGGGACAATACATACATATAATTATATATACATATATTTATACATATATATATACATATACACATAATTATATATATATATACATATACATATACATATACATATATATATATATATGTATATGTGTATATATATTTACATATATACATATATATACATCTATATTTATACATAGTATATATATATACATATATATATATATATATTTATTTATATATACACATTATATATATATATATTGTATATATATACATATATACATATACATATATACATATATACATATATATACACATGTATTTATATATATGTATATATATATATGTATATATGTATATATATAATATGTGTATATATATATGTATGTATATATATATATACAATATATATATGTATATATATATATATACAATATATATATATATACATACAATATATATATACAATATATATATATACAATATATATTTATATATATATACACAATATATATATATGGTATGTTGACGCTCGACACTCAACTTATGTCAGCGGTCCTTCTTTCACATCAGCAACATGCTCTATAATCCATCATTCTTGGGTTTCTGTGTGGTGCTTTCAATATTCTGTGTGATGTTGATGATGTTGTATCTCCATGGAACTTGGGATAATGATCCACATGGGCAGACAATATATATATATTATACATATTTGTTTTCAGGGAGTGGCTCACAACAAGGTGTCCATACGATCTATCAAAGACCCTCTCCGTAGTTTCGTTTGGGATGGTTATGGCAAACTGATGAGAGGGGTCCAGCTTCATCCCAAAGGCATTGCCGTAACGTTCCTGTCGACCCGCAAGGAGGAGGTCAGTAGATTCCTGTGTCAATTGGGGATCATTTTGGACCAGGACATCCCAGGACATCCCAGGACAACCCAATGAACTATCCAAGTGTGTACATGTATATACACATATCCACCATATAAATGCTTGTCGTTGTATAGTTACAAACCCAGGGAACCCTATCCAATGGGTGCACATTGTACATGATGAACATATATGAAAGACCCCCCAACTATCCACCTTCCCATATATGTTCATATATGTTTTCATATATGTTTCCCTTGTTTTACCGTTGAATTCATTCTTTTAGGATGCCATATACCCTCTGGTAAACTAGCATAACTATGGAACATCACCATGCTATTAATGGGAAAACCCACTATTTCTATGGCCATGTTCAATAGTGAACTGTCTGTTTACCAGAGGGTAATGGGATATCCATGGTATATTGATAAAATATTATTAATGGTATAAATGGAATATGAATGATATATCAATGGTTGTGTTTGTTTACCAGAGGGTTGATTCCATATTAGTCCTCAGCGAAGATCCTCCAGGCCTGGCCTCGACAACACTCGCACTTGTTGATGATCGAGCCGCCAGCCAAAAAAAGAGTTGGGATGTCATAAGGACCCAGCTGGTTTCTTTGGTAAATATTAATGGGGTATAATATTGGGATACTAAATGGTAAATATCAATGGGGTATAATATTGGGATAATATACCCTCTGGTAAACAAACAAACATAGCTATTGAAAACGGCCATTGGCATAGTGAGTTTTCCCTTTAAAAAATTACTTTACTTCGTGTGATCCCCACCATGACATTTATACATTTTCTTACTGGCAAATCTTCTGGCATTCTATCTGACATATCTTCGGACATTCTATTTGACATTCTATCTGGCATATCTTCTGGCATATGATCTGGCATATCTTCTGGCATATCTTCTGGCATTCTATCTGGCAAATCTTCTAGCATTCTATCTGGCATATTTTCTGGCACTCTATCTGACATATCTTCTAGCATTCAATCTGGCATTCTATCTAGCATATCTTCTGGCATATATTCTGACATATCTTCTGGCATTCTATCTGACATATCTTCTGGCATATATTCTGACATATCTTCTGGCATATCTTCTGGCATATCTTCTGACATATCTATCTGGCATATCTTCTGGCATATCTTCTGGCATTCTATCTGGCAAATCTTCTGGCATTCTATCTGGCATTCTATCTGGCATATCTTCTGGAATATCTTCTGGCATATCTATCTGGCATATCTTCTGGCATATTTTCTGGCATTCTACCTGGCAAATCTTCTGGCACTCTATCTGACATTTTATCTTCCTACATGAGGTCCGGCAGGGAACACTTGGCGTGGATACTCGCGGTTGAGGTCCGGCAGGGAACACTGGGCGTGGATGGTCGGGGTTGAGGTCCGGCAGGGAACACTGGGCGAGGATGGTCGTGGTTGAGGTCCGGCAGGGAACATTGGGCGTGGATGGTCGTGGTTGAGGTCCGGCAGGGAACACTGGGCATGGATGGTCGTGGTTGAGGTCCGGCAGAGAACACTGTGGATCGCGGGTCGCAGTTGAGCAAGGACGACGAGGACGACGAGGAGGACGAGGAGGAGGAGGACGAGGCAGGAGGAGGCAGAGGAGGAGGAGGAGGAGCAGGAGGAGGAGGAGGAGCAGGAGGAGCAGGAGGAGCAGGGGGAGCAGGAGGAGGAGGAGGCAACTGACATAAAATCTAACAACCCTCACCTGGCAGGTGGGGAAAAAATGAGATTTTTAATAGTATGTTAGTTTACCAGAGGGTAAATCACCCATAATCATCCAATGTTTGCTCTGTATAGGTGATTATAGATGATTATAAACTGATTATAGATGTTTTTTCAATCATCAGATTCAATCATCCAATGTTTGTTGTGTATAGTTTTTGTTTTGCCACGAGTACTTAATGTGAACTTGGGAACTTGGGTAGCGGACTACATACCGACAAATGCTATATATACTGTACCCGAGAGCACCTGGAGCAGTTCGCAGAAGTGCATGAGGGGCAGCCCGAGGCTATAAATTGGCAGTGCCGCAGCACTGGGAGTCCAAAGACATGGAAGTTCTTGGTCAACTTTGGTTTTCTGGCGGTCAAAATCACCAGTGAAGTTTCCCCAAATTGGGAAGATGCGCCAAGAGTTGTTTTGCACAGTGTGCAAGAACATTTGTTATGATATATATATATATATATATATGATATATATATATGATATATATGTATATGTGATATATATATATAATATATGTGATATATATATATATATATATATATATTATGCATGATATATATAAATATATATATATATATAATATTCTATTTATATATGCATGAACATTACATAGTGGATTTTGGATGTCGATTGTTTTGGCAGCCCTCTAAGAAATGTTCAGTTCTTGACATTCTGGATATGTTTGCTCATGATTGAACACTACCAATGAGTTCATCTCAAAATGATACCGGGATAACGCCATATTGTTGTTTGTTTGGTTGGGGAAAATCATGATAAACCATAGGGGGCTTTGGGGTACCCCCGTTGTAAATCATACCCTGACCTGAGAATTCATCCAACGGGTTTGCAGATGAACCTACATGCAGGAGTTTAATGATTGATGTTATTGGCACAGTATTACGATGTTTGCTGGTTCAAACCCCGTGTTCGCTGGTTTCTTTGTTTATTAAAACAAGCCGTTTTTGTTTACGAAGAATTGGCCGGCAACTGGGTGATGGTCACACTTGTACGTCACAAATTTCAATTGGACACTTCTATAATCTTACATATATATACATATATTTCATATATGTATCGAAACCTTGCACTAAGAAAACATAATTCAATTATTTGATTCAATATGGAAGATCCACAGCTTATGTTATAATATATATATATGTAAATCCTATAGAAACTGTGGATGTTCCATGTTTTTTGGAAAAAAGTACCCCTTTAGCCCGGGATATTTTCTTCATCGGCAGCCTCTGAGGCAGCAACTGTTGCACCACAACAACGGCAACGCAAGGAGATGGTCGGGGTTCGGGGTCCCAGTTGACTTTGATGTCCCAGGGCCATATCTGGGGGTTTATATGGGTTTACCCTGTGCTAAACTAACATACCCTCTGGTAATATAACATAGCTATTGAACATGGCCATTTATAGTGGATTTTCCCATTAAAAATTGTGATTTTCAATAGCTATGTTAAATTACCAGAGGGTAACTATGGAAAATCAGCAGTTCTAAGAGATAGAGTGAACATAAATGGCAATTTTCAATAGCTATGTTAAATTACCAGAGGGTAAAGGCGGAAGTTGGTCATATGATCTCTTCGTTGCAGCTACATATGTGGCAATCATGGATGGCCAGAAAGAACGTAAAACAACTGGAGTAAACCACAAACATGTTTCCACTACTTGTAAACCTGTAGCTTCTGCATGGTAAGTATGTTTTGCATGGCTTTCCATCAGAGAGATGTGTAAACACAAGAAATCGAAAAACAAAAAAAACATTAAGCTATTCTGCGAGTTTTTGTGCGAGTGTTGATGAGCTAGAAAGGATGAAAGTATGAAACCATTCTTGAGGATGAACATCGTTCTGAACACCCGCCATTTTGGTGTGAAAACCACTGAACAACAGGATGATTCCATATCCCCAATATTATATAAATACCCCCCTTCTGGAGCCCAAATAAATAGATCCATTACCAAATCAGGGTTTGGTCACCATGAAATGCCATGAAATGCCATGAGAATCAGCATTTTGGTTGGTTACCCGGCCTGGTAAACATACAAATAGCTATTGAAAATTGATGATTTGTAGTGGAATTACCCGTTAATATCATGATGATTTTCCATAGTTATGTTAGTTTACTGGAGGGTAACTCCAGTGTTTAGCAACGTGTGCACCCACTTTGCGATCCATTCCTGTTGCCGTTACGGGTACCGTGACTTCCGGACACAGGCCAATTGGCATGCCTCGACAACCGCGTGTTCCAGGTAGGGCTCCAGGTCTGCTGGTTCCATGCTTATTAAACTCCAATGCCAGCCAGATAGCAATAGGTAAAGATATGGAAATATATAGATATATGAGTTGGGGAAGCCAGGAAAGCCTTACCTAAAGGAATTTACTGTACATGATTAGGTACTGAAGAATATCCCAATAGTTGTACCGTGTTGTATCCTATGTTACCTATGTTTGTTCAACCTAGTTGCCCACCATTCGATCACTGACTTTAGGGATCACCCCACAATCCCTTTGCGCAATACAATTTGGATCAATTATTTGCTGTATTTGATACCCACAGCTCATGTGAATCTAGCTTGTGTGGGCCACAGGTATCCATGACTAGCCTAGAGTGACTTGGTTTGGGTTGAGCTGGAAGTTTGCCATTGAACGACAAAAAGTGCTCTCCAAAAATTGGAGACCCAGTTCCCCCGAAAATGGGGTTTTTTCGTTTCTGTTGACCAACTTGGAAAGGACTTGGGACTTGGGGATAGGAAAATGGTACTGCTGGTTGTCGCTGATTTTCTCCCCCATGTTTTGCACCAGTCGAATCCTACAAGTAATTCGTTGGTTACGTTTGTTACAGCCTCAGGTGGAATCCTCTGGCTATAGCTCCCCCAGGTTGACCTCACAGATCCTCACAGTTTTCCGTAAGACATCCCACATCGTTGATCGAACACATCTCGGTTGAACCGTCCTGGGACCCTGGGACTCATGGGTGTCGGCCAGGTGAGCCATTGAGTGAAGCCGACATGCTTACGGAAGCAGGAAATCAGAGGGCTTTGACTAGACGGGGTAATACGAAGGCCGACATGTATCTTAGATGGCTATATCCATAGTGTATATATATAATATGTATATATATAATATACAATTATATAGATATAATATATATATATATACGTAGGTTCCCAGTTGGATCAGATCATCCCAGAATCATCGCCAGGCACCGCTGGCGCCCTGAGCGCCTTCGATGAGGCGGATCAACAGCTGCCTCTCGGACTCCAGGAACCAGGGGTTATGACTGTGAACAGGATGGGGTCATAGCTAAGTTGCCTTATATATATATACATTATATATATATATATTATATATTATACATTATATATATATTATACATTATATATATATATATATATTATACATTATATATATATATTATATATTATATATATATATATATATTATATATAATATATATTTTGTTGTATATATATATATATGTATTATACATATATTTATATTATATCTATATTATATTTTGTTATATATATATGTATTATATATATATATTATGCATATATATGCATATATATATATATATATATGTATTCTATATACATATATGTATTCTATATATATATATGGGTAAATTATAACGACCTCATTGCGACCTCACTAGTCACTATAATCATGGTTAATACGGGAAACCATCCCCAAGTGGCCTTAATTTAGGTTAGTGAATTAATATGATTTACCCATTTATTTTTATATATAAGTGGAATAATGGTATATATATATATATAGTTGGGGAATGTGATTGTATCTGTGGAATAATGGGCTATATATAATATTATATATTCCTTTTATATGTCTATATTGGGATGATCACATTGAAATATATACAGTGAATAGGAAATATATATTGAGAATATATATATATATATTTCACTATATTTGACATCATTATACTGTGAACGCATTTATACAAGGAATATATTGGAGATTGATTATCCATGATGGGGAATCCCTATTGATCAACCAGTGTAATGAAACGACGGTTTTGAACACAGCACATGTGGGTTTGTCTGAAAATAGTGTACCCCTAAATCTATTGCATGATTTTTATGTTTCCCCATGAAAAAACATGGTTATAATTGTGGGTATCACCATTTTAGCAATGGGCTAATATCTATTGGTAATATTAATATCTATATGATATCTACATAGTTGGTATTGCTGATATCTATGATGGAATATATGTCATGGATGGGTCAAAATTTAGGACTCGGGGGACCACAGATTTAAGCATGAACGATTGGGGTACCCAAATTTGACCCATAGCCATGTCAGGTGTAAGGAGTTGATCCGGAAATTTATCGCCAAAGAATTGTTTGTCTCACTAGTAAACCACTTCCGTTTGCGTGGCAACAAAGATCAGCAGGGTTCCAACCCCTTTGTACCCTGAGGTAATTTGTTACATAGCTATTGAACATTTAGTTTGTTGATTTACCTATGAAAAATGGTGATTTTCCATAGATATGTTAGTTTACCAGAGGGTAAACCTTCGTTTTCCTATGGTTTTCCCATGGTAAACCTCCATTTTTTGTTCTGCTGGCTGGTCGCTATGGGTTCCAACGTAGTATACGGAGGCGGTCGGGAGCTTCTGGGCTCCAGGCACGGCTAAAACATTCCTGCGTCGATCAACTCGCGGCAGAAGAAAAAATCAAGTTGGATTAATATCAGCAAATATATGCAATTATCAGTCATTGTATTTATATACATATATATAATTACTCTACTTCGTGTGATCCCCACCATGACATGTCAGGACGTATATTTGGACATATATTTAGTATATTCTGACATCCTATCTGACATATATTCTGGCATATATTCTGGCATTCTATCTGGCATATATCCTGACATTCCACCTGGCATTCTATCTGGCAGTCTATCTGGCATTCTATCTGACATATTTTCTGACATTTCATCTGACATATATTCTGGCATTCTACCTGTCAGTTATTCTGACATATATTCTGGCATTCTATCTGACATATATTCTGGCATATATTCTGGCATTCTATCTGGCATTATATCTGACATATATTTTGGCATTCTATCTGACATATATTCTGGCATATATGTTGGCATTCTATCTGGCATTATATCTGACATATATTCTGACATTCTATCTGACATATATTCTGGCATATATGTTGGCATTCTATCTGGCATTATATCTGACATATATTCTGACATTCTATCTGACATTCTATCTAGCAGTCTATCTGGCATTCTATCTGGCATTCTTTCTGGCATTCTTTCTGGCATTCTATCTGGCATTCTATCTGGCATCCTATCTGACATTCTATCTGGCATTCTATCTGGCATTCTTTCTGGCATTCTTTCGGGCATTCTATCTGGCATTCTATCTGGCATCCTATCTGACATTCTATCTGGCATTCTATCTGGCATTCTTTCTGGCATTCTTTCTGGCATTCTATCTGGCATTCTATCTGGCATCCTATCTGACATTCTATCTGGCATTCTATCTGGCAGTCTATCTGACATTCCTACATGAGGTCCGGCAGGGAACACTTGGCATGGATACTCGCGGTTGAGGTCCGGCAGGGAACACTGGCGCGGATGGTCGTGGTTGAGGTCCGGCAGGGAACACTGGGCGTGTATGGTCGTGGTTGAGGTCCGGCAGGGAACACTGGGCGTGGATGGTCGTGGTTGAGGTCCGGCAGGGAACACTGGGCGTGGATGGTCGTGGTTGAGGTCCGGCAGGGAACACTGGGCGTGGATGGTCGTGGTTGAGGTCCGACAGCGAACACTGTGGATCGCGAGTCGCAGTTGAGCAGGAGGACGAGGAGGACAACGAGAGGAGGAGGAGGAGAGGAGGACGAGGCAGGAGGAGGCGGAGGAGGAGGAGAAGGAGGAGGAGGAGAAGGAGGAGGAGGAGAAGGAGGAGGAGGCAACTGACATAAAATCTAACAACCCTCACCTGGCAGGTGGGGAATAAAATAGCTATAAAATATACACATATATAGTATAATATATATATATGCACATATATATATATGCATTTATATATAATTATACATGATATAGTTATATATATATATGTATATGTATATATATATATACATAATTATACATGATATATGTATATATATATAAACATGAATACTATTAGCGATACTAATGCCAACATGTTCCAGTTCTGCTGGTTATTATCAATTTGCGCAATTCGTTTACCGCCAAATCATCCACGGCCGGGGATTGGCATAAACCATGCAGAGTAGAACAATTTTGGGCAGACGGAGACGGAGGTACTTAATGTTAGTAAAACAAAAATAAACCACTATTTGAATTCCAAACGTCATGTGTTATAGTGTGGTCTAAAAAGAGGTTAAGCATCAAACATGGAGGTTTTGTGGGCTTTTATAATGTGATAAACCCAAAAGAAAACCATCCATAAAATCACAATTTCTATGGTAACAACCATCCTCAAATTGTAGATTGTAGGTGTATGGCATTGGGTTTGCTGTACTACATTATTCAGTTTCCTTGCTGCTTCTCTATCCACTATTGTAACATAGTTTGACTGGGTATGTCGGACTATCGTACACGTTCGATAGTTTTTCTTATTATTAGTACGGATTGTGGCTGCTATACCCTACAGTAAGTAAATTGACAAAAACATTGTACATTCACCATTGGTCAATGATTTTCCTTGGGAACCATTGTTTTGCAGATGTATTGTTGCAAATCTACTTGATTGGTTCAGTACACTTTACGACAAAATACTGCACTTTTTCCGACAAATAGGAGATGGGGAAACCCACTGAATTCAGAAAATCCCTCGAACAATTCCCTATATATCCTCATTTTTTTCAGGTATCGCCATCTTCAGTGACCATTGGACCATGCGTCTTTCGGTGTTCCTCACGGCTCTGAGGTTGAAAGTTTGCGACTTGGATGATACCACGGTGGTCGGGGCACCCGGAGTTGACCTTGGGACCGGACGAACGGTGCGGCCCACCAAGAGGATAAGCATGATGAATTTATGTACATGTTGATATATGCATATAGATAAATCCACATATGATACACATACACATATGTATAACTTTGTTTTTTTGCGTATATACATGTATAGGTAAATCTACAATAATAATATATATATATATGAATTATATTATAGAAAAATGCATTCATGGCAATGATAAGTGATATGCAACCGCCATGATGTTTGGACAGGACCTGAAGAATCACTGGATACATGCCCTTTCGCTACTGTCTTGGGTGGAAAGCACCTATCAAAACCACGGCCTTGTCCAAGGAAAATTCCGACAACATGGGGTTCAACTTGGTTCAGGTTTTGAAAACATCTGAAAACCCATCAGCCTGTCATTTCTCTGGTGATTCCTATATGGTTGATCCCCGCTCTGTTGCGACCCCAACTAGCCAAGTTGGTTTGAGACACTAGGCATGACTAAGCTACCAATTGGGGTGGACATATCGTTGGCGTTGGGTCAACATCCGGAAATTCCTGTAACATATATATACTGTATATATATATAATCAACTATCATGGTCTGTGTTTTGATCTTTTCACCCTATGTTTTTGTAGTTTATAACTTATACCTTTCAGTAAATCAACATAGATATGGATGGTGAATATGATAATCCACCATTTGTTGATGATATTATTAGGAATCTTTTGTTATTCATTGTATGCGTTTGTTTGCCCCAACTACTTGGGATACAATCACTTGTTTTTTGCATATCAATGCATTGTTGTGGGTTAATAAAACCAACCATGACGGTGTCCATACATTAGTGCTATGCTTGGATATGCATCCCACTTACTGGCTGGATTCAAAGAAAAAACAACACATGAGGTACTGTCAAGACTGCGGTGGACCACTTTAATAGGGAGTGATCATTTGTCTCTAGAAAGTGCACCAAACACTGTAAACCGATAGAAACCCCCTAGAAAGTGATACGGCGATGCATACGTAATGCCCCCGTTTGAATCTGATTCACACAAGGTTGCGTATATGCAAGAGGCGAAATTCGCCATATTCCTAGCGAT
This sequence comes from Cladocopium goreaui, assembly GCA_947184155.2. NCBI lineage: Eukaryota > Dinophyceae > Suessiales > Symbiodiniaceae > Cladocopium > Cladocopium goreaui. Next base: position 206,155 of record CAMXCT020006622.1, on the reverse strand, counting down.
ACCTTAGTGATACCCATTTGTTCAAAGAGCCCCCGACCACTGAAAGATCCTATCCTCCTGGTCCTTTCCTTTACCTTTCCTCTTCCTGAAGAGGGACAGCTTCCTCGTCCTTTCCTCGTTCTTTTATCTTTCCTCTTTCTGTCCTTTTTTCCTTTCCTCTTCTTTTCCTCTTCTTCTCCTCTTCCTTTCCTTACACAGGTTTCTTCCTTCATCATTTTTATAACAAAACATTACAAAACCATGTGTAGCCATAGGGAGCCCCCAAAGACCGATGTCCAGCAAAAATCAGGAAGGCGAAGGCATAGAGTTTGACGACAACTCATATACAGCTGGGGATATCCCGTAAAAGGCGTGGAATATATACATCTATCTTTATGCATGTACTTCTGCACAGCGGGAGGAATTGAAGAATCAAGACTGTGAAGGGGATGGTTATCTCATGTCATTTGCTGTGTTTTTCCCTTTTAGAATTGTTGAATAGCTACATGTCATAGATATACATGTAGATATACATGTAGATATACATGTAGATATACATGTAGATATACATGTAGATATACATGTACTATGGTTTTTATTTGGTTACCACCCCCCAAGTATTAATTTCTTTCATTGGCGAGTTCCTATGTCGTATGTCAGGACGTGCCCATCTCGCCCAGTGTGGTGCCGGGCTTGTGCCGTGCGGCGGCTCAGGGCCGGGCCGGTCAGGTTGGGAGCCTTAGTATGTTTGGTGTATAAGCCATAAAAAAATGTGTTTATATAATATGTATAATATATACATATATATATATATATACACTTTATAGATATATACATAGATAGATAGATAGATAGATAGATTGATTGATTGATTGATTGATAGATTGATAGATTGATAGATTGATAGATTGATCGATTGACAGATTGATAGATTGATAGATAGATAGATGGATAGATAGATAGATAGAAAGATAGATAGATAGATAGATATAAAGATAGACACATAGTGATAGCCATAGAAGCAACAATTGGTGTATTGATATATTGGTGTATAAGGCTTATATACATATATATATAGTGTCCATGTTTCCATGTAGCTGTCATATACTAGGGTTACTACCCACTTAGTAAGTGTGATGCACATCCCAGTAGCCAATCAACATGACCATAGACGAGAAGGCATTAAAGTGCTGTTCCGCTTAACAATGCTTTGATGTACATATCCCTTCTCCAAGTTTGCCTGCGTCATAAAGAGGTATCCTGCGATTCTTCACCAGAAACAGAAAAAGGGATTTCACGGTGCCCAAACAATATAAGGTCTCCTTCTGCCTCGACATATCTTGATATCCACTTCTTGTTTCGCGAACAAGTCAACTTGCCACTGCAACAAGAAGAGGATGATCGTTAATCGTGGCTTTATATTTGGGGTTGGTGGAAACCGTGAAACCAATTTTCAGATGTTCGATCCAGTTCCTTAATGTTTTGCGACGCGTGATGTTTTCAATAACTACTAATATCAAGCACGGATTCTTATTCTACCAGCTTAATAGCAGATGAAATCAGTATTTGAGGCTGCCCCCGAAATTCATCCCCCTAAATGACCACCTGGTTTAGTCTTGGATCTATTCTTTTTGGTGGTCCCAGTATTGATGGCATTTAATATCTGGCTGGTGGTTTGAAACATTTGTTATTTTCCTTTTCATATATGGGATCATCCCAACCCCATTGACGAACTCCATCATTTTTCAAGATGGGCACATTGCACCACCAACCAGATTATTCTCAACCATCATGAAAACCATCATCATAACCATTATTAACCATATATTAATAGTATATGACCAACCAATGGTATCCCATTATCTCCCATTTCTTATCCCATGGGATGGGATAAGTTTCGCCTATGCGACACCAACGAGCCTTGTGCCTTGCTGAGGCTTGTTGTACTTGCGCACCGAGCCTTCACTGCAGTGCGGGGTGGATATGTATCCGATGGCTATCGGAAGTGGTGAATACAACCCATGTACAGATTAGCACAGATTGGAATTTATGTATCATTATAATACATATGTATAAGTATATAATCATTATATGGTGTGTATACTGTTCAATGATGTACCCCATATATTTATCAAATTTTGTATACTGTATATGTACCTGTTATCAGACGCGTCTGGGGTGAACATCAGCACCAGCCTACCAACGGCGCCTTCGGTACGATTGGTACGGCGGCCTTCGCCCATAAGGGGTAATGGACTACAGGATGGGGCCCGCCAGTTATAAGTTGGTTTGTAAACCATTATAATCCCCATTAACTATAGTTATATCTACCATAAACCATAGAATTCAGCCACTTAACCATAGTTAACTAGTTCGTTATATCTACCATAAACCATAGTTCATTCAGCAACTGAACGCTATCGCTCGCTCGACTGGGGGCCCCATCCTGTGATGATCTCCTTGGAATCGCGAATGGGGATAATGATGGCACTGATGGCTCCTTGGGTATCAAATGTATCAATGGGGATTTCCCATCAATGGGGATATTCTCATTGATGCTTCATCGGTTATCCGTTGATCGAGTTGATTCTCATTGATGGTCCATATTTTCATTGGGGATTTCCCATTGATGGCACTGATGGCTCATTGATCAGCAGCGGAAAATATGGTTCATTTTGCCATTGATATTCTCATTGACTCATTGATGGTTCATTGATGGTTCGTTGATGGGGATGATTATAGTCCATGATTTGGACATCCCATTCTGAAGCAACCAGGATTCAATGGCAAATTCCGTTGTGTGTGGCTAAGCATTGCTCACATAAAATTAATTACCCGGTGATCATAAAGGCGTGGCAATGGAGAATTCATGATTTATAGATTACTTTCTCCGTGTATAGGAGATTTTCCATTGCCACGTTTGATTACTCAAGGAGCTTTGGAAAGATGGTTTTCTCAGCCTTCCTTGGGACGCGACCTTTCTTTGGCTTCGATGTCGGAGGTGCAGCCTATTTTCCCATGTGTGGCTTAAAGTGCCCATTTGCTGGTGACTATAGCTGCCACGGCTCTACATGTGCACATGTTTTTGCTTGTTTAATCAAATGTGTATAAATATATATATATATACATACATAGGTATATCGGATTTTACAGGTATGCATCATAGAGACTGAAGTATATAGAATACATATTATCGAATACATATTATCGAATACATATTATCGAATACATATTATCGAATACATATTATCGAATACATAATCTATATACATAATGATCATAATACACATATATATATATATATACATACATACTCAATGACTATATATGATACATACACATATATATATACATACATACTCTATGACTATATATGATACATACACACACATATATATACATACATACTCAATGACTATATATGATACATACGCACATATATATATACATACATACTCAATGACTATATGTGATACATACACACATATATATATATATACACATACATACTCAATGACTATATATGATACATACACATATATATATACACATACATACTCAATGACTATATATGATACATACACACATATATATATATGTTTCTATCCATGTTCCCTCCTCCCATGTGATCACTTCGTCTCAGGAGGTCTCGACAATTCCCATCACCCGGCTGTGCTTCAATCTGTCCCTGCATCCCACCACGCGTTCTGCGCTGCTGGGGCATTTCCTCATCCTGCTGTGTGACCGGGCAGAACGTGTGGATTCCGTTACAACTGATGGCCCGCTGGCGAACATGACCCCATTCAAGTGATATTTCGCCTTAGTTGCAGGAGTTATGATCCCAATTATAACTGTTAAGGGCCATAAGTGTAGTAGCACCGGTGATTTTATCACAAAAAGGGTCGAAGCAACTTCAACAAAACATGTCTACATGATTAGTGTGATTAGTGTACTGTATCTATTTGCGTGTTCCTCCGTCTGGCTATCTATGTATCTACATCACAAAACAAATTTGGAATGGAATGCCACCAACCATCACCATCACCAACCTTTTTTGCACCTCCTCACCTTCACGTTGCCCCCCACCGTGAATTCCCCAGCGGACCAACGGGGCCGGGCCTTCGAACGGACGGAGGTAAGCAGACGGAAGCAGACGCTCCGTTGGATGCCCTGCCTCCGCCCTGTTTGTTTGAAGCCATTGGAACGGAGGATGGGTCACTGGAGGCGGCGCGGGGAAGCGATGATTTTCGCGTTGAGCTGAGGGAGGCAGTGTAACAGGGTAACTTACGTGGAGATGCACTGGGGATCTGGTGTGCTTAACTATAACCCATAGGAGCCATGGTGCTGCTATATATGGTAACATGGATCCCATCAATATACCCCAGTCATGTTAGCATATATACCAGCACCATGGATCCTATGGGTATGGGATTAACTGGTTAACTATAACTAGTTCTCCAACCTGGGGACGAGCTGACATGGGAACAGTCGATGGGGATTCAAGCACCCCGTTGGAGTTTCACCACCCAGGAGAAACCTGGAAGTTCAGCAAAGACTAGGACTGAATCAGCAGTAGCCCAGAAATATACTGAAGGGATATCTATGGTTGGCCATGAAGCTGTGTAGCCACATGACCAAGGGTCAACCTACAGGTTTTAACTGCCGGATTGTGATAGGTTGCAAGTGGGGTCATCAAATTCTCGTTGGAGGTTTGGAACATGAATTTTATGTTGGGAATTTCATCAGCCCAACCGACTTATATATTTTTCAGAGGGGTGGCTCAACCACCAACCGGAATTGGTTTGTCTCAAAATTGGGAACACCCTTCCATCCTATGTTTTTATCGCTATTTTCACTAAATTTGCGTCGGGGCATCGCATTCACATTTACGAGAAAAAAGCAAAACGCACCCCTCTCTACAGGATATGGGGTACCCTACAATGCGGGCCCACCAGTTACAAGTTGGTTCATAACCACCCTTAACTGTTAGCCTTAATTATACGTGACATCAACCATATAGTTATTGGAGTTATAAACCAACTTAGCTATCTAGAGAGCCCAGCTTTGTATATATATATATATACATACACAACTATATATACAAAGCCATATGTATATATATAGATACATGTTTATCGACCCGCCCAGAGACCCAAGTCTCCAAGCCCTTTCAGTGTGACCAGACTTGGCCATGGTCGCCCACGGGAGGCTTGCCGCAGCCCTCTGGAAGTTCAATCCGTTGGATCGCAGAGGTGCTGGGTTACCCCTGGCATGATCCAAGTCATGGATGATCATGCATTTTTTTTATTGAAACAACCATGGCTGGGTGGTGGTTTGGAACATGAATGTTATGACTTTCCATTCAGTTGGGAATTTCATCATCCCAACTGACGAACTCATATTTTTCAGAGGGGTGGCTCAACCACCAACCAGTATTCAATATGTGATCTCAGTTGATATATCATGCACACTAATTATAATGCCACTCAAATTTGATAATAATATATACATATCCCACTACAATCTCACTAATGCATATTATATATATATGTGTGTGTATATATATATATATGCATGCACATATATATATACATAATATGGATAATTCTATGAATACACTGAATCGGACTTATAATTATAGTATGGGCGTAACCACATCATGATACGCCCACCGTACAATTGGATATGTTAGGATCCTAACTGTAGGGATCCGGGCACGGCAGCAGCACAGCGCTGTAAGCCTCCAGGTTTGTTACATCGTAACATGGAAGCCATGGTCCATTAAGTTCGATGGTGTTTTGCCATGATTTTTGTTTAACTTTCATGCTAATTGTCCATAGCTACCCTCTGATAAACTAACAGTTTGCGAACTTGAACGTGGCCATAGACATAGGTGATTTGCCTATTAAAAATGGTGATTTTCCATAGTTATGTAAACGTTTACTACAGGGTATGTCAAATTGCCAGAAGGTCGCCTTATTGCCCTGCAAGAAGGGTGGAGTGGTCATCGGCAGTGTTCGCAAGCCAGATGCCAGGCCCAGTACCACAGACGAAGGTGCCAAGTCAGTCGGAGATCGTGCATTCTCAACCTTGTACTTTGAACACTTGTCTTCTGCTTGCACAGATGACATGACAGTCCCCTTCCTGGTTGATTGGGCGTTTGGGTGAGATCACACCTGCCAGCATGGAGTCTGCGATGCGTCTTCTCAGGAACTTCAGTTCTGTACCAATAGGGATGACCTTGAGCTCAACGGCAAAGTGGGATCCGTGTCGTCACGGGTGGACCGGTTCGGACAGTTCTCCACTTGATGCAGCATGCTTGCCATCAGAGAGGATCGGTTGACTGTTGAACGACTGTCATGTCACATCGATGGTTGATCACCCTTGGTTCACACTTGGAAGTTCAATGTTGTTCTTCAACCACTGCTGACCTCTCACAACAAGTCACTGGCTGTTGTTCATCTCATCCTTCGGGCCTACCCTGTTGTTTTTGTTTTTCCTGTTCAAGGCAAAAGGACAGCTCCCCGAAAGGAAAAATCTAACCCACTTCACCAAGCAAAGCCGAGTGGATAGATGTTGATAGGTTGTATGTAGCCACCCGCTTCGGGTGGGAAATGATGGTCCATCGAAAACGTAAATCATGTGCATTTACCCAGAGGATCATCCCACATAGTGGTTTTCATAACTAACCCTGGCTTGTAAATCCCATGTAAATCCCTGGATTATCCTGTATACCTATTAAAACGGATATCGTTTTTATATAAATTATATCTATGACTATATATTAGATTATATCAATATTAGCTGGTAAACAAAACCATGGCCATATATCCTGTATATAAATTGGTTTATTGCTTTCTGGTTTTTGTACGTAAAATAAAAACTAAAACAACTTCAGAAGTGGGAGGATCCTCCATATCTTAGCGAGGCGACTGTGGGTAAAAGAATGCCATGTATTTCCCACCGACTGGGAATGGTTTATATATAATCTATAAAACGTGTGATTTTGGGGAATTGTTTCTTATTGTTTTATTCATATGATGTTCTGTTCCCCAAAATTCCCCAACCTACAGTACCACCACCCAACCGGTCTCTTTTCGAAGGATCCTGGCGATGTTGGCGTATTTGCTGCGCCGGGTGCCGCAGTGCGGGGAGTTCTTCGCGCACCAACTGCAAGGTGACTTTGGGACTTGGAGTCAGAGGAGCAAAGTGTCTGCAGATCGAAAGAAGATGCTTGGACCTGGCTGAAAATTGGGTACCCTCTGGTTATGTCAAAAGTTTGCTATTGAAAATGGCCATTAATAGTGGATTTTCCCTTATAAAAAATGGTGATTTTCCATAGTTATGTTAATTTACCAGAGGGTATATCAGCCAAAGTTGATTGAGTTAACCAGTTAACCCTGAAAAAAATGAAATCTTACGAATTAAATTAATTTACATGGGTTTCTCTAAAAATGCGGATACTCCAAAAAAACATTAAGAAAATACAATTGCCATTCATTGATGACGAACAAGGGGATTTGTTTGGGGTACTTTAATTTAGGCAAACCCCTGCAAATGGGGATTCAATATCAGCAAAGGTGGTTGTTTTGTTTAATCTGTCTATCTATCTATCTATCTATCTAATTTAATTAATCTATATAATATGATCTAGTCTAACCCAATACAATCCAATCTATTCTAATCTAATCTATGGGATTTCATGGTGATCTGGGTAAATATATGTATATATATATACCCATAGGATCCATGGTGCTGGTATATATGCTAACATGACTGGGGTATATTCATGGCATCCATGTCACACCATATATAGCAGCACCAGGATCATGGGATCGAAAGCGGGCGGTTGACCGGGAAAATTTCAGCGACCTAAAAGGCCGGGTAAAGCCTCGTTGTTGACGTTTGACGTAGCTAGGGAAGTGCTAGGGACAAACACATCATAATACATATATATATATATATGTATGATGTATATGTATGATGTATATGTATGATGTATAGCCAGGGAACATCATTTTAAATAGGTAGAATAAATTATCGAACTCAATAGGCCATCTTCCATAGCGATGTTTGAAGGGGAATCATCAGCAAAAGTCTTAAGTGGTTCTGAGTTGATTGAGTTGCGAGTTCATCATGAATTTCCATGGAATTCTTTAGTAATTCTAGTACTTTGCGATAGGCTCAAAGTAAAGTGTCGCAACCCATCCGTCCATGGATTTCTTTGAAGATGGGCCCATGGGCCATTCCGTCCAGTGGTTGATCAGAAAAAATCTGCAAATTGTTCACATTGCCAGAAAGGGGGGCAAATTATCCCTGATTTTTCCCGATACATCATCATTGTTGTATATAGTGTTATATATCCCACGTATATTCACACATATCCCATCATATCCAATTCTATCCCCATTTTTTTATATAACCCCATCAAATCACGAACATGTTTGTTTCAAAACCTCATCTTCCCTCTGACTAACAAAATATATTACACAACCACTACATCATGGAATCTGCATGAATTCCCCATACAAATTAGCCATGTTCCAGAGATGTTACTGCTGTGTTTTGCCCCATTTTTTCCCAAGCCTAAGACGCTTGAGGAAGTCGCGTTTGCAACCAGCACAGCTTCTGATCAACGACCTCCCCATGGCCAATTTGCCTGGGATGTGTTCGGTCCGAGGGCCCAACAGATTCCATCCTGCCGGATATGGGTATAGTTACAGCTATTTTTTCATGGGGAAATGATGGGACATATTTACTAATTATACTTGTAACTATATGTGATTATGATCTAGTATGGCTTAAAAGATGTTAAAAGGCTGACGGCCATCCATCCATTTTAGCAGCTTTTACAGCAACTATTTTGCTGTGAACACCAGGGTACCAGGGTGATCTGAACTTCTCTGAGCTGTTGGGCAGGGAGTATTTCCCCACCTGCCAGGTGAGGGTTGTCAGATTTTATCAGAGTTGTTCTTCTCCTCCTCCTCCTCCTCGGCTAGCTATCCTCCTCGTCCTCCTCCTTCTCCTCCGCCTGTTTCTCCTCGACCATGTCTACATCAACTTCCACCTCAACTTCCGCCTTGCCAACTCTTGGCCACGCTCTGTGCCAACTGCCCAGCTCAGTGTGCACCGCTGGACCTCAACCTGGGACCTTCCGAGCTCAGTGTGCACTGCTGGACCTCAACCTGGGACCTTCCGAGCTCAGTGTGCACGGCTGGACCTCAACCGGGGACCTTCCGAGCTCAGTGTGCACCGCTGGACCTCAACCTGGGACCTTCCCAGCTCAGTGTGCACTGCTGGACCTCAACGGCCAGATAGAATGCCAGAAGATATGCCAGATAGAATGTCAGAAGGTATGCCAGATAGAATGCCAGATCGAATGCCAGAAGATATGCCAGATAGAGTGTTAGAAGATATGACAGACAGAATGCCAGAAGATATGCTGCTAGATAGCATGTCAGAAGATGCCAGATAGAATGTCAGAAGATATGAATGACGGAATGCCAGATAGATATGCCAGATAGAATGTCAGAAGATATGCCAGATAGAATGCCAGAAGATATGCCAGATAGAATGCCAGAAGCTATGCCAGATAGAATGTTAGAAGATATGCCAGATAGAATGGCAGAAGGTATGCCAGAGAGAATGCCAGATAAAATGTCAGATAGAATGCCAGAAGATATGCCAGGTAGAATGCCAGAAGATATGCCAGAAGATATGCCAGAAGATTGCTAGATAGAATGCCAGAAGATGTGTCTGATATAATGCCAGAAGATTTGCCAGTAACAAAATGTATAAATGTCATGGTGGGGATCACACGAAGTAATGTATTTTTTGAACCTTGATCAACCAACCAGTAATCATCGCTGTGAACCAGCCGAATATATTTTGGTGCTAATAAATGCTTAGTTTGATTTAATGATATTTGATGTTCTACTCTGGTTGTCGGTCATTTTGTGATTCATCCAGACCCGACTCATCATCAAACGTATCTACACTACGGAACCATAATATATTGGTGACTTGTTGACAGCATCATGGGGAACCATCTATTGATGCTGTTTGGATTGAAGAAACAAATCAAAGAAATGGCCTTCTTCGAAAATTGGGTACAAACTGGTTCGCCATCATCTTTGCCCACGTCATTCTGACACACCGAAGTTGTGCCCAGGAGTATCCCAGTCATTGGGATGAAACATGCTGCATCTGACGGGCCCCATCTGTGGTGACTGAAACTCTCGCCCATTGATTCGAAGAATTGGAGGAGGTTTTTCCGTGATGTTGGAGCTGACAAGTACCAGGAAGTTGGACGTGCTGACAGGACTGCGAGATGTTTTGGATCACACAGCATGTGGTCTTAGAAGTTTTCTACTGTGTGGAGTTGATCAACGTTGGAACGCGAGAAGCGAATAATCCCCCTGGGAGGGACATGGAAAAGATGACCCCAGCCATGCTAAACGTCTTTGGCAAATCGAAGCTTCCAACCATTGCCCGATGGATTTGTGCACCACTTGCGAGCCTCCCGGACTCCTACGTGTAGATTCTCTTGAGATATTACGTAATATGTCAACCAAAGCCGCATCCCATTCCAATTGGTTGACGTTCTGAAGAACAAAATTTACTGGTGCATATCCCATTGTTAATGGGTTAGATCTCAATGTGAACCGCGTGTTTGAAGGTTATATTCTCATTTTGGTTGGTTCAACTCCCATTGAGCCTCCATATCTGAGCCCCCCTGCGCGAAATATTCTTAATGTTGCTTCCTCGCATACCAAGTGTTCTTGGTTAAATATGCACCATATTTGTAAAATGCACAGGTAAACGGTATAGAAAGTTGTTAAGCCCCCTGCTTTCGTGATGAAATCCTTCAGTTCTACTGGACTCCGGGTGAACTGCCCAGGCAAACAACCTGAAAACGTCATTTGATTGGTTGACTCCCCATGATCATTACCCTCAGGTGATTTAACATGGCAATGGGGTCCATGTCTGATTACCTAGCGGACCTAGCGGGTAGTGCCCTCCAAGTTATAAGTTGGTTTCTGAACCCCATTAATGATATAATTATCATTGCCATAAACCCTAGTTATGTTAGCTATAAACCAACTTAGCTATCTAGGTAGGGGGCACTGCATTGCTTACAACTGGATAAACTTCGAATTAGCTGGACTAACCCTGCTTATAATTGGTGGGATGAACCACCAACTACAAAGCCCTTGACTTATGTAACTTTCTAAAAACTTTTGGTTTTTTCTCAACCAACTTTTAACTGGGGGGGAACAACTGATTTAGCCAATGGGCCCATAGTAAAATACTTGGCTGCAGGGCCCATCTGCTGGTAAAATCGTCCCACCTTTCAGGTCAATGGGGGTAAAAACACCATCCACCACTTGACTGGCTTGGTAAGCTCTTGGCTTTACCAACGAAAATCACTTGGGGTTTAAAAAACACCACCACCTTGCAGGTGAATTTGCTGATGCAGTTGGTCAACACCCGGCTCTACCTCTCCTCCTCCCGTCACGCCGCCTGGCTGCTGTCGGTGCTTCACGCGCTGCTGGTGCCGCAGCCCGACGGCCGCTCGGAGAACGGCGCCTCTAGGGGCGCCTCTGAGGGAAAGGTGGTGCCCCATAGCGTTGGCCAAGTTAGTTTATAACTCCAACAAGTACAGTAGGGTTTATGTATATTTATGGTAGATATATCAAACTTATATAGCTACTATGGTTTAATTATAAACTGACTGATAACTGGGGGGCACCACCTGGTACCTGGTGGGAAAGGAAGACATCCCGAAACTGATTTCAGCAAGAATTCAGTAGTAAATTGTGTTTTTTAAATTGCAGAGAAGATTGATTTTGCAAGTAAAGATTCGGAACTTATTTAAAGATTGTGATTTAACGGCTAAGAACTGTCTTGAATATGATAACAACCTGCGTTTTCCCAGCAGAAATTGGGATTTAACCAGCAGAAACGCTGGCATATGAGGATTTACTTAGATGGGCTGTGGTTTTAGTAACTACTTGCTACAGTTAAGTAAGTTATTATTGCTTTACTAACTAGATCTTAACTATATGCTAAGTACCTCCTAACTGATGACTAATCCTTGTAACTTACCTAATGGTTTTAAGATAGGTACTATTTTTTATAATTGTTAGCTAACCATCTTAAAGATCTTAAGAGAACATTAACTACTTAGTGAAGTTAGCTAAGCACTTAGACTTAAACCAGCTAATTAGTTAGCTGAGTTAGTTAGATTAAACAAATGTTGAAAATAAAACCTATTTTCTTGTATTTTATAGCTTGCAAATTAGCCTTTTGGGCTCATGTTTGTGCAAATTCACAAATCAGCCATGTCGGCTGGTGATTTCTTGTTTTCACACATTAGCCTTTTGGGCTTTTTTTGAACACTCTGGCGAATTAGCTTTGTGAGCTGATAGTTTTTGCATTCCAGGTGACAATGAAATTGATTTGTTCCTGAAGTGGAGTGTGTTTGGAAAAGCTGTCGCATTGTGCATTCCATGCACAGCTTTTTCGGCTCTTGAGACCTCATGATGGAGGAAGATCACCAGGTGGAAATCAAACAGCTCTATAGCATTTCTTTTGACCAAGGAAAGGAGTGTCAGATTCCGGAGAAGCTGGTGGTTGAGGACAGGGTTGTTGTCCAAATGAGCATTGCCTTTTTGAAAAGCATGGTTTGAATCTTACTTGCTGGGATTTTTTGATTTGGCAGGATGAGACTGGTGAAAAGTATTTGAAGTTGTCTGCCACCAACTTCACCATCAACCAGTTGATTTGTGGCAAAGCTGACAGAAATGCTTCTCTGGCTGGTGCACAAAGATGCAAGAGTTGAAGAATATGAGAAATGAGAAGCTGAAGGATCCTCCTGTGGAAGATACTGATGAAGCTCCTGCAAAAAGGAGGAGAGGGGTGGAATGTGTGGTGGAGGTGTCCATGGTACCATGGTCTCCATGCTCTGCCCGAGCAAAAGGCCACAGATGGCAGATGTGATGGTGAAGTTGGAGGCCAAGATGCTCTGTGCTGTATTCAGATTCCTTTTGCCAGACTGCTTGGAAGAGACAACCTCCAGGACATACAAAAAGAGAGCTGCCAAGGAGGACAAGAAGGAGGACTGAAGGATTCAGAGCTGAGAAAGTGGTGGAAAAAGTGTGCTTGTGTGTGCGGCCCAGTGATGTCCTGCCAGCACATTAGCCTTCATGGTTCAAACATGTTGTTGTGATTGAAAGTCACTAGCCCATGTGGCTCAAACCCAATAGCATGGCATTGCTACGCATTAGCCTTCATGGCTCAAACTTTTTGTTGTTTGTGATATGTGTCCCCAATAGCCCAAAGACTTTGTTTGGGACATTGGCTAAAATGGCTCATGATGCTGTTGCCTTGTCATATGAAGCACATTAGCCATCAGGCTATACAGTCTTGTTGCAACACATTAGCCTTCAGGCTCAAATATATTAGGAACCAATGTGGTCTTCATTGGCCCCAAAGGCCCAAACATGTTTGTCACTTCTTTTGGGGGCAAGTGGCAGCCATGGTTGTAAATTCAATCTTTCTTTGCAGCAATGAGGCTGCTAGTGGCCTTGCAGAGGGGTGCAAATAACAACAGGAAGACTCGGATGTTAGGGCAAAAGCATGAGCTGCAAGACAGATGAAGAACCACATAGTGTCCAGGTGTCAATAAATGTGTGTTTACTGACTTTGCTACATAGACCTGAAGCCATGGAACACCAAGTCCAAAAGGACATGCAGGCCTTGCTGGAGTCAGAGCATGGGGTCAATGTGAAGCTGACCAAGATAACTCCCAGACCACTGGTGATGCCACCAGCCTCAAGGCTCAACATGGTGCCCATTCGAACCAGGATGACTCCAAGACCACTGGTGATGCCACCAGCTACCCAGCCACAGGGGATATAGTGGGAAAGAAAGACATATCTTTCTTTGAAAGTTTAGGTGGTTGTTGTTGCTGTTGTTGTTGTTGTTGTTGTTTTCATGTAAGTCCCTGCAGGAGTGGGCCACTGACTGCAAGGAAACTATGGTGGATGATTCCAATGATGGAGAAGCTCCTGCTTCCAGTTCTGATGGTTTGTTTGCAGACTATGACCCAGTGACGCAGTACCCACCCCCTGGTTTCAAGTGGTGGCATAGTGAGCTAGTGCCACTCACTCCAGAGGAGTCCCAGTTGCTGAAGGAGCACTTGCACCCTGAATCTGTTAAGAAATGGAAATCAGGTTAGCAAAATAGATGTGTTTTGATGCTTGCCCTGTACAACAAGGGCAGATGGAAAGAATTGGATCGCATCTGTACACTTTTCACAGGCCACCACAGCACTGGGTTTCAGGTTTTATGTTTAGAATCTGCGATCCAAAAATGGGGCGATGCAGGCCCTAAGAAATGTGGATATCCCTGGTGATTGCTGATATGTTCAGAAATTTACATGTCACCAAGTTGTTCAAAACAAATTTTGTTGTGTTTTACACCAGTGGGTATGCACAATATGCAGATGGAAGCCTGTCAATGGCTGAGTTAAAGCCTGCTAAGGGCTGGATATTAGCTTAACTGTGGAAATGGCTTGGGACCAAAAGAAAAGGAGCTCCAGCAGCTGCAACCAAGCTTAGAGAAGACACATTAGCCCTAAAGAGGCTCAATGGTGTTTGCTGAAAAAAATCATTTGTGTTCTAAATTAGCCCAGCGAGGCTTAAGTTTCTAGAGGAAAAAACAATCCATTTACATTTTTTTTTCAAAGGGTTTTCATTTCAATTCAGCATGCTGAATTGAAATGAAAACCTTTTAGATAAATCTAAACTTACGTTTTTCTGTTTTATTTTCATTTGTCTAGCTCTTGGGTAAGGATTTGCACTTGTTTAAATTAGCCCTGGTGGCTCAACTCCTTTCAGTAGATAGCCCTACCACATTAGCCCTGGAGGCTCAAAATTCAGTTGTGCTGCTACACACTAGCCCTACTGGCTCAACCCTTCCCAGCTGGTGATGCTCCTACATCAGCCCTGGAAGCTTAACCCATGTGAGCTCATGCAGCTTGCAGATTAGCCTGAAGGCTCAACCATGGAATGTGTCAGTGTGCTTTCAGATTATTGTGAATAACATTGTTAAAGACAATTAACTATAAGGTTCACACATGTAAAACTATCAAATACATGGGAGGCTCTGTGTGGGTAAGCCTTGAAATGGCTCCAACATGAGCTTGTCCAGTGCATGCTGTCAGCAAGAACCTCCAGGACTTTGGCTCCACAGCACTCAAGGCTCCACATTGTGACCTGGACTTTGACTAGATGACCATGCTTGTGGAACTGGGCATTTGCATCATTTGCCTCCTCCTGATGGGGATCCTCAAGGTGCTCAAGGACTTGAAAGCACTGATGGGCCCAATGAGTTGCAGCCTGACCAATATATGGTCCAGCTGCTTGGCACAAGGAGGACAAGTACATGACATATACACCAAGATGGAAGAACTCAACCTTCTGGTGAGAGACCTCAAGGTTCAATTGGATATCTTGATAGACTGGAGTCGATATTTTACAGCAGCTATGGGAATGTGCAAGATTTGGGACTGCAACTGCAAGAGCCACCAGGGCATGCAGCAATTGGCAAAAGACTCCTCTTGCAGCTTGGCTTTCTTATTATGGATGGTCAAGCTGCCAAATTTTCTTGGAGCACCAAAGGAGACAGTGGTAGCCGCTTTTGCCAGCAGTGTGCTAATATTTTCCAGCTTGCTGATGACAATGACAATGATGGGGAAGATGGCTTCATGTCAGAGATTGCAAAGCATTGCAAATTTGAACAGCTGCATTTGGATTCTGACGAGGAAATTTTCAAGAGCTGGGACAGGATGAAAGAAAGATATGGTAATGTTTCCAAAAAAGAATTCCAGCAGTGGGAGCAAGCTTCTGGGATTAGCTTCTCACCTCATGCATTGCTGGCCAATCCAACACTCAGGCCCATCTTGAGGCCCACCAAGCAAAACTGTTGGGATTGGATGCATTGTCTATTATCAAATGGTGTGATGAACATGGTTCTTTTCAATGTGCTGGACAAGCTGGACCAATGGGATCTACTTTCTTCTTATGTGCAGCACTTTCACTTGCCAAAATCTTTGAGCAACATTAAATTGGGACCCTTGTTTCAGAGCAAAAGATTGGCCAAGGACAGGAAGCACAAGAAAATCATTGCCACTGCCAGTGAACTTTTGACTTTATGCAGCATTGTTGCACACTATATGAGAGTGGTGTGTCTCCCAGCCAATGCATGCAAAGAAGAAGTGGAGGCCTTTTTGTCAATCCTGTGCCTCATGGACTTGCTTCAAGCCACTTGGCATGGTACAGTGGTTCCCTTGCAACTTTTGGAGGCAGCAGAAAGCAGCTTGAAGCAGTGTGTTGACTTGGATTGGAAGCTCATCAAGAAGCACCATTGGCTTCTGCACTTTCACCAAATGCTGTCCAAGCACCAATGTATTCCCAATACCTTTTGTATGGAGAGAAAGAACAAGATGCCAGGAAGAATTGCAACATTGATTCAGAACTTGAGCAATTTCGAATGGCCTGTGCACTCTGAAGTTTTAACCCTTGAGATGGAAAGGCTTTCAGATCCTGATGTATTTGCAATTGAACCAGGTTTGTTGCAAGCAAAATCTTTGGCAAGGAAGTTGGTTCCTTTGGCTGCAGAGATTTGGCACACCTGGGAAAATGTCAGCAGCAGCAACCATGCCAGAATCAAGCATGGCCTGTGTTCCCATGGTGATTTGGTATACTTGACAAGCCATGCTGGCAACAA
Source organism: Cladocopium goreaui (assembly GCA_947184155.2). NCBI lineage: Eukaryota > Dinophyceae > Suessiales > Symbiodiniaceae > Cladocopium > Cladocopium goreaui. The sequence goes on along the minus strand of CAMXCT020006622.1, from coordinate 189,382 downwards.
GTTTGACTGTGGACAAATTCTTTACTTTCTCACCAACAATCATGGAGATGATGTGGCTGTGATGAATGTGCTGCATTTGAAGAAGTTGTCTGAAACTTTTGCTGAATGGGAGGACAAAAGGAGCCATGTGGTTGTTCCCTTGCAAGAATTGCTGGTTGCAGTGACTTTTGCCAAAGACAAGCAAAAGATCACAACTTTGACCCCATGGAGCTTTAGATGAAAAGGAAAGAAATATGTGGCAGCGATTCTTGTGCTGACAGAAATGATATTTCTATACTTATTTATTTGGAGCCTTTTTGGGCTGAATGCTTGGTTTCATCCACATAATCAAAGCTGATCAACAGCAACAGCTCATATATTCTGTGGACAATGTGGGACATGTTTCATGTTCCACATCAGAAGCCTTGGCTTTTTTTTGGTGGTCACATGTGAAAAGAAATTAGCCATTCTGGGCTCAACCTTCAAGAAGCTTGTAGCCCTTGCTGGCTCAAACATAAAAAGCACAATGATTCTTTGGCATTATACTTTGTATGTATATTTAAAGTTTATATGAAAATATTCATGAACAAAAGCACAACTAAATACTTAGTAACTAGTTAGCTAACCAGTTACTAACTACTTAACTAATTGTATTTAATTTCCATTCTAACTAGTTAGTATTCATGTTAATTTTCAACCTAACTCACTTAACCAGTTAGTAACCCCACAGCCCATCTAAGTAGATGGATCGTTTAGTGCATCCATCTCGGGGATTGAAACCAAACAAAAGAACCAAAATAGGACATGATAAATGGGCGGTACGATATGTGAAGGAATATTTGGGTTAGGTTGAATCAACCAACCAGCTGGACAAGTGGTTGATAGCTGGTTGGTATCTGCAAATCTGTCCAAGGTGATGCCAAAGGCGACACGCCGGCGCCGGCCGCACCGGCGCCAACCGCACCGGCGCCAACCGCCCCGGCGCCAACCGCCCGGCGCCGCGCCGACCGCCCCGGCGCCGGCCCCGGCGCCGGCCGCGCCAGTGGCCGAGTCGGCTTCAGCGACGCAGGGGGAGCTGGTGACACCACCGGTGGAGTCTCCCAACGCACAAAGGTGGGCAAAGATCATCCAGGACTGCTGGGTGATTGTGAGGTCAGTCGCTTTCAAACGGTAGTCGGGGGCCATATGATTAGCTAGCCTGGGCCTGATATCATGTGAAGAATCTTGATTGGATTGGTTGACTGGTTTGGGGGATACCCCCAAATGATGATAAAGTATCTTGGAAATTCTTGAAACGGAGCTGCAAATCGACAGCACAGTGTGTTATTAATATTATTGGACCTCGGTTAGCCCTAGACGGGGGTCCAATGAAAGTCCCAGCAAAGACTCGCAAAGCTGGCTGGGCCTTGATATAATTCCATAGTGGACGGATGTCCTGCGTTTGCACTTGCGGGCGCCTGTTTCTCAAGAGATCCGTTTTTTTGGATGGAATCATCTTCTGAACTCTGAACTATGTTCTAAGGTCGTTCCAAACCAGTTTCCAAGATGTTCCACGAAATTTCAAGAAAACACCATATTTATCATACCCATTATCTATATAAATTTATCTAATATTATGGGATATAACTCATTTCCATCATCAGATATGACATGTTCAGATGGATTCGAATCACATCATGTTTTTCTGCGGGACTTCCGCCAGGACATGCATGGCTCGTTGTCAAAGGAGAGTGTCTTGGCGCTGTGCCACTTCCTATGTCAAGCTGGCAGCGGCCATGGGTCCAATAGCGCCTGGGCATGCCTGGGCCGTGGCGTTTTAGAAGGCCAATATTTAATATAGCCATGGAAAATGGCCCATTTATAGATGGTTTACCTATTAAAAATGGTGATTTTCCATGGCTATGTTAAATAACCAGATGGTATATCCTCACGCATGTGTAGAATCATGTACAGTGCTTGCATAGTACCTTCATTAGCTTTAAGATGTTTTAAATAAATATTTTTGTACCCAGCGCCGCCCCCAGGCAACTGGTCACGAAACCTCTCTTTTTGTTTTTTTTAGGGTTTGGGGTGGGGAGGGGAATTTAACGTCCCTGTGAACTTGCTCACGTCATGTATGCTTGGTGAACTTCGGGGTTTGGGTGGGGTGGGGGGGATGTTAACGTCCCTGTGAACTTGCTCACGTCATGCATGCTTCGTGAACTTTGGGGTTGCCTGGGTTATACTTATAAATATATATATACACAATATTACACAGTGAACATCACATTTAGATACATTTATATGTATATAACCATGTGCATACATATACATGTATTTTCACTATTATATACATACAAATGTACATATATTCTTGTTTGTATTTGCGCACAGAAATATATTTCTCACTTACGCACACACACACACAGAGACACACACATATATATATATATATATACATACTTATGTTTAGACAACTTAAATTGACTTGTCGGGGAATGTTCCATTGCACTCTCTCAAACAATTGGCCAAAGCTTGCAACGTTCGCTGATAATGGCGAGGAACAAAAGAGCACAAGGCGCAAAGAACAAAAGGCACCAAAAAACACCAGTTGCCCAAGGGCGGCGCGACCTTTTAGTAATATCAGTTCAGTACTTGAATTTCCCTGTATTATTTGGTAAATTGACAATTCGACCCTAAAAATAAACCATTTTTGGTGGTTTCCCTAATCTTCCAGCTCCGGCTCATGCCAGGGCCGTCATGTTATTTTACTGGAGGATAAATGAAATGTAAGCTACTCAGAAAATGAGATGAACCAAGTTCTCCGAATTTTTCCGATGGGAGTATCGGAGACTCTCCCTTCTTGGAGTGAGTACAAACCGTGGTAAAAGCCAGTTAAATGAGTGGAATATCCTCAGTTATCCACGGGTTATATATGCTTATATATGGTTATATATGTATATCTATAATCTAGATACTGATATACTGTATATACTGTATATAGTGCAATTTAAACGAGCTACTTGCTACTTGGATGAAAATACAACTTACTGACCCGAATGTAAGCCAATGGTAACTGAAGATATCCCATAAACGACTGGAACTAACCGTGGTCATGACATGTTATGAATCACAAAAACTATGCCTGTTTCAGGCACCCCGGGGTTTCCTCCATGTCCATCCCATATAGAAGATGGATCCACATCTTCCATCATTTTCCCATAGAATCGCCATCTTCCATTGGCCGACCCCAAGAATACCCAATCCAAAATCATCAGTTTCTTGCATCCTCAGCTGGTGTCACTATCATCCATCATGTCCATCGTTCTTGGATGCGCATCCGATTGTGAAGCTGGATTGTAAGTCAGGGATAGCCACTGAAATCGCATAAGCTATAGCCACAAATTGCCTCCATTCATCCAATCAATTTCCCAATTTCCCCATTTCCCCATCAATTTCTATCCATGTCACCACCCTTGAATCATTAATTTCCCATATATATATATATATATGTATATATATATATATGTATATATATATATGTATATCCAGTTCTACCGGGTTGAAACCCCAGTTTTCGTCACCATTTTGTATCAATTTGCATCAGTTGGACAAAAGGTGTATATATATATATACACACATATAACCACATATATAGATATATATATACATACATATATTTCCTTCATAACCCATGATTTCCCGATCGAATGTCACGATGTTCCCATTTTTACATAGCAATCTTCTCATCAAATATCATCAAATCTGATATCTGTAACATGTTAAGATAACCATATGTATTACGTCCATTTATTCCATCAAAATAGAAACCATTAACAATCATATTTACCTCCATTCATTCCATTCAAATTAACACATCCCTATTAATTTCCATACATGTAAACATAGATTTAAATCATTCACAGTTTTTTCCATTCAAATCAGAAAACACCGTCCCCATCACCCAATCTTTGCATCTCAGGCGAAGGTGATGCTTTTCACCTGGCCGGCGACATCTTGGTGGCACTGGCGGAACGGGAACATCTGGACCTTGTGCGCAGCGAACTGATGAAGGCGTGGACGAGGGCCACGGGGATCGGATAAGGCACGGAGGCGCAGTTAAATAAACCGTGGAAAATTGGGAAATGGGGAGATCATGGGAATATCAAACAGAAACGGTGATATGGTGATTAATGGTGATTAATGGTGATTAATGGGATTCATATAATGTCTGGTTGGTGGTTTCAAACATGTTTTTCCACTTCATATATGGGATGTCATCCTTCCCATTGACTTTCATATTTTTCAAGATGGTTAAAAGCACCAACCAAGAAACTATGGAAGATATCATGATGGGGAAATCATGGAGAAATCCAAATGTAAACATGATGGTGGATTTGACCATCTATGGGGAGAACATGGGAGTAGAACCACGAAAATATGGAAGATGTAATGGGAATGTTATTTACAACCAACAATCCATAGGAGTTGCACAATTTGAGGGATATGATGAGGATATATAGCCAGCAATCTTGGGATTTATGAGGATATAATGGGATATGATATGGATTACAGACCCTACCTTAAATCAAAGAGATGGGTTTGTCTGAAAATATGGTAGCCATGGTATGCCCAAAACTGATGCCAAATCAGCATTTCTCGATTGAAATTGCACTTTTGGGGGTTACCAAATTCAGACACACCCAATCACAACCATATAGCACGGGATATACATTTTGGGAGATATAATGGGATACATACTACTGAAATACCCATTTAGTTCAGTGGATACAATCCATCAACCAGTAAGCCATTGCTTTTCGATATTCACTGGGGATATGTCCATATATCGTTTGGTTTTTTGACGTTTGGTGATTCGAATCCCAGGTGCTCTCCACCCTGGTCACCGACATCGAGAAATCCCTGGAGTCTGCAGTGCTGGGCACGGCGGCGGCCACGCCGTCCAGCATCGAAGCGCGCTTTCTGCGGGTGGTAAGGACGTTGACAGAGGCGATGTTGGAGGACTTGGAGGGAGCTATATATATATTATAATACATATATATATATATGGATGATTGATTTAGCCTTGAAAGATGGTGATTTTCCATATAGATATGTCAGTTTCCCTGGGATGTTGGAGGACTTTGGAGGGAGTTTACCCGATGGTAAACATACAAAAATCGATGGAACATCACCACTTTTCGTAGGTAAATCAACTATAAATGGGCCGTGTTCAATGGCCATGTTAGTTTACCGGAGGGTAAGTAGGAAAACATGGCAAAAACCATGGAACAGTGGATTCATATGGTGAATGACCATGATTTTCAGCAGCGAAGAATGGTTTTTTGTAACCTAGAGAAATATAGACACCATGGAAAAATCAGGTTTGACCGAGCCAAGGTGGTTTATATATACCCTCTGGTTATTTAACATAGCTATTGAAAATCACCATTTTAATAGGTAAACCATCTATAAATGAGCCATTTTCCATGGCTATGTTAAATAACAAGAGAATATATATATATATATTTACAGCAGCGCTATGGCTTTAATTAGTTTATAGTAGATGTGGCCTTAAGCAACAAAAATGATCTAAAGGGAATGTAAACCCTAGTGCGCCCCAGAGCTGGTATGGTTGAAACCCTCTAATCATCTAATCACCTTCTAGATCTATTTTTTTGGGGGTGATGTTGAATTTCAGGGGCTACAGTAAGGGCTGCAATTTTACATGCAATAATCTCGCGAGAAAAAAATCACATCTTGATATTATTTCTTAAAACATATTGGAGGATCGAATTTGGCCCCCAACACCTTGCTCACCAAGGCCTTTCTGCAAAAGGGTGGCCAGAGCACCAAGAGCACACATCATATTCAGCCCAAATCGATAAATGTCCATGCACTTTGCTCATTGAGGTTGTACTCATTATCTTCAACAAGAGATCATAGGGAACACATCCACCACTTATGGTTGTAATCTCCACTGCATCCCTGTCATGCCCACACTTTCTGATTCGTACTGTATGGGTATGACGCCAAACCATGGACAGACAAGTAGTATCAAAACTTGTCAGACATTGATGATTAAGTACACAAAACATGGCCTGTGTTGATCGGTTTTGTTAATATAGATATCTTGCTTGGCCATACCAACTTGTTCAGATTCTTCTTTTTGGTGAGAATATAAGTTTAAAGCACCTGATTTTGGTTGGTAAAATTGCTATAGATTGGGGTTAAAAGATCCATTGACCAGGGAGGAACATTGACAATTGTACATCTTGATCTTGATCTAACCATTTCCCCAAAAAATATTTGGGGTGGCCAGGGAGCAACCCAAGTCAAGTTACAGCAAGTACCCATCCTTTGTTTTGTGGTGAAGTCCCCATTGCTGATCGTTTAAGTCATTCTAATTTCCCGTTGTTCCTGGTTAGATATGGGTATAAGCTATGCGCAGGTCAAAATTGGCTACCCTAAGAATTAGAGCAATTCTATATTAGATATTGGTCCCTAATAATATTAACCATTTAACAATCTAATTATATTTGGGACCACAGATTTTAGTCATTTTCACTGGTATCCCCTGGTTAATATATACACTACAAATCAGATTTAGATGGTCAATACTAAACATATATAGTAGTGCTTATATAAATTCCATTTTTCAGGAACATACAATGAACATAATGAACATATAATACTGCCCTAATCTGTGGTCCCATCTAAAAACGTCGTCGTCAGGTCTTCCGCGCCGAAGGCTCCACGGTGGCGGTGGTGAAGCCGAAAGCCTTCGAAGAGGCCCAGTGGCATCGTGGCGCCTCAGGGAGTCCAGGGAGTCCGGGGAGTCCGGCTGGGCTGGGCTTAAAAACCACGGGAAAACTATGGGAAAACCATTGGAAAATGGTGATTTAAGCATATTTAAACCGCAAAGACGAGGGATTTCCATAGGATTTATGGCTGACATTGATTGACTATACCTTATGGCTTTATAATTGCCAGCTCCACCTGAATGGATGATGTTTGTCGTTCGCCGACGTGGAGCAGCCGGACAGCCGGAGGATGCCGGACACAGGAGACGCAGCAGAAGCGCCCCATGGATCAGGCTGCAAACTTCGAAGTGGGCTGCTACGCTGCCTACAATGGATGAAATCCTTGTCGAATACCATAGGAATAAAAAAAATATATATATATATATTGTTTCATGTTTATAACTCATTATCATTTGCCGATTACAAATGGGATTATTGTTATCATATATATGAATCATTATTATGAACCAGTATTAATAATCATTCATTAACCAGTATTAATCACTATAAACCACTATTAATGATGCAACCTAGTTCTTAACCCTGAAACATCCTGGAACTAACTCACGGCGCAGCTTAACGTTGCCGAGTTGTGGCCCACTGACAACTTATATAAATAGTTTTTTTATCCACCAATCAATGGTGATTTTACCAACAAAACATCAGGATTTCACCAAATCTGGGATGAAAAATCTCTGATTTCTGATAGGTGTGCGGCTTCGCACTACAGTCGGCAAACTCGGATGGTTTTTTTTCGGGGATGATACCTTGGATGGGATACCCTCTGGTAAACGTTTACATAGCTATGGAAAATCACTAATTTTAATGGGTAAATCCACTATAAATGGCCTTTTTCAATAGCTATGTTAGTTTACCAGAGGGTAACATCAGTTGATGGTCGAGAAATGACTGAGATGACTGACTGATGCCTGACTGATCCCAGGAATCGAACGTGGTTTATGATGGTTTATGACGACTCTGAAGCCCAATAAATGGTGTACCGCTGGCCTAGATTACTAGATCCTAGGTTCAACCACTCACTAAGTATCTAAGGTTGATGCACCCCCTACTGGTTCAACCTTTCTCCGTGATTTTAAATACCCCCAAACAAACCATGATTAGATCATATTAGATATTGGATCACATTAGATATGTTTATTTTGGGGTCCCCTAATACGTATGGGACGTTGTTACTATCATGTATCGAACTATTAATATTAATCCCAGTTCAGGATGATGAAACCAGGGCCCAAAAAAGGACAGCCCCAATCATGGCTAAATCGTAAATCCCACTATGAAACAATAAGACATCATTCAACAGCCATTTTTCCAGCGGGTTTTTCTCATTGAAAAAACCGTTTCTGTCGCGTCGCCGGCACCAGGCCCGTGTGGAAATGTTGTGGGATGCCTTGGATCAGACCCTGGAACGACGCTTGGTTCTCCGTTCTGTCGGAGCGCATCGATTTCCATGGGATTTGGATGGGGATGGTTTTGCCATGAAACATCTATGGTGATTAAAACATGGGATCTTAATGGGATCTATGGTGATTTAACATGATGGAAAACCAAGAGACATATATAGAAACATGGGATTTAAATGGGGATGGGAAAGCAACAGGTGAGAAATCAGCAGCAAAACTCAACGCCAGTGATTCAAGCACCAAGAATAGTTGTTTTCATGATATACCCAGGAAAACATGGAAATTATCTAGTTGATTTGTGATAGAGACAAGTAGGTTTATAACTATGGGCCATATCTATGGCCTGTGCTGAGTATATTGACCTACGTAGTTTTACAATGGCACATTCTTAAGCGTCGCAAAAAAAACTGGGGGCATCGCCTTGCATCAAGACGTGTGCTAACGGCTCAAAGCATTTCAACCCAGACATCTTGATCTATGAATCTATGAATCTGTGAATCTATGAATCTATATGAAGCATCAATGAAATCCAAGTTGTGATGATCACCAATGGGATCCTGCACCAAGGAATCAGCAAAAAGGTTTGCAAGGTGTTTTGGCATTTCATGGTCCCATTCTTCTCACATGATAATCATGATGCTATGGAGACGCCCATCTTTGGCGGTCAGGCTGGCAATTCCATAAGCCTTCAAGTGGCCTTGCCAAGTGGACGCTGTAAAACCATAACGGTCTTGCAGTATGGCAGCATCGCTGACGTGAAGATCGCTGCACAAGAGTCTTTTGGGCAACGTTTCCTGAGGCTGGCAGCCCCTGACGGACGTCTTTTTGAACCAACCGAGTCTCTTCGACTGGCTGGGCTGCACGACGGCGACAGCATTGCTGCTGTTGCGCAGCAGCCAAAGATAGCTGCAACAAAGCACGCTTTTGCCTTGTGGTCTGGTGGAGTTGTTGCATGGGGTCACCAACTCTTAGGTGGTTACATCTCCGACGTCCAAGATCAGCTGAGGAATGTTCAGCAGATTTGTGGCACATTCTATGCTTTTGCTGCCATTTTGGCAAATGGAAGCGTGGTGACATGGGGCTATGCTGCCTTTGGTGGTGACAGCTCCAGAGTTCAAGATCAACTGAGGAATGTTTTCAAGATTTGTGCCTCAGACAAAGCTTTTGCTGCCATTTTGGCAGATGGGAGCGTGGTGACCTGGGGCGATCCAGACCATGGCGGAGAGAGCTCCAGAGCCCAAGATCACCTAAGGAATGTTCAGCAGATTTGTGGCACATGCAGTGCCTTTGCTGCCATTTTGGCAGATGGAACCGTGGTGACGTGGGGCAAACCAGACGATGGCGGTGACAGCTCCGGAGTCCAGGACATGCTTTTGAATGTTAAGCAAATTCGTAGCACACACCATGCTTTTGCTGCCATTTTGGCAGATGGAAGCTTGGTGACATGGGGTTTTGCGGTCTGGGGAGGTGACAGCTCCAGAGTCCAAGATCAGCTGCAGAATGTTCAGCAGATTTGTGGCGCATTCTATGCTTTTGCTGCCATTTTGGCAGATGGGAGCGTGGTGACCTGGGGCGATCCAGACCATGGCGGAGACAGCTCCAGAGTCCAAGATCAGCTGAGGAATGTTCAGCAGATTTGTGGCACATGCAGTGCCTTCGCTGCCATTTTGGCAGATGGGAGCGTGGTGACCTGGGGCGATCCAGACCATGGCGGAGACAGCTCCAGAGTCCAAGATCAGCTGAGGAATGTTCATCAGATTTGTGGCACATGCAGTGCCTTCGCTGCCATTTTGGCAGATGGAACCGTGGTGACATGGGGCAAACCAGACGATGGCGGTGACAGCTCCGGAGTCCAGGACATGATTTTGAATGTTAAGCAAATTCGTAGCACACACCATGCTTTTGCTGCCATTTTGGCAGATGGAAGCTTGGTGACATGGGGTTTTGCGGTCTGGGGAGGTGACAGCTCCAGAGTCCAAGAGCAGCTCAGGTACATTTAGCTGCGCACTTTGGCGCGGAAAATAAGTCATGTGTCCAGCTATCGCTGTAAACTCAAACCCACTTATGATTCTTGCTAAGATAGTTGGAAAAAAATGCGCGCACTATTTTGTTGATTCCATCAACCTGCTTCATAAGCATGCTTGTTGGTGAAATACTCAGTCGGTGTGGCTTCAAACAAGATGTTGTCATGATTGGAACCCTGGATATTTTGAGGTAAAAATTATCTATATAGAGCATCCTCGAAACACGACTATCTTCTTGGGGGCCTCTAGAAGGTACTTGGGTCAAGCCGTCTTGTCCTGCAGAAAGTCGCCTAGATGCGGCGTGCAGCTGGGCACTTTGATGTTTCAGCATGTCTGACAACACATGTAATGATTGCGAAGCGTTATTTTTTTTGTTGGCGTGCGTGTGGTGTTTTGATGTTTTGGCGAGCTCCGCGATTATCTAATGAGTTTTGGCAGGCCTGGGCTGGGGTTTAGCTGGCACTCGCGCCGCACTCGCGCTGACTCGCGCTGACTCGCGCGGCACTTGCGCTCAGCTACCTTTCCTGTGCCGCAATTGGTTATGATGCATTGCAGATTTGTGTGCCTGCCTGTACCGTAAGTTTTCCAAGTGGTTCATACACTTTTTGAAGGTCGCAGTAGACGTGTCAAATCGGCGTGCACATGCTAATTTGGAATTCAATCATGTTGAAATTCGAGGAAAATGCAGATTTTACCTCAGCATGCGTAAGAAAATCATTGTTTCAAACTCTATTGGGAAGATCTTGCAATTGTAGCGTTCACATGGTGTTTTCTCTTTTTCCGGGTGACTTTCCACAAGGCGGGTGACTTACCATAACGTAGCGTGCCCATGCCGGAGGATGACTTACTGCGACTCCGGGTGACTAAACCCCAGCACTTGTATGGTAGAAAATCAGCTAAGCTGTTTCAAGAAACATTAAATTTGGTTTTAGTTTTTGTTGGTTTATACATTATGATACCGTTCATATATTTGGGATGATTATCATAGTCATTCATAATCCTTGAGCTGGAAACCCCCCATGACAAGAAAATCAACTATTTTCCAAGAATTGTTCATGACTTGTCCATTTGTTATTGATCTCTTATGACGGATAGTCCAATGGCTAGTCACATATCCCAATGAACATGTCATACATATTACATATGCCCTGTGGCTTGCTGAAACATGGTTTGCTGAGACGGTCTCCCATGTAGTTCCGTGACTTTCCCGTCTTTAAATCTACATGTATTACATCATCTGGGTAAATTTCATCACGACCGAAGCCTGTTCTCCCGAGCCCTGGAAATCATAGTTGTGTAAGGGGAATAATCCCCTTTTATGGCCGCAAGATTCAGGGATTTCCAAAGATCATTATAATTTTAATAATAAATTACCCAGATCATTATACATGATTATCCCCTTTATTCAGGTTAGTGAAATACTATGGCCTTTACCCAGATCATGTTCAAGTAGTTCAGGGCTTTCCAAGCCATCCAAGCGAGTTCCAGCCGCCGGGTTTTTGACGACCTCACGTCTCGACATCGCTGGAATGATGATTAGTACTGATTTGTGTATAAAAAACATATCCAGACCCCAGTAAATCCTAACTTCTGGATATATATATATATATATTTATGAATACATGGAACGAACCGGTTAGTAATGTTATATAGCCATCCCACTAGTGAGTTACTTCTCAGTTTTATGATCATATATATCCGCAGTTTATTTCTTCAGGTACCGATCCTCCGAATATAAAAAGGGTAAACATATGTAAAAGTACTAAGATGATCGGGTCCACCATGAATTTCAGGCTACTTGGAAGGTCTTAGGTATATAACTGGTTTATAATGAATTATCATTTATAACTAAATCAGTTCACCAACTCCGTGGCCCATCTAAATGTCATGTCAATATACTTTCCTTTCTTCCCTCATTCGTTCATCAATAAACTAGACAGATATAGCATGGTATAGCATGATATGGCAATATGTATTGATGTAGATCATATATGTATATCTATAGCATTCTATAGCACTCTATACATTTTTCTATATCTAGATCATATGTATATCTAATAACTATATATTCAATTACACAAATTTATAGAACCTATATAGGTATAGAATAAAGTACTGTAACATCTCAGCGATTCCCCAAGGACTCCATGAGGATTCCCTGCACGACGCCGCGGCCAGCGCCACGCCGGCGCAGCGGCTGCTGTCCGGATCCGACGCGCAGGAGATACCGGGACCGGTGAGTTCGACAAGATGATGTCATGACGGTTAAATGACCATTTTTCATAGGGATCTGATGGGATTTATATGGGATTTATATGGGATTTATGGGATTATTTCATCCATATTCTTGGTGGTACATGGTGAATTTTAGAGGGAATAACAGGTGATTTTTGGGATCTGTAGCAATAATGATTATGTTTATCATCATAACAGGGGTTCCTATGATACAAGTTCATATGATGATGTTTATCATGTGTATGATAATATGTTCATGATGTATGGTTTCGTCTGATAAAAGGGGAATGTACCCTATGAATGGCCATTTTATCATCGGGATAATGATCATATTCCGAATTGGGGTATCCAAGTTTCAGCTAAAGCCCATAATAAGCAAGAATTATGTGGGAAATCAATGGTTATATGTATATCGGAAAGAACTATCATGATTTCCTTGGATTTCGGAACACAAGAGGTTTGGATCATGGGAAATGATTGTGGCCAGCTAGGCTATGTATAACTGATGATGAACTAATGGGAGAAGGATGGAAACTATATGGAAGTGGCATTTAGATGAGTCACGCAATGAGTAACTGATATAACTGAGTTATAAGTGATACTGTAATTCATTCTAAACCAATTATAATATATATATATACACCTAATACCGTCCGAGTATCCTTCAAAATGGTGTTTGACGCTGTAATCTTAGTACTTTTAGCATTTGCTGGGGCTATTTGGAGGGTCTAGAAGGAAATATAACCCAGCTACAAATGTCCTGATAGACGGTGGAAAGATGGTGGAAAGCATAGTCGATTTGTTTCATAACTACACGGTGGTTCCCCCCTAGTTGTTGGTTTATAGCCCTCATCAGCTATATTTTTTTAAACCATAAACCCAATGTCATTTTGAAACCAACTTAGCTAAGTATGGGGCACCATTTTGTATAATCAGTGGGATTTTTGAGTATCAACCCGTATCGATGTGCAACATCAAGATTGATGGACATTCTCCACCAAAATGGGACACATTGGTTCACTTTAGCCACAGTAATATGGTTGTCGGGACTTTCCCTTATGTTCCATCCATGCACCAGGGCATTTTTCAGGTTTGATACACCTCATGGCTTTGACCTCTTGGGTCCTGTCTCTTCATCATCCCTTGTCACTTTTGCCATCGGACAAGATAACGATAATTCACAACCCCAGTTCAACCTCAGTTGTGGTGATTGTAACTCCATTTGTATTAGTAACTATCTGTATATGTTGATGGTGATAGTTGGTCTAGTGGCCCATGATTGCAAGGACATGAAACATAGATCACCGTAACATTCTTGGGCCATTTTATGCCATGTTCAGTGTGTGCAAGCCTTTCCCAGACCCTATGGAAGACAGGAACAGTGAAACTATAATTCGCTCTTCACTTAGCTTCACACATCCAGCTCTACACATGTACATCCACCGTAAATCCATTTTTTACTTTATTAGAATGAAGCTATAATATGTGATCAACTACAGTAATGTGCCCAGATATTTCCACAACATCATCCTATGTTCACGGTGGAGGACATGAGCCACAGTATATTTGAAGAACATGGTGCCATTGTGTGCCATTAAAAAAATACAACCTCATGTTGGAACATAATTTACCATGATATATATATAATGCGTCTTTGTTGGGGTGCTTTCACCATTTGTCAACCAGAATATGAACCATAGAAAAAAATCCCCAAGTTTCCCATATCAAGTTCATATCAAGTTCATGTCCAAGTACTTGTACGTACCATACTTTCAAGTATACACAATATGTATATACAAATATATTTACACATGCATTAAAAATATAATATATATATATATACATACTACCTTATGAACATTCAAATCACCAGGTCAGCCTCACACCGCCAAAAGCCGAAAAGGACATGAACCAAGCCTCACCTCCCAAGCCCCTGCTGAATCGTCTGCTGCCGTTGATCGAAGCCTTCTTCGTCCTCCACGGCCGCCTGCCCGACGCCACGACCGGCGTCACGTCGCCGGCAAGCCCAGCGAGCCCGGCGTCGCCCAAGCGCAACGAAACGGCCGGGGGATCGCGGTCCTCAAAGGCACGACATGCGTGGCTTGGTTGGAGAAAAAACAATGAACAAATCTAGGGGTTCAACCAGCAGGGGGTTCAATGTGAATTGAGTATCATTCAGTTTGGTGTCAACAAGTGGGGATTCAGGGATTCAAGCAAGGTTTTTAAATGTCCATAAATGGTGATTCAACTAACCAAAATGGTGGTATCAACTCAAGAATTTCATGGGAATATTATGGGATGTGATGGGATAAGCCCCACAGGTCTGGGGACCCCCCAGTGATGTTTTGAAATCCCCAGAAGATGGACGGACCGAGTTTGTGAAATGGACACTGCATCCTTGGAAGATGAGTTGGATTTTACGTGTGTATAAGCCCTGAAGTTGCTACATGGCTAGAGAGTAGCAGGCTGTGAAATTCTACATCTTGGTTGTAATAGCTTCGAAGCCAGTGGCTACTCAGTTCCCAGTGTGCTAAATGCAATCATACGTAACCCCATGTTCAGTGATCTCAGTGATATGTATATATATATAAGTATGCTCCATGTATGGAACATTTACTAGCCTACTTACCTTCTGGTAACTATAACTATGGAACATCACCATGTTAAACTGGTTGGTGGTTTGGAACATTTTTCCATATATTGGGAATAATAATCCCAACTGACTTTCATATTTTTCATAGGGGTAGGTATACCACCAACCAGTACAAAGATAACCATGTAAACTATATAACTATGTAACTATAACTATGGAACTATAACTATATCTATGGTAAAAAGATAAACCATATGTAAACTGTTCAACATCGATACCACAGCAAACTTCCAACGCCAGCGCCGTCAAATTTGCCCATGGGATCATCCAGGCTGAATCCGGATGTGCATCCCAGGCATCTGGATGTGGTGAAAAAAGCCCTCTAGAACAGGAGTATAGTTTGGAAAATATATATCTATTGATCTATAAACTCTCATATTTAGACTATATCCATCTTTTTTGGGAGTATAGCTAAAAGCATTTACCAAGTGGGCTGCACCCCCACGCAATTCGTATATACCTGAGGAATTACAGATTTTTTTCGCACTGACCATACAATACTTTAAAACATTACATATTACCGTTTACATAATTTTCTTACACGTTCCGAATAGTGGCATATCTTTGCCTAGATGCTCCTGTTTTGAAGTAATCGCTGGCGAACACCCTACAGTCTTGCACATTTTGGGAGTAAATGCTTGCAAACATGCTACCCTCTGGTAAACTAACATAGCTATTGAAAATGGCCATTTATAGTGGATTTTCCCATTAAAAATGGGGATTTTCCATAGCTATGTTAAATTACCAGAGGCTAACATTTGTTGCCCTCCATAAACCAGAAAAACAGTGTGTGCCAGTTTCGATCTTCCATCCAGTCCTGACACATTCCTCCTTAGCTCGTCCACTTTACCACATCGTTTTTTTCCCAGCTGTGCTCCCAGAACAGGAATTTGGTGGTAACAAACGATTTGTGCATGGATATGTAATATATGCATATAATAAAAACATATTTATACATATATAATCATATATACAATTTGGGTTATATATATATACATAAATGCACATATATAATATATATATATATATACACATTGTTATATACATATACATCTAAAGTTGCATGGGTGTATCCCCCATCCATCCGGCCCTTCCCTTCTACGGATCACCTCCATCCAGGTCGCCGCAGCACGTCTTCGCGGAGCAGCACGAACAAACGGCCGCGGAGAAGTCGCGCTTCGGCCAGTTCTGCAAGAAGCACCGGCGCCCGCTGTGCCTCGCTGCGTGGGAAAGGTGGGGGGTTGGGACTACTTGTCATGATAGTTTTAATAGCAATATATATAGCAATATAATAATAATATAGTAATCATAATAATATATATATATATATATAACAAGAATAGCAATATATAACAAGAATAGCAATATATAGCAATCATACTCAATATATATATAGTAATGGTTGTTACTGATCATTCATAATAGGAATAAGAATAATATTTATGAGAGTAATAATTTAATCATGATATCAACAATAGTATTGAAAATAACATCATAAATATTCTACTGTCGATGATAATATGATGATCATGATTGTCATAATAGCAATGACAATCAGAATTATCATCGTTTGCACTTTGTCACTTTCTTCAAGCCAGTTTTCATGCAGCTAGTTGAATTTGCAGATCAGTTGGCCAAAACACATGAGTGTGGTGGTTTCAAGATGTTTACTGAACGTATCGCTAGCAATGTGTTAACAAAAATCACAACATAATCCGCAAAAACTATACCAATGTTTATCATCGTTGAAAGGATGCTGAAGGTCTTCAGGTTGATCATAAAAAAGTGTACGCATAATATACCGTGCAAGAAACCTCAGCAATAAGTGGATGAAGGGGCATTTGCGGGAAACTCTATTTTTTTTCCATGATAAGAGCGAGCAACTGGGATTGTCTGCAAATAGGGGATACCCATGAGAATTCCAATGGGGAAAATGAGAATATTCCTTTGGAAGTGGGGGGACCCTTTTTTTCAGTCAAACCAACTTAAGGTTCCTGCCACATTCCCCTTCAAAAAAACAATACATGCAATCCATTTCGTTATGATACAACATTCATATGAAAACACCAAAAAACAGACGGCTTCCTTTCAGACATTTCCCTCATACCACCCAAGTGAATATCACCCCTTAGCTATTTCCAGCATTAATCCAGTACTTTCAGTTGATTGTTGCCTCATATCATCAACCCACCATTACTCAGTAGATAGATTAACCCTCCATCAACCTATATTACAACCCAGCACTTCAAAATGGACCATTTACCCTTAAAATCCCTTAAACATGAACCCATCATTTCAATGGTCAATGAAAGCCATCCTATCACCATTTTCAGATATTACATATAATGGTTCAAGGTTGATATAAACCCATCATTAATCCATATCAACCCAATAATTCACCATTTTCCCATGTTTTCCACCCAGCATTTCTCAGGAACGCCCTGCTGAAGCAGACGCCTTCGCTGTTGTCCAAGTCCTTTGCACCGGTGTTGCAGCTGATGCCCAGCTGTTTCTGGGCGTTTGATGGGGGTTTCCGACTGGGAAATTGTGATTTAAACCAACTTAAACAATGAGATTTCAACATGAATGTTCATTTAATGGTCATTGAGTGGGAGTTGATGGCTATTCATTGATATTCATTGGATTTATAGAATGGTATATCAATGGAACTTAATGGGATAGACGATAAGGGTATTGGCCTTTGGCTTTTGACAACTCATGGGAATATGGTGGATATTAGCCCGGCTTTGCAACCCAACAGCGGGGCGTGCATTTTCGTGTCACCAGTCCGCGGCCCCAGAGACTGAAACCAAACGGATTCGCTGTTAAGAATTTAGGGGATAGAAGCCAAACATGTTTTTTTTGTTTGGATTTTATGGGTATACATAATAGAATTTGCAACGATATTGGGTGCATTTTATCCAGGGATGTTGTACCACCAAATCATATCATTAGGGGATGATTGGATAAAACGGAACTATATATATATATATATAGTAATTACATAGGGAACAATGTTGCCAGTACTTGTGGGATGTTTTTTTTGGGGCAGAAATAAACATCCAATTTCCAGCTATTTTGATGTTTACCATGATGTCCCCAATACTGGGTCAGCCTTTGGCTGATAGGTGTTCAATGGCTTTTGTGGTTTATTTTTGGGCTGATAGGTGTTCACTGAATAAGAAGCTAGGACATATTCCTTACAGGGATGATAATTGAACACCGGCAATCTAGCTCAGATTTGCGATGATTCACAATCCTTTTTGATGGGTCAAAATCGAGGGGTCTTACATACGACCAGAAAAGATGAACATGTCAGCAAAGTAGATGCACCAAACACGAGTGTTTTGAGCATTGGGACCGATATGATTTGGGTACAAGGAAGGATGACAATCAATAACGGCATTGATTGTGAACAAAGCAAACAGAACATAATCCTACTTGTTCCCTGATCCAGAAGACATCTTTGCGGTGTATTTGGATGTCTGGCTGTCCTTTTTTTGAAGTGTTTCAGATATATAGTTTCCCTGCATTTCTGCATGATGTATAATATTTGTTTTATTCCCAAAACAGTGTGTCCACACTGAGGGGTTCTTACAGTAGGTGTTAAGGCCCGGTGTTCAATCGAGGTGGTATCGGAAGCGTCTGGCATTTTCCCTGTAAGTTGCCGCACAGAATGCCTCTTGTGACATGTCCGTGTGCATTTCGACTGCGCAGGCTCGCACAAAACGAGTGTCGCGGGATTGGCGTCCGGCATTTTTCTTGTAAATTTCAATTTCCATACAAAATGGCTCCTGTGGAATGCCCATGTGCATTTCGATTGCGCAGGCTCGCACAAAGTCTGCTTCCCGCTTCCCGGTCTTGGGATCGGTCTTCCTCCTCAACATCAGCATCGTCCTCCTCCTCCTCCTCCTCCTGCTCCTCAACATCCACATCATCACCTTCCTCTCATCATCTTCCTCTCCTCATCTCCCTCTCATCATCTTCCTATCATCATCATCATCATCACCACCATCATCATCATCACTATCATCATCATCATCATTATCATCATCATTATCAGCATCATCATTATCATCAAAGTAATCATAATCATCATCATCATCGTCGTCGTCGTCGTCGTTGTCTTCTTCTTCGCCGTCTTCATGATCACCATCACCATCATCATCATCATCACCATCACCATCACCATTATTATTTTAACATCATCATCATCATCATCATCATCATCATCGTCATCGTCATCGTCATCATCATCAACATGATTATTATCAACATTATAATACATTACCCGTTTACTCTCCCCCCCACACACACACACACACTGTTTGGGGTCTCTTGCCGGGATAATTTATTTATCAAATATATGTGTATATGTATATATATATATATACGTATACATACATTGAGGAGATGACGTGGGTCTTTTTGGACAATTTTGGTCTCAAGTAGCGAGCAGGGGCAAAATTTCAGATTGATTTCTCTGAAAACAGGGGACCCCAAAATCCATTGGTTTGTTATCATTTCCCTAATGAAATGGCTAAATTTGGGGCACACCCAAATCCATCATTCCATAGTCTGTCTTGAACAAACCCTGTGCCCTGGTCCGTGCTTCCCCGATTTTTGGACCTCTCAGTGATTTCGGCACACTATAGGTTTGGACTTTGACAACAAGCGCGCTTACTTCAGGCACTCAGTGTGGCAGTGTGGCAGGGTCCAAACATATCTCAATATTCATTTTGGCTCAAAATGTTTGACCCAGGGGACCTCAGATGTTGTTTTGGTTTTGGTATTGACCATCGAATTTTAGGGTACCCAATCTTGACCCATAAGCACTTGATTTCTAGGTGCAACTGCTGCCATTCTGCGTTTTTAAGAGCGTCCAACCTCTGAATCTTTCCATTTTTGGAAAAAACATGGGAATCTCCAAAATCACAAAATTAAACATTTTGTCACCAGGAACGCCATGGTTTGGGTCTAGATAGCCAAATCAGCGCTTGGCATGTCATCCTTGCCAGGGCACAGTTGAGGTGCGGAGTGCCAGAAACTTCACCGGTTGAGAGTGGAAAACCCACTGGTAATGTAAGATAGGTGTAGAACATGGCCATGTTGAACTGTCATAAAAATAAACATTAGTAATTATATAAAAGAAAAAATCAGAATATAAATAAATAAGTATTGGTATCAGTATAATACTTCATTTTTGATTTAATGATATTTATACGTATATATTTATATTTGTTTATTTATTTGTAAACATTTTATATTAATAGGTAATCATCATCGTATAAAAACCTACAAACTGATAATTACAAACTTACAAATGTTCCATGGCGTTCCATGACTATGTTTAAATCATCAAATGTTGGAATATGGTATTGTGATACAAGTTGGTATATGAGTAAACATATACATGAACATTTTACAGGATATACTGTGACACATACTGTATATATATATATACATATCGATGTAACAATGGTGATGTATTGGTGCTTCTGGAAACGGTTGATTTTGCACAAAAAAAATGTAAGTGAAAAAAACAATAAACCATTGGATTTTGTTGTGCCCAATTGAGTCAAACCCATCTTAGGACCGGTTTCTTGGAAACTCGAAACTCCATCGTTATTCTTTCGGATATGTTTTTTTGGATATCCCAAACATGACTGTTGGGAAGGCAAGGTTGCAGCATGGGATTAACACGGGATACCTGTCCGTTCACATTGCCTTCACCATCGCAATGCTTTTGGTGCTTGTGGATTACCACAACTGGATTATTTCACCAAGGGGCCCTGGCATTGGCATGCTGAAAGATTCCCAAAGGTCCATGTCAGAAATTGACAAGCGGTTTTTCCACATGGGGATATTCCATATACCCTCTGGTAACTTTAGGGTTTGCTATGGAAAAAATAGTATAGTTTACTAAGTAAATCATCATAGACTCTGTATATAAATGGGCAATTATCCATAGGTCCATATTCAATAGCTACTTGCTATACATTTTACATTAAGACTAGATATAGTATGATATAGTAAAATATTATGTACTAACCATTGGTATTATAATAGAATAATATAATATTATATTATATTATAATATAATATAATATACAATGGTAGTTTTTTTGGTTTAAGTATAATGTAATATAGATTTATTTGAACGATACAATGGTAGCCAGTTACCTATTGGGGCCTGCAAAAAAGGAAGAAAGCCGTTTCACAGTGGGTGAACCCACTGGATGGAAGCTGGTGTGTGTTTATCTGTTGCCATAAGCTCTGACATATATATATATTTATATTTATATAAACGTATATATATATATATTTATATACACATTGCATTGTATTTTATTGTGCTATATTATACTATACGTATATTTCATTATATCATATTATATTACATTGTATTATGCTATACTATATTTTATTATATCATATCATATCATATTATTTCATATATTGCATAATTCTATATTATATTATATTATATTATATTATATTATATTATATTATATCCTACTATATCATATTGTATAATATATTACATAATCCTATTATATATCATATTATATATTATTTTACATTGTATTATATTATATTTTATTTTATTATATTATATGTTATTATGTTGTATTATATATGTTATATTATTTAAGCTTATATGATAGTTTGTTTTACCATATTTTATTTTAGTATACTAATAAACTATAATTTATTGTACCATATTAAATAAAATATTATATCATACCATGTCATATATTTTATCATCCGTTATTCTTTAACATTATATAATATTTGTTCATACTATAGTGCATAATATTATACTATATTATATTATATCATATTATAGTATATAATCGTATATTATATTATGTTTTTATTATATTATTGTTTATTATAGTATATTATGTCATATTGTATAACTTATGATTGTACTAAATTCACTTGTACTTTATTATACTACTATATTTTGTTTTATTGTACTATGTACTAACCATATTTAACCATGATATGCTGATATACTCTACTTGGGTATTGCCAAGGCTATGTTTCTATACACCGGAGATATTAACCGTTACCAGCTGCCTTTGGCGAACCCGGGCCCTTGCCTTTCGCCGCTTGAGGTCTCGACGCCTGGAGAGCAGATACCAAACCATTCGTTTGCGCGTGCGACGCAACGAGATCTTCATGGTGCCTTGGTGGCCCACACGAACCCAGCGGTGGTGAGACGGTGAGACTCGTGGAGATGTGGGAAGGATGTGGGTTCACCGAAAGCAGCATGGTTTGGGGGGGTTGATACGTCATGTCACAGTAATGTGGGTAAAACAATAATAAACCACCCATTTTGGGAATGGTTTATACCACCAATTGCCAACTATTTATGATTTGGGGGATGGTTTATTATTGTCTTACCCACATTAGTAAAATAGATACATCATATAGATTATCGTAGTAATAATTTCCCACACTTGCAGTTGCAGATCTCCAACACAGATGAGGCTGTTGGTGACAAGTAGATCACTTCATGTCCATCATGTCTGCGGGTTGGCTCGACCACCATCCCATCAACATATAAAAGTCGGTCCGGAAAAAATCTGGTACAGTATAGTAGCCTCGAATTTATGATGAATATTGGTGACACGGTTTCTGGTATCTAACATGTTTTACCACTGTTCTAACAATTTGTTTTCCAATTTAATATTGGTTAGTTCAGTCTTATCAAACATGTTTTACCGCTGTTGGGTGCCACGATTTGCCACAAACTGCACGGTGGGCGCCTGTTGAGGATTCGTATCACCAGTTGCGGATCAGAAGCGGAGAGGAAATGAGAGCCAAAATTCAGGTGCAGTGGAACGCCTTGGCGGTGTCGGGCACTGGGGAGTGACATTGACTTACCCTCTGGTAAACTAACATAGCGAACTGGGAAATCACCATAGTTGTTATTACGGTAAACCAACTACAAATCACCCATTTTCCATAGTAGATTATTCTGAATTATGAAACCCTGGAGTTTAATATGGATTATATAATATTCATTAGCAACTATATATCCACCTTTGTGAATTATGAAGGATCTATAGTCAGCCAACGACTCACATGGGCGGATTGAGATGGACAATGACTCGCCATGGCATGCCATGTCGCTGTCAGTGCCGTGGTAAATGGTTTGTCCTTATGGAAAATAGGCCATAGGCCATAGAAATGGGGGTTTCTATACATGGGATACCGGTTTTCATACATGGGATACCCCCAAATGGATTGTTTATAGTTTATAAGGGAAAATCCATCTATATATAAATAAATGATTTAGGGGTACCCCTATTTCAGGAAACCTCCAAATAGAGGATTTACCGATTAAAACGCTGGTTGTCCATAGTTGTCTTAGTTTACCAGAGTCTAAAATCCCATGAAATTCCAGAAACAAACCGCAAAAAAAAAACAGAAAGATCAGTATTTCTTGTTGGTTAAATCATCATTTTCCCAAGGTTTCCCCTGGTTGTTTGTATGATGAACGCATGGTAAATCTCCATTGTGGCCAAGCATTTCCTGATTTCACCCGCCAGGTTCAGTTCCAAGGGGAAGAGGGCATCGATGCCGGTGGCGTTGCCAAGGCAGGCATAGAGCACGAAGACGGCCCTATTTGTTTGGGAGAGACGATGAAAAACTCATGGGACATGTTGGGTTGTGTGTTTTATGTTTTTTTAGTTGTTATCAGCTTATCATATATATATATTATATTATCTAACTCCATGGCCTATCTAGGTAATTCAGCAGAGGCATGGGTTTGACTGAAAATATTGTGCTTTTAATCCATTGGTCAATCATCATTGTCCTTATTGAAAGTCCCATTTCAGGGGTATACATTATACACAATTTTCAGACAGACCCAGACGTTCCTTTCTGAAGATAGTTGTTATGAGTTGTTGTCACTAATTGTCATTATATGCGGGTTTTATTCTATTTTCATACAATTATAATATGTTGGGTTATCATGTTATGTTGGATTCGGATGGTCATTAAATAACACTAAACATATAGTATACTATGATATACTATGATATAACATGAAATAACTCTAAAAGGATAACATATAGCATTTATTGTTATGTTGGGTTTGTTGGCTTTTAGTATGTTCTTTTAGGTTATCATTTTAGGGTTATAGCAAGATGCTCAATGTTTGAGCCATCTTCAAGGGTACGGGGTCTAGGTAGTGGCAGTATGACTGAGAACTGCTTGCTGGGTGAAGTTTGTTAAAGTACAAGGTGAATGGTTGGCTTTGATGGGTGACATAGTTTGAGCCATAGATAATCCTGCTACAAATCCACTCCTTTTTCAAAGGGCTGTCTGAATTTGCTTGAAATTGGCTAATCCAAATCCACTGGTGCTTCCCTTCAACATTGCCATTTTGGAGTATGTTGCGGGTACATGTTCAGAAAACCCACATATCATATTGTTGGTTCTTGGTTCTATATCCCATATCCCATAAGATATTCGTTTTTTTCGGTTATTATACCCTCATATGTATATATATATATCCAAACTTGATGGTTGAACCTTTCAACCTACTTTCAACAACAAGTCATTGTTTGCAGATCTGTGAAACGTTTCTAGTAATCTCTACCTGCAAAGATGACCAAATTTGTTCCCTGGAATAGATTGACGGCGCCCAAATGACTGAGTGATAAGTTGAATTTGACCTGTTTGCTTATGGTTTTGGGGATTCTGTGTGAGAATGATTATATAAGAGTATCCAAAGATAGTCTTTCACCAGTGAATGACATTTGTATGTAGTACAGACAGGACACGAACTGATCTAAAGTGATTCGGCAACCGGAGTGGAAGTGCATTGTTTTTGGGATTCTCCAAGATTGGTTGCTTTCCAATTGTTGGGGTACTGTATTACTGCATAGTATCTTTAGTTGGGTTGCTTATCATCCCGCGTGTTTTGCTGAGCATGTGTCAACCTCGGATCAATCAAGCCTGGTTGAGTCATGAATTAGGGGGTTCCCAGAAGATACTTGTGATTTACTACTAACATGGTACAGCCCCCAATAAGACAGCCTTCAAATCAACATTCATCCTGTGGATGCCTGGCGATGCCAGGAATGGTATGGAGCTCTTGCCAGGGAAATTTTTAATCCGAACTATGTGCCTTGCCAGGGAAACACATGGGTCTGGCAAGGGGCTTGCCGTTGAATACTATTTACTATTGGCGTGTACTTATAGACAATTTTCAGGTTTCAGAGGTTTTGAGGTGTAAGTCATTAATTATCCAACGTGTCTAGCATCATATCCATCATGAAAACCACAGGTTTAGGACATGACATGATGTGATGTTTTGCTGCCCATTTGTTTGGCCCTGGGGACAAATTCCATGTAAACAAATGACAAGATCATTTGAGGCTTTAGTTGTCATATGAAACATTGGACATCAATTGGTTGGTCAGGGGGTCAGGGTTGAAATCACTTTGATAAATGACTGGTTGGTGGTTTCAAACATTTTTTATTTAGCATCCGGCCCAACTCCCTACCAGCGGGGAAGCGGTGCAGGCCAAAGGTTGGGTGGGTTCGTTTGCCGTGTGTTTCTGCTTGGCAATGGTTTGGGGTGACCCAGGCGTGTCTCGGCACTGGGTGTGGCAGCCGGACACTGCCTTGGGTACGAAGATCGACGTGGTGGCCGATTTGATTTCGCACCACGATGGAGGTGCGTTGACATCGTTGGTGCCTTGTGGAACCAAAGCGAAGTTCTTTGGAGTTTCCATCCCTTCTGACTGTTGCTGCATTTCAGTGTTCGATGCCAAGCTGCTGGACAAAGAGCCCTTCTTGGTTTTCGAGGTGGAAGATCCGACAGATGTACTGTACCACAAACGTGGCAACAGGCAGGACCTCTACAACATTGTTGAGCTGTGCAGTGGGATCGGTATCGGTGCCTTTGGTTTCATCGAAGCAGGTATGAAGGTGGTCGCTGCATGTGATTGGTCAGGTCCATTCACCGAAGCGTTTTCTGAGATCCATCCTCAGACACCGGTGGTTCATGGAGACATCTGTAACAAGGACGTTGTCAAGAAGCTCCACAGCCTACATGGTCGCCCAGGGATTTTGATGAGCGGTTTTTCATGTCAACCTTTCAGCTCAGGAGGCCAGCAGTTAGGTGCCCTCGACAGCCGGTCCAACACCCTTGAGCAAAGCTTGAAGGTGGGACACATGCTGAGATCTCTAGTGATTGTGTTGGAGTGTGTACAGGATGCCGGGACAAACGCCATGGTCCGAAATCAGCTCGATCGATTTCGCATGGAATGCAAGTTTCACCTCTCCGAAGTGGTCCTGAAACTTGAGGACATTTGGGTCGCCAGGCGAAGCCGTTGGTGGGCCGTCCTTTCCGCTGAGTTCATAGGCCAAGTCCCGTTGCAGGCATTCGTGCAGTCGAAGCATTCGTGGATTCCCCGAGACATCATGTCCAGTCCTGTTGTTGTGTCCCCCGATGCCCTTCTCCAATTGGAATTGACCGGCTCTGAACTGGAACAGTTTTTGTCGTATGAGCCAAACCTGTCCAAGATGCTGTTGCGCCTCGATGTCAAAGCACCGACAGCTCTGCACTCGTGGGGTTCCCAGGTCGTTGGTTGTGAATGTCAGTGTAGGTCCAGTGGATTTAGCTCTCAGACCTTGTCGGCACGTGGCCTCTTCGGTGTCCTTCTGCCAGTTCATGACCCCAACTCTGACTCTTCCCACTTGCGTGTGCGTCATCCTCACCCCTTGGAGGTTGGACTTTTGAATGGGGTCCCTGCTCATTTCTGGCCGAGCAATCTCCGTTTGATTTTGGCAGGTTTGGGACAGATGTGCAGCCCTCTTCACACTGTTTGGATTGGATCCCAGCTCCAGCTGCACTTTGACCAGGTCTTTGATGGCTCCAGCCAGGTTGACCCGCAGTACCAACTGGACTGTTTGCGTGCGTTTGTCTTGGAACATCGCAATCTGATGGATTTTGAGCCTGTGCAGCCCTTGAATCTGCCTGAACCTCCGGTTGAACTCTCCATGGACTTGCCGCTTGATGATCCGTCTCTCGCACCCTGGTCCAAGTTCAGTCATGCAGGAGGCTCTGACTCTGTCACTTTGGTGCTGGCTGAAGAACCTGTCCCGTTTTGCTTCCGGTTGTCCAACACCGATGATCCTGTGGCGGCGGTTGTTGCTGCGTACCGTGATCTCACTGGATTTGCCGACGATCGACTTCGGGTGATTGACTGTCAGTCTGGCCTGACTTTGTCTCCTGAACATGCTGCAGCTGGTCTGTGCCTTTGGCTCACTCAAGACCCCTTGGACCCTGTTCAGCCTGAAGAAGAATGCATGGATCCTGACTCCTCGTCTACCCAGTTGGACGACCCCGTGCCTTCCTCTTCTGGCCAAGATGGAGACAACTTGTGTGTGGCTGACCCTGTTGTGCCTGCGTCAGGCTCTTCTGCTTCCCGTCCTGAACCTTTGGCGTCACTTGATGGACCTAGCTTGGTGTCTGTTCCACCCCCAGCTGTGTCTGATGTCCAGACTGTGGAAGCTTTGCGTCGTCAATGCATTGATGTGGAATCTCGGAAGCAGATCCTGGCCAACCAAGGTCTCCTTTGGGCTGATGATGAACTGATCTGGCATGTCAATCAGATGTTGGAAGCGGCACGTAAACCTTCTTGGGTACTGTTGGACCCCATCATCGCTGCTGAAGCTTTGAAGAAACCAAGCAGTGGACTTCTTTCAGCTTGGTTGCGTGGCCTGCCGGTCAAACCAACTGCGATTTTGGGCCTTGTCATGTTTGCTGGTCACTGGACTCCGTTCATGTGGACTTGGACTCCGTCCTGCATGATTGCTGCCAGTTGGGATGTGCCTGGGTCTCCTCCGCATGAGTTTTCCACTCTTCATGCTGCCCTTGCCTTGGCCGTTGGTTCTCGCACGTATACGGCCCACATCGTGCATCGAAAGTTTGCGACCGACTCCTACTGTGGAATCTGTGCCTTGCGGTTTCTTGACAGCATGATTCGTGGCAAGATGCTTCCAACTGACGTCTCCGAATGCCAGTATCTCCATTCTGTGGGCCGGTCGTTGTTTGTGGCACACCTTGACAACTTGGTTGAAGTTCCGAGAGCTTGGATGTTTGGTGCTGGTCTTGATGCCAAAGCGACCGAACGGTTACACAACTTGCTGTTGGACCATGGGGTTGATCCAAGTCAGGTGAATGCACGTTCCAACCTGCTGCTGCAAGCCATTGGTGTGTCAACCGCCCAAAAGGCTCTCACTGGGGGACAGCCGTGGAGATCTTTGAAACAAGCTGCCAACAGCTGCAAGCCGACCTTTCAACTGGTTTTGCCTGAAGAACTTGAACTCTCTGTGCAAAAGAAAGCTGAACAAGGTGGAATGCGAGGCAAGCGGAAAAAGGCCCCTGGCCCATCCAAGACCCAGCCCAAACATGAGGCTCCGGCTGCCCTCGACCCTGTGAAGCTCTCTATCGAAGAGGAATCCTTTGTTGCTCCTGACGGTACCGTCCTGTCCCATTTGCAGATGACTGATATCGGCCCTCTTGCTGCTGGTGTTGTCTTGACGTCCTTGGATGAAGCAGGTGCCTATCTGAGAGCTTCTCAGTTGGTGTCGCAGGGACCTTTGGCTCTGTTGATTCTCAATGTGGACGAACTTGCCATCCCCACCACTCTTCCGTGGAGTTCTGTCCGGTCCGTTTTGCGGTGCCAGGCCAATGGTGAACCTTTGATTGCCCCTGGTGTCTTGGTCCAACTTGGCAAGCTCACGGTGTCTCCCAAACCTGTGGACTCGGTTCCTGCCGTCATGCATGCTTCAGCCGCTTGTATGAAACTGGCGTTGTACCGTGATGCCATTGATGGTGACTGGCAACAGGTTGTGCAAAGCCCTGTCAAATATGTGTTGAACTTGCTGGAACCTCTCCAAACTTGCACTGCTGTCCAGGTCGGTGGATCGTGTTCCTGTCTCAAGTGGCACCCGTCCCCTGATGACCTTGTGGCTGATCCTGTCATTGATGTTTGGCGCCGTCAGTGGCTCTCGGGCTCTTTCCGCCCAGTTGCTCCTGCACAAGCCGACATCTTCCTTGTCAATGTCCGTGTCTTGGAGTCCTTGTCCACTCGGGTTCTGTGCTGTTCTGGGCGTGGCGGTTTGTTCCTGGAACCAAGGTCACTTGATGGCCGTGACCCTCTCTTGGACTTTCAGGTTCTGTGGCTTGCCAAGACACCTTTGGAAGAACTACACCGGCTCCAACAATGTACTCCGCACATCCAAGGCCTTGCACGTCTCGGTTCGAGGCTTGGTGTTCGATGTCGTGTTCAGGATGCGCCAGAACTTGCTAAAACTTTGAAGCCAAACTCGATCTTCCTCGCGGCAGGATCCAAACTGATGTTCGAAGTGGGGCCGCTGCCATTTGGCATGGACAGACTCTCTGTCAGCAAGCTCTGCGGTTCCTGGCAGTGGCAGGCGAGACCTTTGCATCCGGCAAGATCAGCTGAGGGCCATTTAGGCAACATCTGGTTGATCCAAGCCAGCACCCCACCTCCGCAATCGGTGTTCCGATACCAAGGCCGAGAGATTGTCATCACGTCGGTCCCTGAGAAGCCCAGTGTTGCCAGCCCTGCGACGTCTCGGGTTGTTGGATCCAGTGCCACCGTCAAAATGTGCTCAAAGGATTCTGCTGCCTCCGGGGTCGACCCTTGGATTTTGAATGACCCCTGGGCCTCTGCGACCTCTCCTGCTCCGCCCCGGTTGCAGCCTCCGACTGATGTCGCCCTGAAGGAATTTGAATCCAGGATCGAGAAGTCCATCTTGTCCAAAATCCCTCCGCCTGGCATGGAAATCGACAGCACAGGTGAGCAAGAAGCCAGGCTCCTGGCCTTGGAGCATCAAGTCCATGCCCTTACTGCTGGACAACAACAGCTGGATCAAAAGGTTGAAGAAAGCATCTCAAGGCAAGACACCCAGTACCAAGCCCTCCACTCCCAGGTGAACCAGCAAATGGAATCGCATGGTCACCAAATGCAGGCCTTGTTCTCTTCTCAGATGCAGCAGATCGAAGCGCTGCTCTCAAAGAAATTGAGGACGGAGTGACGGTGCTGCCACGCCCCTGATTCCTTCAGGGGTGGTGGCCCCTGGTCTCTTTGGATTCTCTGTTGGACTTGCCTCTGGTGGCTTGTGTTTTTGGGATTGCCATGTCTTTGTTCGGTGTCCAGCATTGCGGATGGTGCTTGTCCTTTGGGGTTTGGATTTGGCACCACTTGTTCCCGGTCGCTTGCTGTTCCCGGCTTCTTCTGCGTCGCATTTTGCGCTTGCTTCTGTTTCCTCAATTGGGTTTGCTCACATTGTGGTTGCCTGGCCGTCCATCTCTGCCCATACCTGCGTCCTGTGAGTGACCCTGGTTGGCGTGGCTTTTCCCTGCGGTTGCCCACCAAGCTGTGCCTGTGGGCTGTGTTTCTGTCGCTTTGGGGTGTGGGCGAAGCACTCACGCCTGGGCCCGAGTTTACCATTGGCGTCGCCAACATGAATGGTCTCCACAACAAAGCTTTTGGCCTTGCTGACTCCCCGGTGGACTCATGGATTTTGTCTGAAACCCACCTGACCAAGGGTGGGATTGCCATGTTTCAGTCCAATCTCCGGCAGTCTGGGTCGCCTTACACTGCCTTTATCCATGGTTGCCCTGTGGCTCAACGGTCCATCACCTCTGACATTGGTCAATGGTCTGGGGTTGGAGTTTTGTCCCGCTTTCCCTCCCGGCGTCTACCGCACTCATGGCCTGATGTTGCGTACAATTCTGGTCGCTTGCTGTGTTCGGGTTTTTGTGCCAAGGGGGTCTGGATTTCTGGGGTCACCATGTACGGTACGCCTACCGGTCCCACCCATGTCAATGGCCGTGACGTCACTGATGAGCTTCTCAGCTTGGCTCTTGATAGGGTTCTTCAACTTGCTGGGCCTCGGTTTATCGCAGGGGATTTCAATCATGACTTGGATCGTCTGTCCACGATCACCCAAATGGAGCGTTTGGGATTCCATGACATCCAAGACTTGCATGCTGCGCGTACGGGACAACTCCCTGTGGCTACCTGTCGTGGGAAGACGAGGCGTGACTACCTGTTCGTGTCCCGGGAGCTGGCTGCCCTTTTCCGTGACTGCCGTGTGGATGATGAATCTCTCTCTGATCATTCATACCTCATCGGCTCCTTCGATGGCAGTGTTGATGTTCTCGACAGGTTCCTGTGGCCCACCCCTGACCCCATGGAATGGACTGCCCCGTCTTGCAGGTCCCCCGTGGATTTGTCTTTGTTCCGACCTGGTTGCAACCTCGACGACGACTATGAAGCCTTCTGGACTGCAGTGGAGGCTCAAAACAACGCCGCCAGGCGTCGACTGCACAAACCCGTTGTGCGGGCAATGGGAGGACGTGGCAAACAGAGGCAGCCACAATTGCGTCATGGCCAGCTTGCCCCCGTCAAGACCAGTCGGCCTGGAGACAGGCAGCCTGCCTTCCTTGGGACGTGCATCCAACACGCCCAGTGGTTAAAGCAATTGCGTCGACTCCAATCCTATGTCCGCCTGTCTCGGTCTGGAGTTTGTTCCGCGGCTCATCGTGCTCACAAGTTTGGTCTGTGGACTTCTATCCTCCGCGCCACCGGTTTCAGCCCCTCCTTTCCTGAGTGGTGGTCGCAGAGGTTGTTGGCTGTTGGTGAACCTGTGTCTGTTCCGCTTGAACCCCCGGACCAATCGCTTGCTTGGTTGTTCTACTCAGGACTTGAGCTGGACTTCACCCAACTTGAAGCCTCACTGCGTTCAGCTCGGTCTCATGCCAATCGCCTTGCCAAAGCCTCTGATGTACAGGCTATGTACCGCTCTGTTCAACGTGACCCACCAGTTCAGGTCGACTCTCTTGTTGGTGTCAATCAGGCGTCTGTCATTGACCTTGACCCGGATGAATGTGCGTTGGTTACTGACAAGACGGTTCAATGGGACCTTGAGGCTCCTCTCGTTCATCCCTCAGGTCCCTTGTCCATCGTCCATGCCGAGGAGGACAAAATCTGGGTCGAGTCCTGTGCCAATGTGGGGGTTGGTGATGTTGTTTCCCAAACTACTTACACCACGTCTCTCCCTGACCTTTTCTCGGCGTTCGAATCGCATTGGACTTCCTTGTGGCACAAACATGCTGATGTTCCGGAGTCGCAATGGGATGACATCATTGGTTTTGCTGCCCAACACCTGAGGCCAATGACCCCGTCGTGTCCGAACTTTTCAGTCAGCACTGTGCGTTGCTGCCTCCAGAGAAAGTCGTCCCGTTCCGCTACTGGTCTTGATGGCGTTGGCAGAGCTGATTTGTTGGCCCTGTTGGACTCAGATCTTGCACTCCTCCTTCGAACTTTCTCCTGTGCTGGGCAGACCGGTTGCTGGCCTCAGCAAGTTCTCAATGGCTATGTCCGGTCACTCGCCAAGACCGATGATCCCTTGTGTGTTGGCCATTACCGCCCCATAACTGTGTTCTCTGTCTGGTATCGCACTTGGAGTTCCATTGCTGCGCGTCATTGGCTGGCCCAACTTTCAAAGGTCGTTGATCCCTTCCTGTGTGGCAATGTGGTTGGTGGCCGCGCTGGCATGGTCTGGCGTCATGTGTTGGAACAGGTCGAAGCTGCTCACCGCGATCAGGTTCCTATCTGCGGCTTTTCGGCCGACATCGTCAAGGCCTTCAATGTGCTCCCAAGGAAACCGGCATTCTTTGCGGCCAAGTTGCTGGGTCTGGACCAGGCTACCCTTGTATCATGGGCTGGTGCCTTAAGTGGCTTTGTCCGGCACTTTGTTGTCCGTGGTTCTGTGTCCCCTGGAGTCAGCTCTCATAATGGCTTTCCTGAAGGCTGTGCCATGTCTTGTGTTGCCATGTTGATCCTGACGCAGCTCTTCCACAAATGGATGATCGCTTGCAACACCTTGTTTCGACCTGTCTCCTATGTCGACAACTGGGCGGTCTTGCTGCACAATGTGGATCATATGCGCCAAGCCACTGACGCTGTGGATCGGTTTGCGGCCATGCTCCAGGTGCAACTTGATGCGAAGAAAAGCTTCACTTGGTGTTCCCATGCTGATGGGCGAAAGTCTTTGAGAGACCAAGGGTACCGTGTGTTGCTGGGCACCAGAGAGCTTGGGGCACATGTTGTTTATTCCCGTCAGTTGGCCAACCGCACTGCTTTGGATCGTTTTCGTTGCCTGGATGACTTTTGGTCCAAGTTGGCGTCCACCTGGTGCTCTTTCCGGCAGAAGCTCACGTTGGTCACTCGTGTGGCGTGGCCGAGGGCGATGCACGCCATTTCTGCAGTCGTGGTGGGTCGCAAGCACTTCGAATCCCTGCGCACACAGCTCATGCAGTCATTGCACCTCCAGAAACCTGGTGCCAATCCTGTTTTGCAATGTGGCCTCGAAAGCCTTACCACTGATCCATTGGTTTTTGCTGCCCTGGAAACTTTCCGTGATGCCCGTGCGCTCGGAGTCGAATCTAGCGTTGTGGATGATTTGAATGCTGGCCCTTTTGGCGTTGAGGAGCCTCAATTCAACTCCTTGTCAGAGATTCTGTGCCAACGACTCCATCAAGTCGGGTTTCACCCAGGCGCCCATGGGTGTGTGACTGATGCCATTGGTACCTTCCGGTTCTTGGCCTGTCCGTTTGGTGAACTTCTGTTGCGCCTTCAGCTTGCTTGGACTTCTGTCATGGCCTCCCTGGTCCAGCATCGCGCTTCATTTCGTGGATTTGAACATGTTGACGTTGAGTTGACTCGCCTTGCCTATGGCCGTCTGGACCCCTATGACCAGGGTATCTTGCGTAAACACCTCCATGGGGCCACCCTGACGAATGCTCATGCTCAGCACTGGTCTTCGACACGCAGTGATCTTTGTTGCAAATGCGGTGCTTTGGACTCCTCGCGTCATCGGCTGTTGGAATGCCCTGCGTCTCAGCACATCCGTGATGGCCTGTCCGTGGACTTCCTCGCTGCGTTGCCCACCCTCCCTTCTGTTGTCCTTGAGCATGGATGGACTTTACGCCCTTGCCTGGCCACTTCCTGGTTGCAGTACCTGGATTCCATCCCACCTGCGGTCACCTTTTTTCCCTGTGGGGACCTCCCGGCAGTCCTCGATCTCTTCACAGACGGGTC
Organism: Cladocopium goreaui; assembly: GCA_947184155.2. NCBI lineage: Eukaryota > Dinophyceae > Suessiales > Symbiodiniaceae > Cladocopium > Cladocopium goreaui. The sequence goes on along the minus strand of CAMXCT020006622.1, from coordinate 155,113 downwards.
GTGTCTGTTTCCCACCAACCGTTCCCTCCGGGTTGCGTCTTGGGCGGTTGTGTTCGGCAGACCATTTCAGCTTGACTTTGGCCTCGATGACTTTGTCCCTTTGGCTGCTCAGCCACTTCATGGCTTGATCCAAACCGCCTACCGTGCGGAATTGTGTGCGATCCAGGCTGCCTTGCAGTTTGCTGTCGCTACTGGTCGAGGTGTCCGGGTTTGGACTGATTGTCAGAGTGCCATTGATGCTTTCTGTGCGCATGTCAAAGACCAACTCCCAGTCCCGGCCAATTCCAAGCACTGTGACCTGTTGCGGTCGATCCAGTCCCTTGCCAGCTGTGTGGTTTCTGGTTGTGTCGAAGTGCTGAAGGTCCCCGCCCATTCTTGCCTCGCCACTGCAGCTACTGACCTTGAAAGATGGCTGTTCACTGGCAATTCCATGGCCGACCAGCTTGCCAAGACTGCCAACGAAGCCCGACCTGAGACGATTTGGTCCCTCTGGTCTGCCTTTTCCGATCAGCTTGCTTTGTGTCAAGAACAAGCAGATGCCGCGAGAGCCCTCCTGCTGGCCGTGTCGAAGTTTTGGACAGAGGCTGCTGCTACCGAGCGGCCTGTTGCCCCCCAAGTGTCCCGACCTGCCCGGATTGCCCGAGCACAGCCTGAGCTCGTGTTGGACATGCCCGATGCCTTGGTTCTTCATGGTGCCACGTTTCGTCGGTCCTTTGGTCTGGATTTGTTCGTCCGTGTCTCCAGATGGATTTCCAACATCCGCGCATCCGATGCCCCGCTCCGTTGGATTTCGTTTCACCAACTTTTCATCAGTTTCCACAGAAGGGAAGGACCCATCAACATTTCGAAGGTTGCTGGTTGTTGGAAAGTGGAAACTGGTGCTGTTGCGGCGTTGGCCAACCATCAACGGTTGGGAATTCGGGTCAAGTTTTTCCGGCTGATGCTCCAACAATGTTTCAAAGACTGCTCCGTCCGGTTTGCTACGGCGACTGTGCGACCGGCCTCACAATGGATCAGTTGCTTCAAGGGTTCTTTGGCTTTTGGGATTACTCAATGTGAGTATGATTATATCGAAGGTTTTTTGGCCGCACAGTTGATGGAGCCAGCGTCGGGCCCTGGACGCTCCTTGGACCGACTTCACCTGTAGGCATACTCCGCTAGCCTGTGTTGCGTGACCCAGCCTGGCTTCGGACCGCCGCGAGGAAAAACATTTTTTATTTTCCATAATATATGGGATAATCCTTCCCATTGACTTTCATATTTTTCAAGATGGTTGTTGCACCACCAACCAGATGAGATTGTCAGCGGTTAAACAGCAAGTGGGGTGATGTCAGCGGTACACCTTGCTTGGTGCACGGTGGCCGGGAGAAGAGATCAGCCATGGCCGTGTAAACATGTAGGGTAATTACCTTGTGCTCAGAACAGGCAGAAAAACCCTCTGGTTATCCAAGATAGCCATGGAAATCCATGGAAAAGGGCTATGTATAGATGATTTGCCTATATATGTATATATAATGATGATTTCCATTGACCTTCCATAGCTACGTCAAAGAACCAGGAGGTGTATCTTGTCGGCTGGTATGACATCTCGGATCATTGCCTGGTAGTGAGGCTCTCTTCGTGCAAGCAGGTGGCAAGGCCGGCGATCTCACCATTATCTATGCATTGGTTTTCTCATATTATGTTGGAGGAATAGATAATCGGGATATATATATATATATACATGATATAACCGGGCCATACGACGTATCTATGCCTATGCATATATATATATATATATTATAATATTATATATATATATATATATATCGGCTCTGTTAGCAGGATATATCATGCATAAACTGTCTAACTTGTCTACAAGCGGGGTTCCTTCACTGGGACATATTTAATGGGATGCATACTATAGTCAGCACGAAGATGCTTGATTTCCACAACAATCGGCTAACATGGTCTTTTAATGGCCAGTTCTAGTGGGAATTCAACTTCATGAGCCAAAGATGGCTTATTTCAGATTCTGGTGTGTCTTAAAACTGTGGATAATCCGAAATAGCCATGTAATTAATGGTGTAGACTGATGCTTAGCAAATAGATTTTAGCTATATCCTATCTACAGACAAACCCAGATGTGTGATTTTGAGCAAATTTCCCAGAAATCATAGAGTTGATTTAGATTTAGTTTCACCCAAACAATTACTTATATACCATACCCTCTGGTAAACTAACATAGCTGAGCTGTTGAAAATCACCATTTTGAGTGGATAAATCAACTATGTCTATGGCCATTTTCAATAGCTATGTGTATGTTTACCAGAGGGTAAACCAGAGGATACAGCTAGTTATTTGCACCAACATCTCGCCCACAAGATAGAAGTTGGTAAAGTGCCACCAAATACATTTGGTATTTGATATGGGATAAACATGATCTCCCCCAAAGTAAAGCAACTGATGGCCCAATAACGTATCAAGTAATAGTACTGTATAATCACACCCCAGATAATGCACTTTCGTGTCTTTTGGGGGTGTTACTGTAATACTATTATATTAAATGGGGTCGTTTTCAATTGATATTTGATGGTTGGCTAGATTACGGGAGCCCTATGGATCCAAATACTTCCTGAGAAGGTAGGGAACGCCACCTACATGATACAAGTACTTCGCCAGAAGGTTCTTGAATCCATCAGGATATATGTCAGTGCAAGCTTACGTTGCAGAAGTGAAGAGGACTACCAGACCTCTGAAGACAAAGTATAACTTCCACGTAGATGGCGGCGTTAGCCACCGCACTTGGGACGGGTGCAGGCATGCATTGATGTTGATGATTGAGTGTTCTTTGGAATTCTTTGGAAACACTGCACGTTTTTTTTTGCATTTGTGGCTGTCGAAGATGGAGCCTGTCTTGGGTGAGATTGATAGAGAAGTTCGTCGCCTGCAGCATTCCCTCAGTGGCTGTCTCCTAAGTGCTTCCCAAGATGTGCGAGTAGGGTTCATCCGAAGCACACCAAGGGGCTGGGTCGCGATCTTTAAAGTGATTTGTATCATGCCTGCTACAACGAAAAAGGAAGTGAGAGGATATGGGGTACTGTACTGTAGAGGGCATAGTTTGAACGTGTAGCACTCATCAGCTTAATTTCTGTGACTTGGGAAGAAACTATACCAACATGGCCTGCTGGACAGTTCTCATTCAGTTTGATGACTTTCCCATTAAGTCTCTTTTTTGCTGGCTGCGCTTTTGCTTTTCGCCCTTGTCATCAAGGCAGCTTGGATGCCATGGCTGTCCAATGCCATCGGATCTAAATGTGTTTGCTTGACGAATTCATCGAACCCTGAAACATGTACATCCACCCAGTCAAATCTCTTGGTATGGCTCAAGGCTGTTACTAACCAGCACATTTTGGGGAGAAAAAACGCTGATCCATGCCCCACAAACAATACTTTGCTGCATTTTGTATCGGGTTGATGCCTCGTTTCTATGTATATGTCAGGCTGGCAGCTCAACAATTTGTGTTTTTCAGCCATGTCTATTGAGGTAAACGGTTGGTTCTGATTTTGAAGGTGTATAGTGGCTTTGACCAATGATTTGCAAAATGGAATTTGCCAACCCTATACATGTTTTTTTATCTACATGTCCATTTAAGTATACGCAAATAATTTGTTTCAAGTTGTTTCATCTTAGGCCATACTTGTATTATCTACACACAGTTGGTTCTATAATATACTATATATATATGTATATGCATATATATATATATTTATATATGTATATCTACACTATTTATTATTTTTTATTATTATTATCAACAATCATTCGTATTTATTATTATTATTATTTATTATATAGTATTATTATTGTTATTATTATAATTATATATATACACATACATAGTCTGAATTTCTACATGAACCAGAGACCACAAACGGATGATCGCAGGCCTGTACCTACCATCCGAATCCCATGCGCCTTGGCAGCCAGGAGGTCACTGTGGTGATTTTCCATAGCCATGATACGGTGGATGATTCAATGATAGCGAAATCCCCAGTTGATCGGTGGTAAACATCCCACTATTTACCCCCTGGTAAACTAACAGTTCGCTATGGAAAATGGGGGATTTGTAGTGGATGTACCAAAAAAAAACATGCTGATTTTCCAGTTCGCCATGTTCGTTTACCAGAGAGTAATTGTCTGTTATAATGGGGAAGCAAGGTGCAATCGATGGCTAATAATGGGACCCCAAACAGTGGTTAATAATGGTTAATGATGGTGGTTTTCCATAGCGTTCGTTTACCAGAAGGTCAATAGTATCACCAGTTATATAACCATCATTAACCATCATTAACCATCATTAACCATCATTAACCATCATTAACCATCATTAACCTTGGTCATTAATAGTTGTTAATAATGGTTAATAGTGGTTAATGGTTAATGATGGTTATTCATTGGTATATAATCACTGGTCATTTCAGGAACTGATTTATTGGAGGTACCTACCATATATAAGGCCTAGTGTTTAGGCTTAAATTTCAGGGGATATACCCCCCAAATATGGCCAGAGATATGGTACAGTACCTCCATTTAGGATCCTGAAATTCCAAGGAATTATTGTTTACTACTGTTCTTCGTACTAATTTGTTGGTTGATTACTTATAATTCTATTTATATAATTCTTGTGAATTAGGGTTGATTCCTGTTATTGTTGATTATTGGTATTACTGTCGTTTTTACTGTAATTACTCTACTATTGTCAACTATTGATTGTTCAACGAGATAAAAGGAAATATCTGGGTAAACATTGCAAGTGTGTTCCCTTGAATCAATTCCGAGACCATTAATGTTTTTGTTTACCACCATTGCATCACCGATCAGGGTTGAGACCCTTATCACTTGGTTGGTTTTATGGTTTTGTTTTGGGGCGCAATTCAAACCATGTATGCTGGACCTTCCTGAGAAATGGGATTGGGATTTTTGCATGGCCACAGTTTTGTTTAGGGGTGAGGGAAGGCTTCAGATCCTCTTGGATAAGATCACCGGGGAGCCAAAAGATCTATACTGGTGGATGATGATGCAAATGGCCCAACAAAAGTGTTTTTGTCGTATGTAAATGGGTTTTGCTGGAGATGTTTGGAGTTTGACACTTAGCCAATATGTTTATTCCCTATGGATCCAAGTGTCCCGCGTTTTCAGAATTTTTTTGGGGTATGATTGTGGGGTGTTCTGTACCTTCTCAGGAAGTAATTGGATCCACAGGGGTTATCATTAGTAGTGGTATTTGATGGTATTATCAATGTCATGGCGTTGCTTATGTTTGATTATTACTATTGTGTGATCGGTATTATTCGGATCTACTGCACTGTTATTTATTGTTTTATATGGTTAATTATATATATATAAATAAAACCCCAGTTCCACATCTGGGCTTCACCGCAGTTGTAGCAGAGTCAGGTCCTATGTGAATCGAGACCACCTTCAATTCTTCCACTTCATCGGAAGGGTCGTTGGTAAGGCGGGGTTGCTAGAGATGATGATTGAAATCCACTGATTTCAAGTCATAGGTTTGGTGTAGCTACCTACAAGAATGGGCCGCTTCTTGGGGTAAATGCTGGTAAATATACGAGAACCCTGGAACATATTTAACAAGGTGACATCAATCGAGGCTTTTAGGAAGCGACAGGTTGTAATTGCCTGTCAGATACATTCCAGAGAATCGTTGCAACACGACCCTGTTTTGGTTACAGGCACGGAAAATACCTAGGACCTAGTGACTCTCGTTTTTGGCAACAACTTTTTGGAACTAATGTGGTAAAACCCATTGGGTTGGTGGTTTCAAAGATGTTTTATTTTCCATTTCATATATGGGATGTCATCCAAACCCCATTGACGAAGTCCATCATTTTTCAAGATGGTTAAAACACACCACCCGCCAGTATTATTATTAACCATCATTAACCATATATTAACCATATATTAACCATATTTGATTCGCCAGCCATGATAATCCTTTAGTTTTTCGTTGGAATTCCACCCAGAAATCTGGGTCATGATGGGGATGCTGGGGCAATCCAAGAGGCCTTGATGAACAACCACCGCTCAAGGCGATACACGACGGACAAAATTTGGAAGCCTGGTTCACCAGAGGTTTCTACAAGCACATGCTGGGCAAGAAGGCACTTTCTGAGGGGCTTCAGTGGCAGAGAAAATCATTCAGAACATCTCTATAATTGTAGACATTTAATTTACGGAATATAACAATCAGCATTAACATGTTAGCAGTTTTTGTATGCCAAAAATGGTGGCACTCCCCTTTACCAATTTCGCGTTTGGTACAGATACCACACATGTTTGAGTCTTTAGTTTTGACCAGGGCAACGATTTCGACAGACCGAAATTGAACACACATAGTTATCAACGGACACCGTTTCCTTTTTTCAGTTCGTATATCATTTCATTTGGTGAGTTCATATCTAATAGGCCCAGAATGTGTAGCCACGCGTTCTTGTTTCATGATCTCATTGAGCAAATCCGTGCGTGGCTTGTTATGCACCAGCTTTTTGAGCCGTTCGGCCACGCGTTTTTACAACAACGCGTTCAAGGTTCTGGTTGGAGGTGTCACTCATTTCATGCTAGATCATGCTAGAAGGTTATATGTTAAGTCCATTGTAATACCCATAGGATCCATGTATGTTTTATATATGCTACTGTAACATTTACCATCAATATACCCCCAATGTTAGCATATATACCAGCACCATGGATCCTATGGGATATATGGTATATGCTGCATGCTTTGACCATTGTCAATCAAATCAATGACAGCAGCATTGTTTCCTGTCGGGAACACAATAAAAAAGGGAACACATGGGAACACAAAAAAGTGGTTGTGCTTCTAGATACTGTATATTGGTTGTTTGTTTTTCTGCAAATGTTCCTTCATCATGTAGTCTTTTTCTTGAAAATTGAGGGAACAATTACTTTCCATCCATCCAATCTTGATATAAAACGGACTGTTTTACTTTATCCCACATTGTACATGGTCAATTCATTGATTTACGCCTTAAAGTTTCCGGGAAACAAGAACAACACACAATATATTACCAGAAAGCCGTGGCTTTTGAAGATGTTTTACCAGCTTTATTTACCATGTTTTACATTGTTTTACCATATTTTCCAGGGGTTTTATAGTACCTGCAGATGACATGGGAGTTGTCGGACATACCCAAAAAACGCAAATTCCCATGTCATCTGCAAAGTGAAAAAAGCAGAAAAATGCATAAGTCCCGTGTCATCTGTAAAGTGCCTTGGAAAAAAATCACATGACATGGGACCTCTGCATCACATGAAATTAAATGAATTTAAAGGAATTTAAAGAGCTTTTCAGGAGTTTGAAGGAATTTAAAAGAATTTAAAAGATTTTAGAGGAATTTAAAGGAATTTACCGGCCATTTCCCATCTTGGACGTCTGTGTCTTCCTGGAAGTCCCATGTCATGTGTAAATTTGATCACTTATTCCCATGTCATCTGTCAATAAAATGGAAAAATACCTGCCCGTTAGGCCGGCGCATAACTCCCATGTCATGTGTAAAAAAACATAGCAAAATCGATACATAAATCCAATGTCATGTGCCAAAAAATCTCGGCTAAATTGGCCGCAAAGTCCCGTGTCATGTGCGCCTAGTATACCTCATATTTTGTTACCATCCAAAGATCTGGGTGAAAAGCCATGGTTTTTTGGGCCCTTTTTTGGGGACAGGTGATCCCTGCGGACCTGGAAGCCTTCGATCCTGAGTACTTCTCCAACCTCAAGTGGTTTCTGGGCCGAGGGTTGCCGGGATCTGCCACAGTCTGCCGGTCTGGATGAAAACCACGCCAGGAAGTCATGGCACGAATTATGGGAATTATGGGATGATTAAACATGTAACCATTTATTCTATAATAATCATGGATTAATTAATTCCATCTCATAATTTAATCATCCCATAAAATAATCAACATTGAAAATTATGGGATGATTAAACTCATTTGGTTGGTGGTTTGGAATCCATGGAACATGGTTTATTTTCCATTTCATATATGGGATGTCATCCGAAACCCATTGACTTTCATATTTTTCAGAGGGGTTGAAACCACCAACCAGACATGATTTTTTTTAAAGATGAACATGAGATTTTGATAGATTTTGACGTTTTTCCAAATTGGGAACATGTGGAGAGACCATCAAAGTTTGGGGTAGCCTGTTTTGATCTTCTTGGAATCCTTTAAAGGATACCCCCCAAAAGACGCCCAAGCGACGCCCAAGCGACGTGTTCAGCTGGGTTTACTCGACGTCCGAGGATGCTGGACCATGTCCAGACCTCAGATTTGGAGGGGAAGTTGGATGAGATCAACCAATCTTGGTTCGTTTGGGGTTGGTGAAGCACTTACTTGTGCTAAACGTCCGTCGGGAATTTTCGGGAATGATCCACTGGCTAACTATCAATAATAATCCCAGCAACCTCCATTCCCATCCATTCCCTACGTTTAGCACCAGTAAGAACATTGAAGTGTTGGAGGAAATCTATGGCAACGGCCATGCGATGCCATTCTGTGATGTATTTGTTTGTTTTGAAAATGATTGGACACAATCTAGACTTCCCATGAATTCCCAAACTCTTTGCGGGTTGGCCAGAGGATCATTGGTTTGTTGACCACCATCCATAGACCAATGGATATATCGTAGAAAACTCATCTTCCAGACAAAAGACGGAACCGGAACGCAATCAGGAAGGACTGGCAACAAATAAATTGCGTCACAATTGTCACCTGGCATCTTCCTAACCAACGCATTCTCAGCAGCCAGCATGTTGCCTAAGTTATCTAAGTTCCTTCTTTGATAATCGGAGCCGTGATCAGTCGTTGGACTGACAATTGGTCCGGGCTTGGCCCAATCGTGATGATTTCGGATCTCGCTTACCGACAGTACCATGTGCTGTTCCACCCGGCAGCCATGCCTCCACCCATGGTACTTAACATCGATGGTGCCATCGTCCGAAGCATGCTAAACGACCTCAACGTGGCACAAATCAATGCCTCTATGAAGAGGATTGCTTCCGCCAGAAGAGAGCAGGCCTGTCTGGAGAATGCGTACTACTTCGTGCGCGAGCTGAGGCCATTCCAGTCCAGAGGCACTGTTGGATGTGGCGATGCCGACGCCAACCAGGAAGCCAGTAATCCAGGTCTTGTACTGGATGTTCTGTGATTTTAGGATGGCCTGAAACCAATCAGCAACTTCAGTGGAGCTGAGCTGCTGTTAGGGTGGAACTGAAACACCCAAATTTCTCAAAATGTTCCATATATGTATCCATATGGCAGAAAATAGGTCCCATTAAAAATGCAATAGTTACGGCATCATAGTTCCCACCATTTGAATTTGTTCTCTTTGTTTCGGAGGTATAGCCCATGTTCAGACAGACCCAGATGCTATCCTGCAATAGTGTCAACGCAGATTCAAAAAAGACCTTGGCAGATTTATCAGGGTTGTCACTGGGGGAAGCAACGTATGTTTTTCTACATGACATCCCGGAACTCAACATGTCAGTCTCAACTGGGGTTGACATGATATATATATAATTATATATATAATTATATATATAATTATATATAATATTGTACGTATGTATAATTCACGGTTGGTGGTTTCAAAGATGCGTTCCTCTATTTGGATGAGAATTGGAAGCGTTTTCCCTCTCGGGTGTTGAAGCCACCAGTGAAGCAAGGACATCAGTGACATCATCGAGCTCAACTTCTCTGCTGAAAGCGATGAATTGGGACAGATGAAGGTGCGCAGTTCGTCGGCTAAGTGTTGTGTGCGGGTGGATGTGAATACGGAAGCAATTACAGCGGCAAATTCGAGGGTAAAGACATGTGTGAAGATCATATGGATAGAAGAACCCTTCGAATACATTACAATAATTACAATAGTGGTTAGAATAGTGTCCGCATGTATATATATATATATAATATTATACAATAGTAAGTTTTTTACTGGTTATTGTTGTTGTCGTCGTCGTTGTCACCGTCATTGTCGTCGTGGTTATCATGGTTGTGGTTGTGGTTGTCGTCGTGGTTGTTGTGGTTGTAGTTGTGGTTGTGGTTGTTGTGGTTGTTGTTGTTGTTGTTGTTGTTGCTCTTATTTTTGTTCTTGTTCTTAATTGATTGTGGTTCTGGCGGTGTTGGTGATTCTCGCGATGCTGGTGGTGTTGCAGTTTTTGGGTTGCATGTTTGCGTTGTTACTGGAGGTGGCAAATGAACAAGTAAGCTAAACTTTGCTCTGGAGCACTTGCAGTTTCTTCAAACATTTAAATTTATGCTTGGCTTAATCACCTGATCGTTGATATTGTCAATGCTCAGCATTCAATTTTGGGTTGATTCATCCCACATTTATGAAGCTTAGATATTCTTCTTGTTTGTTGGTCAAGATGTCACGCTTGTTGTTTGAACCTCGTATTTTGTCTTGCACCACCCTTTTGAATCCCGCTAGTGGTTTCACTTTCACCTCAGAATTTGAGATCATTAATCCTAAACGACCCCTATATTTCAATATGTTTCATGTGTTTTTTTTTCCTGGAGTTAAACTTTAGTATAACTTTAGTTAAACCAATGCCTTCCCTCATTTTCTGTGGGTTAAACTCCATGTTTTGGCTCCAAAAAAGGTCCCGCTTGTCGCTACGCTACAGGTGGTCGACCTGAAACCCGATGGACGAACTCTGCCGGTGACCAACGAGAACAAGCATGAGTGACCCATTTTCACGGCGGCCGTTTTTAAACCTCTTCAAAAAGATGGCTTGAACCATTGAAAATGGTCATTTCATGGGATAAAAGACTGGTTTAACTATTGAAAACTGTCATTTCATGTGATAAAAGATAGGTTTAACTACTGAATATGGTCCTTTCATGGGTTTTTGCACTGATAGTTGAGATGAATTGAGACATTTGATGGGATGGGATATCTAACCGACTAGAATCAAAAGTTAGACTATATGCATCTACATGCCCATATTGGGAAATGGCCATCAGCCCATTCACAGGGACTCGTATACCCACTACAAGGATTCACATTATGAGACTTATGACCCTAACCCATACATCATGTTTTGACCATGGCACATTTTGATCTCCAGCTTAAATCCCACTGTTGGGTTTGTCTCAAAATAGGATACCCCAATATCATGTTCCCTAAAAACATTGTTGTTTGGGCAGTAGACCCCATTTTGGAACAAACCCATGTACTGTAGCTACAGGAAGACAAGAACTTACCGATTGAGATGACCCTACCTTGTGCCCTACATTGACTACCTTTGCAGCCTATGTGGGACATCACGAGGACATACTGGGGATACATTCCAATTGAGCCATTGAGCCACGTCCAAAACCATGGTGGCAATAAGGACCTCGCGTAAGCAAAACCCTGGTGTGTGTAAGCATCAGCGTAAGCTATTCCCGCGCATAAGCTAAAACTACGGGCGCTTAAGCAGCGTGTGAGCTGCCGGGTACTGCAAGCATTCCCTTAGCGCCTTCAAAAGAACAAGACCTTTTGGACACAGCTCAATTACTCAACGTTGTTTTTTGTTCAAGAATAGGCTACTTGTACCGCTAAATCTACTGCTTAGAAACTGATGCCAAATGGGCGTATGCCTCATACTTCAGACACTTCCATGTTGCAGGGGAGGCTATTTGCAGTCTTCACATTTATAGGAGGATAATCTCCATAGTTGCGACATCCCTATTTTTAAAGGATCTTACAGAGAGACGCCGGGATCAAAGGTGGCGATCCCCTGGGAAGAGAAGGTTCTAACAGGAGTAGTCTTGGAGGTTGGACCAATAGAAGTTATATAACAGCATGTAATACTGCACATGAAAGACTATTTTGTATAGATGTATCTTGAAAAATGAATGGAATGATGATGATGATGATGATGAGGATGAGACGAACCACTTCCCCTTCCGTTCCTGATTTAACTTCTAGTTGGTTTGATTTGCTCTGGAGTAAGTTTTATTTGCTTCATTTCCTATGCTATTTATGGCTTATTTGTAGTACCGGGAAATCTGAATCTGAATCATCCAAGAGGAACTATCTTTGAAGCGCTTTGTAGATGTCCAATGGCTTCAACATAGGTTTGCATCAAAATGATGCCCCATGTTTCGGTCATTCACCACTAGGCAAAACGAGATTTTAACACATGCTGAGACAACCCCAGGTACATCCAGCTCGTCTCGGAGCACAAGATGTCAGTGTACCCAGTGGTGACCGGTCGGATCGCGATCGATGGTACTAGCTGAATTCATTTGAGGGTTCCCAAAATGGTGGAACCCAAAATCATCCAAAATTGGTTAATTAATATTATAGTATTACAGTACGTATATAATTTCTATCAATGGGACTGCCAATGGTCGTAGTTACTATGAAACATGAAGAACTATTATACTCGGCTAATATTACTAAAGGGTCATGTGGGTGGCAAGGGTTAATTGCACGTCTGGGCAGATGTGGGTTCCGAATTCATGGACCAGAAATTCGCTGCTGCGGCCTCATTTCTCAAGCAAATTCCTGGTTGGTGGGTTGGAACATTTTTTATTTTCCATTTCGTATATGGGATGTCATCCTTCCCATTGACGAACTCCATCATTTTTCAAGATGGTTATTGCACCACCAACCAGATTATTCTTAACCATCATTAATCATCATCATAATCATTATTAACTATATATTAATAGTATATTACCAACCAATGGTAGGTAGGTCAACCATTGATGGGTCAAGGAATGTCAAAGATATTCCCAGCTGACTCAGTGGGGATTCCGGTCTAAGACTGGCCATGTAACTAGACAAATGGATAGAGTTCTAGATCCTAAGAATGACCAGTAAAAAACTGGCTAGCCAGTTTTTGACCTATCCCCATTTATTTTGGTTTCAAATACTACTGCTTGGCTGATGTACATAGGGTGGTACCCCCAAATCATCCAAGTCATGAAACTAGTTTAGTATCAATAATCCATGGTTGCGTCCCTCATTCTTAGAGCCCTTGATCTATATTACTTAGGGCTGCATCCGAGTTAGCGGGTTACATCAGGCTTATACACCACTAGTATTATGTGTATGTACACAAATATATATATATATTTATATACACATGCAAAAACACAGAAAAGAGTAATTTACAATGATGTTACTTTAGTTGGATTTCGCTGTTTCTGTCCTTCTTGGTGTTGCTATACATATATATATAATATATCTATCTCTATCCAACTATATATATAGAGAGAGAGTCATCCTGCGGTAGACAGAACATGGACACTTGAACAAACAACTTACTAAAACGGGTCTATTGTCGAAAATCCCATATTCTATCTACTATGGTTATTTATTAATATGTGTTTGTGTGTTGTTATCTATCTATAGTGTATATATATATATACAAATCTATAGTATATATATATACATATCTATAATATATATATATATATATGTACATATCGATAGACATTATATATATATATTAATATACATATATATATATATATGTTTGTATGTCATGTATCAATTCATGGTCCCGGCACCAAAAAATGGGACATATCACCGGTGGCGGCGGTTCTTCAGGACCAACTCCGTGAAGCAGCAGATCGAGCACTTCTTGAAAGGCGAGACACGCTGGATGTGTAAACAAGTGTAAACATGTGTAAACATGTGTAAAAGTGTCGCATATACACACATTTATACATATAATGTTCATGTATGAAATATATATATATATGGTTATGTGTGTTATATAGTGAAGTGATCCTATATGTCTCTGTGAATATGGATACTCTATATATATACACACATTCACCTTCTATAGATGATATCATTATGTATATATATATACACACTCTGTGTTTGGTGAATATAATATCTAATCACATGCATCGGTAGAAATTTGCACGCTTTTCAGACATATGTGCTGGTGCATGTTGCCTTTCAGATCATTTTCTAACAAGGTGTTGTGTCAAGTTTCAAGGGCCATTTTCTGCTGAATTGTTCTCAGGGATCGCATATTCAATTCCTGTTTGCAAAGATGATCCCAATTTAGGGTTAGAACACATATATATATATAATATGTGTATATATATAATATGTATATATATATAACTGATTGGGTGGCCGAGTTCTAACATGGCTGGCTGTAAATCCATCATGTGTACATCATCATAACCTGTTTTCCTCTCCTATAAATAACAAACTCCGTAAATGGCACCCCCCTCACAATGAGCAGATTCAGGACTAAACCAGAGTTTCTGGATGGTATTTTATATCACGGCACGGTGATTTTATGCCTTTATATACAGTACATGTCTTTATGTGTGTTTGGTATATGGTTTCAGGATGTTTCATGGTCTTCATGTATGATGGCTGGTGATTTCTGATGTTTAACTCTAGCCTTGCGTTCCCATCCTTGGAATGATTGAGGTCCCTTGAAGTGAGCAATGCCCACTTCATCCTTGGTTGATGCCGAAACATGGGATTGGACAAAGGAAGTGGTGATATGTCTTTCTTTGTGGGCTGTCAAGACTCACCTTTCAGCGCTCAAGTGAGGACATTGACCCCCTGGAAACATCAAAAACTTAACGTGGCACCCTTCACATTGTGTCCATATTAAGCATGACCTTAAAGTATGGGATCATAAGGGCCCCCCAGTTGACCAAAATACGGACGCCGGAAGCCGCATCTTGCACAAGGCTTGCACGAGATCGTTCCTCCTCAGTTGCATCTGGGCAAGATTTTTCCACGCTGGGTTAACACAGGGAGTTATTAACTAATATCTGAATCTTAATGGGGATATACAGTTGATAACTGGTTTAATCGGATTTAATGGTGATTTCATGGGATTTAATTGTTGCGCATTGGGATTTAATGGTGATTTAATGAGATTTCATAGTGTTTCGATGGGATGTAATGGTGATTTGATGGGATTTAGTGGTGATTCAATGGGATGTAATGGTGATTTAGTTCTTTTTAATGGTGATTCAATGAGATGTAATAGTGATTTAATGGGATTTGACGGTGATTCAATGGGATGTAATGGTGATTTGATGGGAATTATATAATGCTGTAAACCCAATGCCATAAGCCATAAATATCTACCATGGCTGGGGATGGTTTATGAAATACACATGGCTAAGGTGATGACAGGGGGCGATGGTTTACTGCATTGGGTTTATCACATTCATGGGGATATAGTTGATATTTGATGGTTCCTTGCTTACCTCCTGTTTTGGTGTGGGCTATTAACCTACAGGGTTTATAGGTGGATATTCACGAAGCCATCATTGTGGGATACCTCTTTACCAACCTGGTAAAGGATTCTTTGTCACGACTCAAAGGTCTATGGCTCAAAATTATCTACCCTTAAATTTGTATGGTTTGGTTAATCCCTTGCCCCTAATTTTAAACACCCCGGTAGAAACCATGGTTTAGCAGGGAATTTCCACATCATTGGGACCACTTATGGGGTGTTGAATATGAACGGGTGATGGGATTCATTAATACCAAAAGGACGATTTTTGGTTATTTTTGGACCACTAAAAACTGGTTGGTCCACTCGTCGTAGCCCTTTTTTTTTGAAGCCATGGTCAAATATCAAAGGAATATAACCCACATAGGTTTTGCTCACATGGGTTTTGCGAACACGCGCGCCCTCTGCAATCTGCCATTTCTCGTCCAATTTACATCGCGGGTTTCAGGTCTTCCAAGGTTTTTACCATTATCGGAAAAACTGAATCGTGAACCATAGCCGAATATTCTTGAATGATTGCTCCCTGATAGTAAATGGTAGCTACAGTAGCCCTTCCTTCGAGGAATTGCCCGAGGGAAGGAATGTTTTTTTTGCCATTCAGTCAGCGCATAGTGCCGTCCACTCCGTGGCTGCTACCCAAACCGTTCCTCTCCACAACATCACGATGGTCAAGGAGGGCACGGTTCTACCTTGTGCACTGTTGGTTTTATCCCCCATACCACAATATACATAATACGGTATTATATAGACATCCGTACAAGGGTTGCTTGACATCCCCAGATGTGTTTCTTTTCAAAGGAAGTTTCTGTCAGTTCTGGCCGGCCCAAGGCTGTCCTTGTTTGATGACAAGGAGTTGGAACTCTTGATTTCAGGTTTACCTGACATCGACATCGAGGACCCAGCAAGGGCCGTTGCCTTGAAAAAGTGGATACCCCCAAAGTCTGCCAGGAAGAACAGAGATGGACTCTGATTCAAAACCACCGGATTTAAGAGTTCCAAATTTAGAGATAATTCCACCATCTCGAAGGAAAAAGCCCACAAGTTGGAATGAAAAAGTGATCTGGTTGGTGGATGTTGGTGGTTTGGAACATTTTTTTTATTTCCCATCTGGGAATAATCCCATATAACTCATTTAACTCATATTATTCAGAGGGGTAGGTCAACCACCAAGCAGTGATTGGAGGACTCATAGCTCTGCGAATCCGCGAATTTGGCCGAGCCAGCCAAGCCGGAGTTCCAGCACCGGTAAAATCCCATTGAAATGGTTATAATGATGGGATTTTAGATGGCTCATAGCATTAAGATGGGATCTAAAAATCTTAGATATTCTTAGATGCTTTTCCCATTGAAATGGTTTATAAGTTATAATGGGTCCATTTATCATCATCAGCTCATTGGTTGTAATTACCCGTTACGTCACATTATCATCATCATTGTCGTCCCATGTTTGATGGTGAAACCTCCGTTTACATCCATTAGTTCACATACTCATTGGTGATCATTGGCTTTGTACCCTTGATATCTCAGTCTTAAATGGTTAAAAGAACATCCCAACATTTATCATAAATCAGCATCTGTTGGTGCACTCACCGACATGGTCTAGATTATCTCTGTTTTCACTATATGATGACCATGTTGCGGTGCTCTCATTTTTGGAGATGCCCGGATGGTTTTAGGATGTTTTCGGATAACGAGGATCTTCAATTTTCAAATGGATCGGTTTGTTTTTTGATTCAAGTCTAGATTGACCACTGATCCTCACTGTCATTAGGCATGGACCAAAAAAAACACCTTCTCAATTTTGCATTTTGTACCATTTTTCAGTTTCATTGCTGACCTGTCAAAAGTATGTGTGGTTGGTACGATCAGATTGAATCTTTTGGTTTTTACCGGATGGCTTTCACCGACGAGTCACAAAAATATGTTCTACAGTTATAAGTGTTCTTTGTATGCTCATCATATATATATATATATCCCAACTTTTAGAGGTTATAACCATAGGATTATATCCATTAGCAATCTCAACTGCAGCCCCAAGTATCGTGTGTTCCAGTCAACATGTCCTTCTTGGCGGAGTTGGGCAATTGCACAGGCAAAATCCAAAAGCTTCACCCAGTTGACATCAGGTGATTGACATTTACGACAACTTCAACGCTAATGTCTTTGTGCGGATTCTGAACTTATATAGTTCATGTATTATATATTATATAGTCCATATGTTATATATTATATAGTATATATTATATATAGCCTATATTTATACTTTATTTATATATATATATATACACTTAATATATATATATATACTTAATATATATATATATACTTAATATATATATATATATACATACTTAATATATATATACTTAATCTATGTATATATACTTAATACACACACATATATATATATATACATATCATTATAGATTTTATAGTTTTGGTTATTATATGTATTATAAAATATAGTTTATAAAATATTTAATATATACTATATATATGTTTGCATTATTTATTATATATATGTATATTCTATATTATATATTATATATTTTCAATTTCATATTATATATTATATATTGTATATATTTGCTATATTAGATATTATATATTCTATATAGATTTATATGATTATATAATATTAATATAAGATTTTATATTATTGTATTTTATTATATATTATTATGTATTTGTATATATTTTTATATATTACTATATATTACTATATATATATATGTTTTATTATTTAGTTTATATTATTATATATTAATTTATAGTATTATATATTATTTGTATTCTATATTTCCTTTTTTTATATTACATATTATATATATTACATATTACATATTACAGTTTATAATATGTAAATATATATACATTACATACATTATATATGATATATTATGTATAATATGTAATACAATATGTATATATGTATATATTGTATTAAACAATATATATTATATACAATAATATATTATATATATATATTGAATAATGCATTGTAGACCGGCACGATTCTAATCCAGCGAGATGTGGCACCATTATATATGGGGCCACCTGGCAGGATCTGAAGCAGAATACGGAATACCACAACTACACCCCACAGTCAGATCAAGTTCAATGGCGCCTTGTCACCGAAGTTTTTGAGTTGATTTCAGGGAAGCAGATGGAAACAGTTTATTCTGCAATCATGGCTTAAAACGTTGGACCTGCGTGTTCACGTTGGTTTGATGCTTGGTTTTGGTAGGGAAAATCTAGAAAAAACATGGATTGCTCAACACTCCAAATTGGTACCAGTCAAAACGTGTGATATCATATTTCGCTGAGATGTTAACATCCATTTGCCAGCTAGTTTAGTGTAAAAGCAGGGAATACATCGCGAAATCTTGCGGGAGCACCTCCAATCCAGGCATATGTTGTGAGAATCTTAACAGAGGATTGCTCCCACCAGTGATGTCTACTAGTGAATTCATACGTTCACTCTACAACTTGCGAGGCATATACTACATCAATATACATTGGATGTACCCATTTCGCTTAAAATTCATTTGATATGTAAAAAAATCGTACGTGAAGAAAAAACATGGACTGATTGCATCCCATATATTTGTTTTTGGAACTTATAGACATCGTGTTGCTGGCGATCTAGCCATCAAAAAAACATATTACCATCTGGTTATGACTAACAGTTTGCCATGGAAAGATCCACCATGCTAGGTGAACCATCTATTTCTATGGGCCATGGCTTCCATGGCTATGTTAAATAACCAGAGGGTATATCCCATTAAATCCCATTAAATCCCATTAAACCATCATTTTCCTATGGTTTTCCCATGGTTTTCTAATGGGATCATTATAGCTTAGCCATGGCTGAATGT
The DNA here is from genome assembly GCA_947184155.2 of Cladocopium goreaui. NCBI lineage: Eukaryota > Dinophyceae > Suessiales > Symbiodiniaceae > Cladocopium > Cladocopium goreaui. Next base: position 135,932 of record CAMXCT020006622.1, on the reverse strand, counting down.
GTCCCCAATTGTTAGTTGATCGAGGGCTAACCCCCAGCAAGAGGCAACCCCCAGTGAGTTGAAAAGTACCAACAACTGTTATGAACCTAAAACGCCAGTAAGTTAGTCAGTAAGTTACCCCATAAAAATGGAATGATCATCACTCAAAAAATCCCACTATATCTCACTTATAACCATTTATAACTGGTATAACTCGTTTTTTTTTTTTCTGCAGCCATCGATTTTTTGGGCCAGGTTCTGGAAAGTCTTGAGTGATTTCACACAGGACGCCGGAAGAAAGCTGGGATTGTGGTGACTATCTCGTTCCCCGGTGTCATTGGATTGGTTTACGGGAAAATTTACAGGAAACCGCCATATTTAATGGTAAAAACTATGGTTTCCTGTAGATTTTCCTTTACTGTAAACCAATCCAATGATGGTGGTTGGTTTTCAAGATAGGGCTTTGCAAATCTGATCAACTCCGTGAAAAACTCCGTCATGTTCTACAGCCTCTCATGGTTACCCTCTGGTAAGTTAACATAGCTATTGAAAATGGCCATTTATAGTTGATTTTCCCATTAAAAATGGTGATTTTCCATAGTTATGTTAGTTTACCAGAGGGTAGTTACAAGCCATAAAAACATTGGAGTGGCTTCCATCGTGCTAAAGAGCGCCGCCCAGCCATGGTCAGAATCTGATGGCGACATACACCCATCACACAAGCAACAGAGATATGAAGTGGATCTACCCCCTAGAAAACCATTGTGATTGTCGAGTGTTTATAATATATATATATATATGGTTGGTGGTTTGGAATATTTGTTTAATGTTTCCATAATATATGGGACAACTGGGATAATCATCCCAATTGACTAATACGTATACATATATACACTGTATATAATCATAGTTTATACCAAACTGAACATGTCTGATTGTGATTTCCATCAAATTGAACACCAGAAACAATCTGATGGTCCTTTTCCATAATACCAAACTCAACCCGAGTGATCATTACAATATTCAGATGATTTATGCCCTGATCTGGCTGGTATTGTAATTATAGCAGGGTGAAATACATGTGTATATGTTGTCGACTGTTTACATTTTTCATGGCAAGTATCAACAGGGACTTCTATAATTCATATGTGTTATATGATGTGATGGTTACCTGGTGATAACATGGGTCATTAAATGTCCCCATTAAACATCACCCAACCATTAGGTATATGGTCTATTTCATGGCTACTATAAGGTGATGTCCAATATTCCCAAAATGGGACAGGCAAACCAACCCCTGGATAATCATTACAATACCTGAAGAAAAGGATGCTCCTTTTCCCACGCGCCTGCGTAGCCGGCATGGCGCCTGAGTCCCCAGGAGCAACGCGCCTGGTTCCTCCAGTTCGCTACTGGTACGTCGCGGGTGCCGGTGGAAGGCTTTAAGGTGAGCGAACGCTGGGAGGGCGAAGGATGGGAGTCTTGTTGTGTTCAGAAACGTGGTGTTTTAATTGATGTTTATATAACCGGCTAAAATTGCGATGTTATGACAAGAAAGAGGATATGTCATTAGTATTTATTAGTCATAAAAGCTGGTGTTTTAAGCATGAAACATGTCGATTGAGGCATCATGAATCATCACAAAGTGGTATTGAACCATCGCAATTTGAGTTTCAACTTGCTTCAATCATCAAAGAAATGGATTGAATTGAACCATCAAACATAGAAGACACATGCGATTTCACCAGGAAATATGATGAATAAAACTCGAATTGCTGGGCTTCACAAAGTGTTTTTTTTCATGGTGGCTTCATGGGGCAATTTTCCGCATTTTTTCGCACTCAGATGGTGAGATGTCACATGGAAACTTGGAGGTTTCCTACAACGGATCCCCAATAGCTGGATGGTTTATTTCATCGAAATTCCCAAACAAAAATGGGATGATTTAGGAGGCAACGAATATCTGAGTGTGTATTTATACAACGAACCTCCCAGAATTACATGATAACATGGACATGACATCACCTTAATATATGATTTTGGGGGGTCTAGTAAATTGTAATTTCGTCATTGCTACATCCCGCGAACACAAATAAAAAAGGTACTCGTACTCCAAAGGAGAATCTAGGGACAAGCATGTGATTTTAGTCGGGGAAAGTAACATGCTAGGTGCACAAAATCCAAACCTTGCAAATTGGATGGATGTTTAGACCTGAACATGCAAGACCATTCAAGTGATTTTTAGATATTTGTACTCAAGACATTTCTAGATATTTTCACTCAAGACATTTCAAGACCACATATTACTTTTACATGTCTTCACCGCATCTTTTGGCAGAGTGCTACAAATTCGTAAATTGCTAAGCAAAGAACATGATGAACATATCAATTTCTTGCACTTTTTTTTGGAAATTATTTTTCGCGTTTGCATCGTAAACCCAGCTTCCAGCGTGTCGTCGTGGCTAGGGGCTGGTTGGCATGCGAGGGCCGCAGAAATTCTCACTGCATCGAGCCTATGGCCCCCTTGGCTGCGGTTAACCCTGTCAAATCCGGTCAACCTGGGATGATTTGATGGGATGTCATTGATGGATATTGATGGGGGGATACAACATGCAACCATAAAGTAACCATGGGCTGATTTAACTGATATATATATATATATATTATATATATAACTATATAGCCATAAAAGTTCATAAAAGATCATAAAAAATATGAGCAGATTTGGGTGTGTCCAAAAATGAAAGATACCAATATTTGGGTGTGTCCAAAAATACGACATACTGTACCATGGCATTACAATATTTGATGCTCAAAATGATGATAATTCCTATTCAAATTGATGGTACTGTACCTTATTTTCAGAGGGATTCATTTGTTTGTTTGCACATGTTTTTGTTATGAGAAAGTGGTCAAGGGGGGTATTTGTTTGTGTTCACAAACGTCTTGGGTAGGTACATAATTGACATAGGGTTGTGACGCTGATGGGATAGTTCTCTTTATGTTGTTTCCTGGATACGTCTTCGTTCCGTAGGTTCTTGTTTTTTTTGGTTGCAGGCGGACTGTAGACACACCTATATCACCTATATGTGTAAATTACAACAGCAATACAGGGATTCTATTGTTCCAATGTTCCTGTCTGCTTTCTTTTCACAAGATGTCAGAAGATATCACAAGTCACGATCATCTTCGCTGCCGCACTTTTCCACGCAAGGTGGCGACAGACTGCCATCCGCACACACGTGCTTTAATCAGCCGGGAGCCTTATCACCAGATCCGGCCGTTTAGTGCAGCATCTGGAAGTACTTGCTTGCTACTTGGGATAGTATTTTTTCGGTTGATACATTGGAAAATCATACAGAGGCAGGCTACTTGGAATGCTACGTGGATGGTTTATCTCATATATATATATACAAAATCGGTGCCATGTATCTAAGTGTTTCGTCATGGCTCATATTGCGTTTGTCTGAAAAAATATGAACGTCGCCTCTCTGCGGCAAATGTCCCAATTTTCAGACCGAAAAATCATCAAAACTCATATTTTTATATATTTTTGGTATCTATCTCCAATATTCTGCAATGATATTTCGTTACATCCTCATTTATAGATCATCTGCCCATTCATTGTATATATATATATACCTATAGTGGGTAAAGGTAGAGTTTCATGTTGTATAACATTTATAGAGTATTTATATATACAGTATATATATACATATATATATATATGTACAACATGAAACTCTACCTTTACCCACAAAAAATTGAGACGGTGCCGTCCGCACGGCGTTGTTTTCCACGTCGGTCTGGTGTCCAGCCAGGGTGGATCTGCCGGAGTATCCCAGCGAAGACGTCCTGCGCGAAAAGCTGTTGCAGGTGACGTGATATATCCGGCAGCTGGTTGGCTGGTTGGATCTTGGAGAGGGCATCCATAGGGAGATATACCCGCTGGTTATTTAACATAGCCATGGAAAATTGCCCATTTATAGCTGATTTTCCCATTAAAACCTCCATTTATGAGGGATTTTCCATGGCTATGTTAAATAACCAGATGGTATACGCTCTGGTAAACGTTTACATAGCTATTGAAAACGGTGATTTAGTTCGTGGATTTATCCATCAATAGCATGGTGATTTTCCATAGTTATGTAAACGTTTACCAGAGGGTACATAGCTGTTGAACATCACCATTTTCAATAGCTATGTAAGAAATTACCAGAGGGTACCTGTATTATATTGTATTATGATATCTGGTTGGTGGTTTGGAACATGAACTTTATGACTTTCCAATCAGTTGGGAATAATCATAATAATCCCAACTGACGAGCATATTTTTCAGAGGGGTAGGTATACCACCAACCAGGAGATGTACTATGATACGATACGATATGATGTGATATGATATGATTCTGATTGATATAACAAGACTTCAATCATAATAATATTATAATATGATAGATTTATTTGTAGCATTCAATCACAGTAGTGTTTCCATGTTTTACAATACGTGCATCACATATTCCCATCCACCACTTTACGTGACGGACAGCCCATTCCTCTTGGGTGTTACTCATTCTTGCAGGCCGTCAGTGAGGGCCACGAAGGGTTCGGATTTGCTTAGAGGCCCGGTGACAGTGATGCTTCAGGTGGAAACACACCGTGGTTTGAAAACCCAGATGTCATGGGAGTATAATCGGAGAAAAGTGGCAGCTGGGAAACGCTAAGTCTGTGGCTCATGTTTGTTTGGGTTGGTGAATGATTATGACTTATCCAGATGTCATGGTGTTTTGACAACACATAGGGTTTATATAATCAGTTTAATCGTTAAAGATGGGGGTAGAACAAACAAGTAATGGGAGTATAATGAGATTATGATTGGATATGGGGTCAACCAACTGGGTGGGTATTTTAGTATAACATAGTACGTATAGTTTGCTATATCAATGCGGGTATATGAACCAAAACAAGAAAAGAAAAGGGTATCTCAGAGTGGCCATGCATCCTTTTCTATGTTGTGTGAAGTTGTCGGATGTGGTAAACTCAACAAGAACCCATCATTTCTGGTTCCCAAAAACATCGCTTAAGCTTGGATCAGGGCTCCTGGCATAGCACATGGACGCACCTGTTGGACCTCAGAAAGAATGCCATCCACAATGTGGGCCCCCAGCAGTTATAAGTTAGTTTACAATCCCATGGAACTATAGGCATAATCACAAATCCTACTTTGTGTATTTAAGTTATAAACCGATCTTAGGTATATCCATCACAAATCCTACTTTCGGGAGTTCTCTCTGGTAAACTAACAGTTCGCTATTGAACATGGCCATTTATACATAGTGGATTTACCCATTAAACATCGTGTTTTTCCATGTTTTTTTGTATGTGTACCAGGCCGGGTAAATCCTATAAATCCATAGTTAAAGCCCATGATTTCCATATATTTCCCATAGGATTTCTCATCTTTTTCCATATCGTTTCCAGGAAGTTAACCAATCTTGGTGGAGCCACGGAAATTCTCCAGATTGGACACGGAGATGGGGAGATGGTCCATTGTAACTATCCAAGATAGGTCATCCATTCGAATGATATAGGATAAATTAATAAATATATAATTGTTATCATATAAAAAAATATACTATATTTATATTGATTTATTGTTATCGAATAATATAATAATCAATACCATATTTAAATCAAGAATTGGATTATCAAGTATTTAAAAAATATAATTGTGGGATATGGGAAACTCCAGCTTCTCTGGTTGGTGGTTTCAAACATGTTTCATTTTCCATTTCATATATGGGATGTCATCCTTCCCATTGACGAACTCATATTTTTCAAGATGATTAAAACCACCAACCAGTTCCTTTTGATATCATTGGATGGTTTTTTCAACTATCCAAGTATGATATCTATGGACTGGTTGTGATATCATATGAAACTCAGTTTGGTAATGATAACTCCGGAACTTATGATATTTATGATATCCATGGATTGGTTATGATATCATATGATATGTGTAACTCAGTTTGGTAATGATAACTCCGGAACTTATGATTTTTATTATTTTTGTGGATTGGTTATGATAGATTATATTTTGTGGATGTGGATTTTGATTATACTTTGGCTGATCTTAACTATAGGTACCCTAACCTGGCCGAAATGTTAAGATTTCGATAGGACAATTTTCCAGCTCAGCTTGTCACTAAGGGGAAACCCATGTTCTGCTGCACCTATACATCTCCCAATTTGTGCGCGGCGTGGAGGCTCATCTTGCCCACGTCCTTTGCGACGTAGGGAGAGTGAGTCCGATGCACTCACAGAGGATGCAATAAAGCGACAACCGCTTTGATTTCAACATGGTTTCATAACATATCTACTCCCAAACCGGTTCAGAAAAACAAACACTTAGAGGTTCAGGGCTAAATTGAACCTATTCAAAACCTGTTGAGGGTTATTCGTACTACACTTGACATTTATAGCAAACATATGGTTCCTTGCACTAGCCTCTGAAGGCCCTTTTTAATGAAATCAGTGACATCAAAAAGTCACTCTTATCCAAACGACAGAGGATCCAACGATTCGCATCTTCAGAGAAATTCAAAGAAACTCATCATCACTCACCTGCGAAGGGCGTTTTTAGTTGATTTTAAGTTGGTTTGAGTGGTAACATCAACCAGATACTCAAGAACATTCAACGCCATTTGGCATCACGTTAAACACCGCGGACGAAAGCCACGGATGAATCGCGCCCTGAGGGGATGTTGAAAAAGAGACCGTGGAAGTCGCTTTGTATTGCTTGCAATGAACACCCCGGATGAATAAACCATGGTAATCCATGGTACATATATATATATATATATATTGGTTTATTAATTAGGATGTTATTTTCCACATAGTGTTTACCACATGACTTGACAGCTCGTTTTGTATGGAGTTCCCAAATGTCCACTAAGAATGACCCAGAAGTAGTACACATCATGTACTATATCTTAATATATATATATATATATGAGCAGTTGATAGGGTAACATATCCAGTACATATATCTATCATATCCACTATATGAAACTATCTGCTCCCTATCATATATATCCACTATACATGAAACATATGAGCAGTGTTCAAAACCCAGCGTTGTTCAGCTGTTTGTGGTTGGGATTCTCTGGATGGATTGTGATAATCCCACTGCAACCTTGGTTTTTCATGGCTGTGTAGTTGGGGGGTGGTTACAGTTTGCTATGGAAAATAGCCCATTTGTAGTTGATTCACCCATTGAAAATGGTGATGTTCGATAGTTACGTTAGTTTACCAGAGGGTATATACCTCCCATGAGAGGGATTTTACTTGCAGTCGGTCACCTTTGACACAGCTGAAATTGCTGTATTTTTTGCGAAGTTGCCGCAGGTTGTCACCATGGGTTGTCAAAGAATGATTTCAACATATGTGAAATTTTGCATGGTTCACCACCACGTAGTTTCTTACACAGAGCATATTTCTAGCACAAGAAAATAGCAACCACAATTGGAAAGCATGGGGGAACATAGCATGGAATCTTAATATATATATATATATTATGGAGTATATAGAATTATCTATCATTGACCATGGGGGAACATAGCATGGAATCTTGGAGTAAATTCTCCATGTCTCAGTGGACTTCGAGGTTTGAATCCATGTGAATCACTTGGTTTTGATGCCATAGCCATAGGATGCCATAGGTACCGATTCCATATATAAGGCCTATAAATAGAAGGCCTATGTAAGGGAATATCCCCACAAAATATGGCCAACCTTATATGGTACTAACGTAGCTCCATTTTGGGATCCTGGAATTCCCATTGATCGTAGCCTATTTTCTGTGATGCCGATATAATATGATTTCTTGCAAACTCAAAGTGATCTAAACTGACTGCTGTGCGCAATGGGGCACCTCACGAATTTCCATTTCGGCTCAGATACTTCGAACAACTCACCGCTGGGCGGCATTGAAACCGCTTGCCGCGCCACCACAGGGAGCCAGCCACGACTTCAGCTCGTCAGCTTTTGTCATGGAATCAAGCGGAAACAGTGGCCAGAATTTAGCAGTGAACCAATATCTGAAATGACGAGATTGATTAATCAAGAGTTTTTTTCAAGTCAACACTCATGAACTCACCTCATCATAGATGATTTATCTATCTATTATACTATCTATCTATAGATATTATCTACCATATATCCATAGATACTAACCACATCTCCACCATCCAACCCAAGAGACTTGCTCGCGGATCGCACGCCTCAAACGACACCCTCCCCGGCCCGAACGCGTCTCGGCATTCTTGGGACGCCACAGCAGCTTGGACTCTTGGACCATCGGTCAGTGGGTTAGTTCACCCCTAGTTATAGGGTTAGTATTCGAGAGTTTATTTATATCACATATGAGACGAGGTACGTTTAATTCTACTCATACTCATATGATTTTTGATCCCGCAAGTACATGTACTTATACATAATATATACCCATGTTGGAGTGTTTTGTTTAACATGTTGGAAAGGGTTTCAGAGTCAGGTTGTACACATATCCCCATCTATGCACCTAGTGCAGATCATTATATACCCAGTCAGTTTTGGGTTTTGCTAAGCTTTCAGCCAGTAAGTAAACAATTGGTTATATGTCATTATCCAGTTCCGAATCAATAATTCAATAGCTATGCAAATAAGGCCATCATGTATTCTGTATACCCTGATCAAAGCACCTTCTTAGGGTGTCTTGAAGTCTTGTACCTTCGAGAAGGAAGTGTTTCGATCCATAGGCACATAATATTATAATGATATATAGACCATCCAGACAGTCCGAAGAAAAGGCTACTTGGATGGTTTAGGCAGAGACAAATCCCATAAAATCTCATGAAATCCCATCAAATCACATAAAGTTCTATTAGAATTTCCACTAAAACTTAAAAAAAAGCTATAACATCATAAAACTCCCATACAATTCCTATAATCCCACAGAAAAAAAACATTCAAACATCCCCAATTTCACCCTTCCCTTCCACGCTTTTTTAGGTCCATGCTGTCCGCCGGCGGCAGCGCCGCCGGCGCGGCACGGCAGAAGTCGCCTTTGGCCCTGAAGCCGTAAGAGGGCCCAGGATGTCGATTTTTGATGTGGATTTTATGGGGATTTCATGTGGAATGAATTGGATTTGAATAGGATGGAATATCATGGGTTGTTTAATGGTACTTATTGAAATCTAAGGCAATTTAATTGGATTTAATGAGATTTATATAATGGGATTTAGATAGCTAAGTTGGTAGTTTGGTAGCCATAAGTCCGTTAAGTAGCGTTTATGGCAAATATATAACGATAGTTTTTTTGGGGTAGAACTATACCAAGAAACATAACTTGGGCCACCATGATCAGAACATCAAGTGGGATGAAGCGTTGGGATTTTGGGGTTTCAACCGTCAGAAAGCTATGCTGCTTGGTTTGGAACATGATTTTTATCTTTCCATACATTGGGAATTTCATCATCCCAAATATATGGTTTTTATATGGTTTAAATGGTTTATATAATACTTGAAAAAATGGAGGTTCACCATACCCATTATTTCATATCTTTAATATATCCTTCCCTTCGGGTCAACACTATGTCATGTACTGCCAAAATGTTGACTCCAGAATGCCCGTAGTAAAAGCTGCAGCCGCGCTTTTGTTGGTGTTTTCTTGTTTTGGGGTGAACATTCACAGTTCAATTGGTTATCAGCCGTAGTTTGCTTTTGTTTGACCCCTAAAATTTCATATCTGAAGGTCAGAGGACGCCTATAAGTCCTCGCGTCCATGTGCGGGTGCATTGCCGCCAAGACACGTTGAGACGATCACAAGGTTGCACAACTTGATTGAGAGTCTTGGTGCCTACGTCAAAATTGTGATTGTAAGCCACATTCACGGCAGCGTTGTCAACGAGCAGAATCTTGTGACGGCAGTGCAGTATTCTCGATTGTCAGTGGATTGTGTTCTCATCACAACAGAGAGGACTGGTGAGTTGGGAAAGCTCCGTACTCTTAAGTCGGTCACTGACGGCCAGATCATCATCTCAGACTATTATCCGGAGATTTTGGCAGAGTTCCAGGACACTACTTGGATCAGTTGGCCAGCCTGAGGCTCCCTCTGGAGCCTTCAGCACATTGACGGCGCTATTGTTGGCACGCGTCAACTTTGGAGGTGACGGACCTGTCCACAACAGGCCCTCTTTTGACACATGTCCATCGAGGCAATGAAGTGAGAAACCAAAGCCAAATTTGGGTTTCTGAAACTTATGACGGTAGGTATTTGTGAGGATGTAAAGTGGCCCCACATGTTTGCTGAGTTTACGGGGATGCTTCAACCCATCGGCCCGTTGTTGTCGGTTTTCATGCGTCAAAATCCCAGGTCCTACCTTTTAATGGTGCTACAGGCCCCGCTGAAAGTAGGACTAACCAAGTGAGCATGGGAAATCCCAGTCTATGACGTGAATATCTTTACTAAAATTGAGAAAGATGTTGATTCCATCGCCCAAGGCACACCCATCTCACACGGTTGCTTTATATAATTATATATATATATATATTCACTATATATCCCATTACATCGCAGGAGTACATCCCCCTGGTCCCCCTGTATTTCTGTCATAGTGGTTGCATCCCCATGAATGACTTCACCTTTGATGCTGGAAACATATTTTGAACGCCGATTCCTCTTAAGATTGCCGCCAATCTCGAAATCATCGAATCCCCAATGTATATCCTACTTTTTCCGATTTATATCCTACTAGTAGTAGTTGGATACTAGTTGTTGATCCTTACGTAGATGTACTCCAACTGCCCCCAGGGCAGCGTCACAAAGCTTTACCTTGGAGCGACTGGTCGAATGCTCACAGGCGGAGAGCCCGACTGGTGATCCAATTCTGAAATGTTAATTTCTCGGCATTGGGTTGATGGGTGATGGTTTGCATTGGAGGAACAACTTCGATCTTATCCTAATTTTGACCCCATTTTTCAGCAGTAATCAACAGTGTCCTTGACTTCCCCGCTTGTAAAACCCCTGTAGAATCAGGGATCATGGGTGATGTTATGACTGTATTACTTGCGCCTACAGGTTCCACCCCCTAGCAGTGTTCAAAACCCTGGATGAATTTCTTCCACGGGTCTATACTATCCAATGTAAGGATTATCATGATCTATGATTGGAATTCTTGAATTAACCAAACGTTGCTTCAGAATTTTCAACACAAATTCCAATCATAGATCATTGGATCAAGACATTAATTTCATGGTCTATATGGATCTATGTCTATGTACGGATTTTCATGGAATTCGTATTCCGGGTATTCAACACTCGTGAAATCAACGGGTCTCCATCTCGAATCAGGATGAGCTGCTGTCGCAGCTCCGGGAGTTGAAGGTGCAACGCTGGGAACGCGGGGTCGGCAGCCCAGAGTCGAAGAGTTGCGTGGGGAATAAAGAAACCATGTGTAGCTGAGGATATGAACAGACTAATAGAATCTATTTGGTATATGAATAGGGATACATGATACGAATTTAATTTTATTTATATAATATGGACTAACCATATAAACTTCAATTCATTTGTTGGTTGATAGGGACTATTAGGGACCAATACCTGAGGATATGAACAGACTAATAGGTATATGAATAGGGATAAAAATAGGTATTGATATATGATTACTAGGGAGATGAATAGGGACATGAACAGGGATAGGGATAATAATTGGAATATATATATATGTGACAAGATTTACAGGGGTATGAATAGGGATATGAATAGGTGTATCAATAGGGATGGTAATAGGGATTAATAGGAATACAATAAACAACACTTCCATGTAAGAATAATGATGGCGATGACGGCGATAACAGTAGAATGTTTGTATATATTAAATCAGACGTTGTTACATGATATTCGATGTATGTATTAAACACCAAACATACATACGTATGTATATAGATATACATGTATAGAATCTAAAATTAAATCACTATATATATTTATATATACATATTTATGTCTATATATATAGTTTAAAACATGCATATATATATATATATATATGTATTTAAAATGCATATATAATCATAAATTTATATATATATAAGAATCATACCATGGCAGTTCAAAACTATTCCCTTAGACTCTTTGTTCTCTTGGGAATTTGTTTGATAAGAACATATCATCACTAGAAGTTACACTAACTTAGCGGGGGAGATGGGAACCAACCAGATATAGACATGTGGATAAATGTTTGATTATATATAATATACAGTTTTGTTTACATGTATATGTCATAATGATCGTACAAATAATCATACACATAATATATCATAACATGATTATATTTGTGTAGTTTCTTGGCAACGGTACTATATTCTTATATAACTATGTTAAATAAATAAATAAATAAATATATATATATATATATATTGTATGTATAAATCCATGTAGATATGAAGCTGGGTGCAGTGACTACTCAAGGTTAGTATAACTTGCTTACTAGGGATGATGGGTTTTTGTTCTAAAATCTACGAATGCGGGGGAATATCAACCAACCATTCTATTGGAATCCTTGGTACTGTATGGCTTTGCCCATACATGGAGATTTCACTCGGGATCTATTCCATTTCAAAGTTCTAAGTAGTTTATAAACCCACCTACAGGTGTGACATAGATATGGACACCTATCATGTGTAGTTTTTTTTTGGAAAAAAGTCCTGTTTCCTCCATGTTGGGGGCGATCCTCTTGTGCTTAAGGCTGCTACCTCATGGCATCCTGTGCTCAATCGCTTCGACAGCATTCTGGCCGTCCCTGGGCGCAGATGTTGCCAGGTGGGTTGGGTTGTCCCAGGATGGTAATTTCCATCATCAATAATTCTGGGTAAATTTCATCACGACCTCACTGTTCTCCCGAGAACTGGAATCATGGTTAATAACGGAAATCATCCCCAAATGGCCGCAAGATTCAGTTTAGTGAAATACTATAATTTACCCAGATAATTCTAAATAAATATGGTAAATCACCATCAAATATGGTTATTTTTGCTGGGCAAAGATCATGAACATGTGGTTAAAACAAGAATGAGCCATCCCCCAAATCACCATAGGTAGGATGTCAACACCATCTCCCAATGGGGACTTCTGTCTGGTGATTTGTTGGGTGATGCCGTGAAAAATGAATGATTTGTACGATTTGTTCGGCGCTTGAAATTCTACACCAAACATTAGTCCAGAATTGGCAAACATGGTCACCAAGAATTCAAGTTACAAGTTGGCGACTTGGCGAGTTGGTAGATCGGGATGATCCTGTGGTTTACCAGGGCTGTAAGCCACTTGACCAAATTCCTATGGTAACATTAGGGATCTGCGGAAAGCCTTCCTGGATTATCTTTGAGGAAATGGAACCCACACATGACAAGAAAATACCCTGCGGCAGTACCAAACCATTTTGGATGTATTGGAATCGCCAAGCTGCAGATGATTCATTTGGAAATGTTGGGCGTGAATATCAACATGTTCCCGGATTTCTTGTGTTTCACTTGCTTATATGTCCGCACTAAAAAACCAGTTTTAAAGTTTTTGTTCGGGTCATATTCCCATGATTTGATGGTTTCCCATGGTTTACAGCATGGATTTTGATATAAAAAAAGGCCTCGCCCATTTTGATGCATCCTACATGATCCAATCACACTCAAAAAAATCATTTTATGTGTAGCCAATGTTCGTCAGTCTTTCAGGGTATAACATTTGCATAGGGTTTTAAATTCCATATCCGTTGTTTTGTTTTGATGGGCTTATAACTTGGATCTTTTAAATCCTTAAAGGTTCATACCCTATGGATCAAAACACTTCCTGAGCAAGAACTTAAGCCACTAAATCATACCGTCATTCCCGCTAGCACACATCATCACACATCATCACGATGCTCAAGAAGGAGATGGAAATACCACGGCGCGCCCGGCACACCAACAAGGCACCCGCAGGGTGATACCTTCCACAGGTGACTTCGCTCGGTCCTCGGCCAAGTCCCACTGGTCCCCAGCGATGGCCACGTTCTGGCCCTGGCGAGGCCATTTCAAATCAGTCAGTGACTTTCACGGGAACACTCGTTGATCTGCATTTTTGGCTGAGGCTGGAGGGTTGACCTCCATTTTTCCGACAAAAATGCTAAGTCAAAACATAATTCCCAAGTTACGGCGTTATTTATGGCGCACGCACGGCATAAATCCACGTACGGAGTGGGATTTGATGCTGAGTGGTGCAACAAGCCCACAGCAATGCAGTGGCAGGCAGTGGTGATGTTGGTGCAATGCTGTCTAATCCTCACTGGTGCTTAGCAGGGAATTTTCGGGAATGATCCATAATCACTAGTAATAATCATCCCAGCACCCCCCAGCAACCCATCCAGTCCCTACTAAGCACGAGTAAGAATCATATGCCAGGACCATCATCACTTTTTAAGAAGCTACTTGACAGTACTTGGTGGGTGCAGTTCCAGTTGTAAGCGGTGAAACAGATCCATAATTATAGGGGCCCAATATTCCAACTTATGGAGGTTATTAAACCCATGGTTGTATCCATTATTTTTAAATCTTATTAACCAGAATTAAACCTTATGACTGGTTCATTATTAGTGTTATTGCAATTAGCTTCATTCTTATTAACCATTCTTAACCACTATGAAAGGGGTTATGTATGGCTAGTAAATCTCATATAATGTTATTTTATATTATTTTCATATACCACCAAAAAAGGGGAAATATGACTGGTTCATTCTTAACCACTAGATATATCATGCAATCTCACATCCATTGCTCGTCCCGGCACCCAGGCCTACGCCGATCCTGCGTCACGCGGAGCCGATGGAGCCCCGGGCGAGGACTTGGTGGTGGAGGTGCCTTATAGGATGGTGAAGCTGGAGATGATTAGACTATATGGATAACTGATTGGTGGTTTGGAACATTTTTCATCATTTTCCATATATTGGGAATGTCATCATCCCAACTGACGAACTCATATTTTTCAGAGGGGTAGGTGGTTTCAAACATGTT
Source organism: Cladocopium goreaui (assembly GCA_947184155.2). Taxonomy (NCBI): domain Eukaryota; class Dinophyceae; order Suessiales; family Symbiodiniaceae; genus Cladocopium; species Cladocopium goreaui. Next base: position 120,869 of record CAMXCT020006622.1, on the reverse strand, counting down.
TTATTTTCCATAATATATGGGATAATCATTAGCCATTGACGAATTGACGAACTCATATTTTTCAAGATGGTTAAAACCACCAACCAGGAATATATGGATAGTCATTAGCCATGGATATTGGAAGTATAAAAATGGATTATAATGGAAATAATTGGATATCATAATGGAAATAATGTATTAGAAGCTGGATCATAATGGGGTTATAAACATATGGAATATAATGGATGTATAGCCATGGATAATCATTAGTTGGATGGTGGATAGCCATTGATTACAATGGGAATATCATAGGAATGATCCGGATTTATAATCGAAATACCCCTCCAATAGCCATTTCATCTAATACTTAAATGGTAGCCTCCCAATCAAACAGCCGTTTAGTTTTTTTTTAAATCCAGGGTTGACATGAATGGGAATTATTGGAATTATGGGAATATCATAGGAATATCATAAGAATTGATGGGATGAATATAGACTAACTGGATTGGTTTCGGGAAAATCGTCCCGGAAATCCTCTGGTGAAAAACCCGTGAAATTTAGGAGTTTCCGGTTTCCTGTTTTCCCTTGGACCATTGTAATGATTTAGCTTTGAAAAATGACTTTTAGTTTCATGGTGATTTTACCATTAAACTTAAAATAAAATGGTGATTAAAATATAATATATAGACCCATTTAATCTACTGTAGATTCACATGGCCCCCATTGAAGTATGTTTTGACTCAAATAAACTCTAGTTAGCTTAAATATTTAACTATAAACCCTAGTTAAATTAACATAGGCCCTAGGCCAAAGGGGGTTGAAAGATTTGTTTCCACTATTTTTTGCCTATTTTCAAGCTCTATGTCAATTTGAGGGTACCTATCAAAAATATGTGACTTTCATACGACGAAAATGATGACATTAAGAGGATGCAAAGGGATTCAACCATCAAAATGTGAATTTGACATGTTGGTTTACTCTTAACATGGTGATTGTTATTGGGATTTAAGCATCAACATATCAGGATATTCAGGATTTAATGGGAGTTGGATATACTTGGTCCCAGGCAAGTAATAAGCATATTATACCCCAGTTTTTTTAAATTATGGTTTTACCATTTTTATACCCCAGCCATCGTCAATGGTTTATAATTTTATTGGCCAAAAAAGGGATTTTACCGGGCTTATTTTTCCCCATTTACGATGCCTGGGATGCGCATCCAAGTGAAGATTACTTATTGTTTTTTCTTCTAACGAGTTAATCCACCACTTGGGAAATCCATACTACTATATATTTTTTTGGGGGGGGATGGTTTTTCATACATGGTTCAAGTCAAAAGTGTGTTTTGCCATCACAACTCCTCTTGCTTCGTGGCTGTTTCGGTGGGTGAACTGGGTTCCCATGGGATCCAACTTGGTTGCTATCCTTTGGAGTATAACAGAAAATAACAATGTTTCTGGGTAAATTTCATAACGATCTCACTGTTCTCCCGAGCCCTGGAAATCAAGGTTTTTATAGGGAAATCATCCCAAAATGGCCGCAAGATTCAGGTTAGTGAAATATTATAATTTAGCCAGATGTTTAAGAGGTAGATCATCCATAAACGTGCAACAAAAATCCTTAGCAACCTGTTTTGAGTAGCAGTATATCAAGGGATTCACAGCAAGTTTGATTTCCTCCATGAAAGTGTTTTAGTTCTTGTCTCTTGGTTCCTATATGGCCGTATACCAATTATAAATGGTTATAAGTTATAACTGGTTATTTCTATGGGATTATACATTCCATAAATGGGATTATCAGTATGTATAACTGGTATTTCGGGCCATAACCCCCCAAACGATAGCAAAGTTGGTGCACGTAACTTGAGTTCATGTTACAAACCAACGCAAATACCCTCTGGTAATTTAATCTAGCTATTGAGAATGGCACATTTATAGTGGATTTACCCATTAAACATGGTGATTTCCCAGTTCGCAAGCTGTTAATTTAACCAGAGGGTAACCGGGCAATCTTCACATCTGGGCCTTGGCCAGGTCCTTCGGGTACTGCACGACGTGGTCTACTTGCATCAGGAGTTGAAAGGTCGGATCGGTGGAGCAGCGTTTGGCCTAGAAATGGGGCCTCCAAAAGCGAGGCATTTTTGGCCATGGAGGCCATGGTAAATTCAGGATCTAACCAACTTACCAAACATTGGATTCTTTACGTCATGTTTTCATAGGCTGTTGGTTTGTCACTGCACTCAGCGGAGTTTCACTGTTGTACCATGGGCCATCGAAGTGTCAAGCCATAGGATGAGATGTTTGTTTGTGCTCAGACGAAGTTCTTTGATTGACTGTACCGTTGGAATGAGATGAGTATATATATTCAGTATTGTATAAATAATATAGATATGTTGAATACGATTCAGACATACAATGAGATGCGATAAGATTTCAGGTACGGATGAAATAAGTAATTCGTTAATAGATGGGATGCAGTGCATCCACTCATGATTGGGAGATATTCACGATGGCTCGGACCGCAGCCCATTCTGAAGAAGCGGATTTTGTCCAGTGTCTTCCAGGTTTCTTACCTCAAAATGCATGAATAGTGTCATCATATTCATAGAAATCTATGTGATGATAGTGACATTTCTTCCAGTTTTCTTACATAGAGCATTATTATCTACCCCAGCTACTTACCATTCACCAATTGGAAATCTCATCCCAGATGTTTCCCGAAACCTGCCGCAATCACGCTCTTGGAACATGTTTCACTCTCGACAAAGTGAAAAACCATGTTGTCAAGGTTTTCCAGCCACTTTTTGAGGCACCGGAAGGAGGTTTAGACATAGAACACTGATCATTGGACCATAGAATCTGTTCAGCGACACCACTTTGCAGCTGCGCCATGGAGAACAGGCCCGTGAGCGATGAGGTGGCTGACCGATCCATCAAGCTTGAGGTCTCTTTGCCAAGTGGACGGTGTGAAACTGTTGTGGTCTCGCAGGTTGGCACCGTTGCTGACCTGAAACTAGCTGCACAACGGTCTTTTGGGCAAGGTTTCCTGAGGCTTATTGCCCGTGACGGACGCCTTTTAGAGCCGACGTACCCCCTGCCACTTTCTGGACTGCAAGATGGAGACAGCCTCATTGCTGTTGCATCGCGGCCAAAGATAGCTGCAATCAAGAGTGCGTTTGCCTTGTGGTGTCTGGGAGGTGATAGAGTCGTCACATGGGGCGATCCATACTATGGTGGTGACAGCTCCAGAGTCCATCATCGACTGCAGAATGTTCAAGAGATTTGTGGAGCAGGCGATGCTTTTGCTGCCATTTTGGCAGATGGAAGTGTGGTCACCTGGGGTCAAGCAAGCACTGGTGGTGACAGCTCCAAAGTCCGGAATCAGCTAAGAAATGTTCAGCAGATCTGTGGCTCAGGCTCTGCTTTTGCTGCGATTTTGATGAATGGCACCGTGGTGACATGGGGTGCAGAACACTGGGGCATCAACAATAGCGGTGACAGCTCCAGTGTCCAAGATCAGCTGCGGAATGTTCAGCAGATTTGTGGCGCAAGATCTGCTTTTGCTGCCATTTTGGCAGATGGAAGGGTGGTGACCTGGGGCAAAGAACGTGGCGGTGGTGACAGCTCCACAGTGCAAGATCAGCTGCAGAATGTTCAGCAGGTTTTTAGCACAGACTGTGCTTTTGCTGCCGTCTTGAGAGATAGAAGTATTGTGACGTGGGGCGATCCAAACTATGGCGGTGACAGCTCCAGGATCCAAAATCAGCTCAGGAACGTTCAGCAGATTTGTAGCACAGACTCTGCCTTTGCTGCGATTTTGGAGGATGGAAGGGTGGTGACATGGGGTAATGATGACCATGGTGGTGACAGCTCCGGAGTTCACAGTCAGCTCAGGAATGTCCAGCAGATCTGCGGCACATGCTTTGCCTTTGCAGCAACCCTGAGAGACGGAAGCGTGGTGACATGGGGCCATCCAAAGTATGGTGGTCACAGCTCCAGAGTCCAAAATCAGCTCAGGAACATTCAGCAGATTTGTGGCACAGACTCTGCTTTTGCTGCCGTTTTGGCAGATGGGAGGGTGGTGACGTGGGGCGATCGACATGGTGGTGGTGACAGCTCCAGGATCCAACATCAGCTGCAGAATGTTCAGCAGATTTGTAGCACAGACTCTGCTTTTGCGGCGATTTTGGCAGACGGGACAGTGGTGACATGGGGCAATTCATCCCGTGGTGGTGATAGCTCCAGAGTCCAAGATCAGTTTAGCTACATCTAGGCGTATTTCAGGGCAAAAAGAATTGCTCGGGAGTGATGGGGATGCCATATGGGAGAGGCGTTCAGAAGGATGTTTCCTATTTTTTCTTCTCTCCGTGTATGTGTATATATATATATCAGTACATATATATATATATATAGTATGTGTATATATCTAATATTATCTAATACTATTATATTTAAAGAAATACATGTGTGTGTGTCATCAAAGCATCTTGTTTTATGAGTTGATTACAACCAAAACCACCTACTTCATTTGTTTTCAGCCATCTACCATTTGGTAATCAACATGACCTCGGACAATTACAATGTTTAAAATGCAATTCATCCATAGTTATGTAACAAATTACATGTGGTTAAATCCCATCTTGAAGACCATCTCAAGTCAGATAGATGTGTTTTTTTGCATGAGAAAATGCAATGCTATCAAAATCCCATTAAAAAAACACAGTCAATTTCATAATTCCAATGACGTCCACCATCTTGGCGCAGGTGCCGTCGATCGCTTGAGGGAGCTGCTGCAATGCCAGGGACACCCAGCCTCTGGGTCAACCTTGGTTAGATACTTTAGTACTTAAATCTGTTGGTATCCATGGGATTTTTGTTTGACCCAGGTCTTAACGATCATTCTACCATTGATCAATGTTCATTCTTTAAGTACCTTGTACTTTAATCTTTTGGTATCAATGGTAGAATGTTCATTCACCAGATTTTTTCGCAGGTAGCTACGATTCTCCATCAAAATATTAATTAACATCCAGAAACCATAAAGCATAGTAGTGAATTTCCACATCATTGGGACCATTTAGAGGGTGTTTAATATCAAGGGGATGGAATTAGTATAAATCGTGCAGCCCAAAATGAGAGAAACCTGGGACTGAACCAGCGGAATTACAGAAAGGGACGCTCTCAGTCCCCACGTTTCTCAGTTCCCACGTTTCCACATGTCTGGACAGACGACGTGACAGATTACATATGAATCTTTGTTAGGAAAAATGTTACGTCTACGGAATTCATGCTTATGAATCTGTAGTGTCACTAACAAGCAGACTTGAGGAACACCTGACTCTGATTATATTTCTAATTCACAGGAAAGAAAGAGCCACACAGAAAACAAACAAACAAAAAAAAAAAAAAAATGGCTGACCCCCCCCTTTACCTCTCCCAAGACGGCCTATAGAGCAAACCCAGATATATTATTTTCTTGTCGTGGAGCTTCTTACATTTGTGTTCTGTTCTTGTTCTTGTTTCTTGCTATTTTTCTTGTTTCTGTGGATATCTCATATGCTTACCTGATGCGTCCTGATAATTTGCTTTGAAGAGTGTTTGCAAACGCAACGGACTGGCGTATAAACTAACAAGGTAGACATACCATAGAAATCCCATAAGAACCCAGTGGAAATCATATAAGAATAACATATGAGACTGTAGCAGATTACATGGCCCAGAGAGCCACCTAGAGCCACCAAGATAGCCCAGCTAGGGGAGGGGAGGAATCATCTGAAAATATCATAGATATAAAATAGAATTAGTATAGGTACCACAAAGAAATCCCATAAGAATATCATAGATTTCCCTCAGACATCTCATAGGAATTCCATAGAAATATCATAGACATACCATAGAAATCCCATAAGAACCCACTGGAAATCCCATAAGAATACCATACGAGGCTGTAGCAGGCAAGATAGCCCAGTCTGATGCAGTACATATATATATATATATATTTAATTTTCGTATATGTATGTAAGAGAATATTCATATATATATATATATATCATTATTGTTTCTGTTGAGCAATTACTTAATACTATTGGTAGCCCTATGTGTATATTATCAGTTTCTCCACTGTGTTTGGAACGAGTCTGTCATGATGAAACAATCGATATGTAGGAATATATATGCATTGTTCTGCAGCATTACAAACAAGGTCTTCTCTGGAATGTCATGAGCGAACTGTCGGTCATGTGGAAATCCACTATGCCAAGCACTTCCATTCAGAAACTTCGCACAATTCGCGTAGATGATCCTGTGCATGAAGGGCATCTTCGGGACTTCCACCGATGGTGGCAAACCATCGAAACTCCCCATCGCATGTCGCAGTCTGTCAAAGAGATCGCTGTCGATGGCCACGAGAAGATCGCCACAAAGTGCTATCATGAAGCACCAGCTCGCGGTGGTCGTCCTCGGAAGGATGGCCATGTCAAATTGTTCTACAACGGCTGGTTCATGGCGACACACCCTGGGACCGGAGTCATCCTAGGCCTTTTTGAGATGAAAGATCCAGAGAATTCGGATGTTGCGCTCAATCTTGTGCAAAATTTGCTACCGCATTATCCCAAAGTGGATGCAGTACTCTACGATCGAGCCTGTAGCATCTTCAAGAAGGCTAAGAACACACAGGATTTGAAGCCTGTCAAGTTCTGGTGTGTAGACAAATTCCACGCAAAGGGACATTGCAACAAATGTAAATGTTCCCCGTCTGTGGTGCCAGCAATCGATAAGCGACTGAAAAGAGTCAACACATCGATTTCTGGACAGGTGTTTTCGTGGTTCCGTGGGTACAGCTCCACATTCAACTCCATGAACGCGAAACACCAAAGATTCTATGTGTTGGCTTACTCGCGTCGACACAATCATTTGCAAAAATTAGATGACATGCAGCACCTCAATCCTTGGTCTGCCCGTAAGTCCACTTTGAAGCGAGCCGGCGTGCTGCAGAAGCCAGCCAGCCGCAAATATAAGTGTAGGGTCAAGAAGCAAGCCGTCTTGAAGAGACCCGCACAGAAATGATTTGATGATGTGGACTAGAAGATATTTCCAACATCTTCCCAAACCCAAACTCTTCCGCCATCATTTTGCAATTCCGTCATTCGTTGGTGCAATGCATCAAATCAAAGGTGCCAGAGCGGTTCCGTTTCAAAATCTCTCACAGCTGTCTCGCTCGTCGGACAAAAAAGAGAAGATGCACGCACTGAATCGTTACTGCTTGCTCATGAAATCTTCCACGTCTCAATGCCATAATCAGCAATAGATTGCAACACGCCATACAAGAAATTGTCCATGTGAATACACATATTGTTTAAATATGTATAACCTAGAACTGCTAAGACGCAACCCCTTGTAACATCCAAATAATGGATTTCCATAAATCAGAGAAGCAAAATGAAGCACCGGAAAAAAACATAGATTGACATTAACGTTTCGGAGTCTGCGTACGAAATTTCTTCTTTCCATTTGGTACTTTCTGAACCTTCATGCCTTGGTCCTCTTTTTCTTGGCCTTTGTTTCATCAGGTGGCTTGCAGCTGGTGTTCAGCTCATCTTTCTTTTCGTGATCTTCCTTTCAAGACTCCTGCAGCCATATCATATTTGATTCTCTAAGGCACTGTCATATCTCCACTTCTATCGCACTGGCCTCCACTCTATCGACTAGCATTCTCTATATTGCTCTGCCATCCCATTGCAGTGACATACCATTGGCTTTGAGATCCCTTTCCTTTGACGCTCCTTTGCTTTGGCATCCCCAATATGTAGCATAGATTTTGTTTCGTCATTATTTGAATTCAAATGCGATTTAGGGTATGTGCCGCAGTATATAATTTTAATAAAAATGTTCATATTATGTCTTAACTTGATGAACTTAGAATAAACTTTGTCATATCTAGAACCATACTTAATCAGTAAGAATTTATTTGAAGAAATAAAATAAATGCATTAAAAATAACAAAAAACAGCTAAACATGACGTAAAAACTGGGGACCCACAACGTCCCGCACTCCGGAATTATTGATTGAAGTAATCAAAAGGTAGGGATTTTAGGGATATCAAAAAGAAAAACAAACAACTATAGAAGGGTTACAGTGGATGCAGGGCAGCCGACATATTTTTTTATTAATGTCACCTAAAGGATTGCCACCAGGTTGCCCTGCTTCCACCCTTGCCCACTAGCTGGTTAGGCCAATTTGACAAACCAAATTGGGGGATATCTACCAACAGATCTAGAAATTGCATCACCAAAGACGCCTGACTTCTTAGACAACATCACCATTCATTGTTATTTGCCTGGTGCAGTATTTCATGGAACGTGAAAACATGTTTCATAAAAAAACATGTTTGTTTTTAGACATCCATAGTTGTTTCTGAGTTGCTACGCAGTGGACGTATGTTGCCATGAATCAATCAACAATTGGGATTTGATGGAAAATTCTGATGTGATCAACAAACACACGGAAGGATATGCAAATGACGGGGATGTAGTCAATAAGATTACAATATATATATACAATATAATATATATTTATATATCATTTGATATTATATTATTTAATATAATATATTATATTATATATTATATATAAAATATAATATAAAATAATATATATAAATATAATATAATATAATATAATATAAATATAAGATACTATAATATAATATAATATAATTTAATATAATATAATATAATATAATACAATACAATATAATATAATATACTACAATATATATATATATATATTATATAATATATAATATACTATATATATATAAAATATATTTATATATATATATATATATATAATATATAAATAAATATATAATATAATATTTAATTAACGTTTAAAATATACTATAATATATGATATGTATTTTTTATATTTATATATATATATATTATAATATATAAAATTTAATATATAATATAATATTATAAAATATTATATAAAATATAATACATATATATATATATAAAATTATATATAATATATATATATATATTATTTAATATAGAAAATATATTATATATTTAATATATACAATATATATATTATATATAATATATCATATATAATATATAATATATAATATTTATTATAATATTTATATATACAATATATATGTATATATAATATACTAGACATTGATAAGGATATACAACAAGGTAAGAACCCTTCAAAGCTGGGAAACATATGGACATTAGTATTGAGCCTGAGCCTGATCGTGGTGGATGATGCGACGGAGTGACACACCTGGGTTATCTCAGGATCATATCTGAGATTTCCAAGGGAACTTTTGCAGGAAGCCGCTATAACAGTTACCCTCTGGTAAACTAACATAACTATAGACAATCACCATTTTCAATGAGAAAATCAACTATAAATGGCAATTTTCAATAGCTATGTTAGTTTACCAGAGGGTAAGGAAAAACGTTTTTTTTCTCGGCAACTGTTCCTTTAACTAAACACACTAAACCAGTGCATTGATCATAGCCAGCCTCGCAACTTGCAAAGTATGTGCGTGTGGGTCGCACAGCCCTCCTGTTTGTTGGGCAACATGACAAATGAGTACCCCCTAAACGTCAACTGTTGGTCAACAACATTTTTAAGAGCCAAAAACCACCCCGGAGTAAAGAGCCCTCCACTCATCAATGATGCCAACATTGATATATCCACCACAATCCATAGTCAATCCAGATAAATCTGCACCTTGCAGGGTTTTGACCCATCTCTAAGGTTCTGAGCTGCCGGTGCTTCTTGGGGTGCCGGGCCCCGGGCCGTCCGGTGTTTTCCGATGTTTCACCAACAAAAAAGTTACGGGAGTTGGCCATCGGCTGAGCATCAGGTGTAACGGTTCACCAAACATTTTTCTATTGGTAAAACCGAAAAAAACTCACTGGATTACTGGGGATGAGGATCTTCACTACTAAACTACTTTTCTTCAGTGGGTTGAAACCACCAAGCAGTTTATCGTTTGCTTTAAATGGTGGTGTATATACTCTGTACATCTCTGTACATATATATATATGTAGATTTATATATATATATACTTATATATATACATGGAGCATATGGGATGGTTATCCTAGGTTCTAATTACTGTTTCAGCCGAGTTTCTCTGGTGAAATCTCTAAGGCGTTGAAGTGCCTCACGGCGTGTCCTCACAGCCCGGATCTCGAGTTTTTGCTGGTGCAGTTGTGGCTGCTGGCCACAGCTGGGTAGAGTTTTTTTTTTTTAAGTTTTGGGGATTTGGGTTGAGATTTTTTGGATTTTGAAGTTTAGGATTGGGGATGAAGTGGAGAGACATGTCGCTGTCTACATCGTGATTTCCAACCAAAATATGGCGATATCTGTGGACATATAGCAAAAATACTGGGGACGTATATTTATTGTTTAATCGCGTACACCCCAAACATGGCAGTTTCAATTGGGAAATTATGATTCACTTACGGATTTTTGTTCTGGGGTATCGTATTTTCAGACAAATCCATGAAGGGATTAATATAACCTAGCATACTTGGATTTTAATCAATATATTGGTTTTGCCAGGTAGAAATTTGTGGCCAAAACAGCAGACATGAGGAGCGCTGATTTCACCAATAGATAATCTGGATTCACCCTTTGGTAGCCACACATGGTTGAGGACAACCAGGTTGTCCATGGGAACAGTGTCTACAACTGAATAACGGTATGTGTTTTTCATTGCCATGATGATTTCCAAAGTACATCATGGGAATCTAAGAAGTCGACATTTAGTAGAACCATGGATGTAGCCAAAAACGCGGAGTTTGCAACCAAGGTGGGCAGTTGGAAGGGTTGGACAAGTAGAGTGGATCCAAATGAACCAACAACTACGAAGGTTTTGCCAGAAACAAGGGGATGGGCATGGATTTATCATCCCCCAAAACGGGGAGATTCACCCACCACACATGGGAATATCAACATCGATGTTTTTGTTTGGCACTTTTGGTATGGTCAAATACCAGTTTTTTCACTGGTTTAACTATCCAACATTTAGATGGGTAACTATTAACTGCCAAATCCTGATGCCAAATCCTGGATGAATTATAGCGCCCTCACGTTGCGATTTCAATATAATGATGTGTAGTAGGTTGGTGAATTATTTTACTTCTGTATTCAATTGTATCCAGTTAGTTGACGTTTAAAAAGTGAAACCCAATTCCGAAAATTTAAATATCTATATATATCTATATAACGTTCTGCGTCTTTTAGATCTATACATATATAATCATATACATACATACATACATACATACGTACGTACGTACGTACATACATACATACATATATATATATATATACATATATATATATATATACATACATAGATCATATGTATATATATATATATATAGGAGCCCATTCTTGTTGGAGAAAAAACATCTCCAAGCTTCGTTGTTTCAGGTCGCCAGACCAATGGCGCTCCCATCGAGCGACGCTTGGAGGTGTGTCAATGGATAGGGAAAATGTACAGGAAATCATTGTGTTTGTCCCCAAACATACCCTCTGGTAAACAAACATAGCTATTGAAAATTGCCATAGACGTAGTTGATTTACCCATTAATAGCATGATGATTTTCCATAGTTATGTTAGTTTACCAGAGGGTAGGGTTTTCCGGTGTCGATTGCGTCCTTCATCTAATATAAGATGATGTAAGATGTATATTGTTGGAATATCAGGGAGGTATTTCGGGAAACAACAACAAATGGATTATCCATGAACGTCCCCCCATGACCATATACCCTGAACATAGCATAGTTTTAGTGGAAACTAAGTTTCCGCCTTTTGGCAGGGTCTATGCTAATTGACTGGCCGGTCTACGTTTCCTTATTTAAACTGGCAATTTGGCTGGTAAAATGTGGTAAACCACCATGCAATCACACGCGAAATCTAAAACAGTTCCGAAAACAATGCCAAAAAAGTGGAAACCAGTTCCGAAAAAAATGGTGACTTTCCTTTTTCCTGGACCGTTTGGGTTTTTATGTTGGAAAACATGTGGTAAACCTGGGATCCTTCCAGGTGTGGCAAAGATCTGATGGTTTCAGCTATAGTTTGGATGAAACTCCAGGTGACCTCCCCAGTTGTAAGTTGGTTGATCAACTCTATATACACAATTATAGAACTGTAATTAGTTATATTTGCCATGCGGGGCCGCCCAGTTATGGATTGATTGGTAAATCCCTTTAGATTTTTTATATGCCTATTCGCTGTAACCGCAAAAGCCATTAAACCAGCATAAAACACTGTAAATGAAGTTAGCTGGAGTGCTGTTTTTTTTTTACATACTCCTGTGTGTTCAGGTGCTTGCATGTGCTGGCTCTCCAAGTTCGGACGCCAAGGGGACTTTGTGATCACAGCATGGTGACAATCATTGATGCCCAAACAAAACATCATGGGTTACTGGTTGGTGGTTTGGAACATTTTTTATTTGTCCATATATTGGGAATAGTAATCCCAACTGACTAATGTTTTTCAGAGGGGTAGGTATACCACCAACCAGGTTAACTGGTTACCATCTGGTTATTGAACATAGCCATGGAACATCTCCATTTTTAATAGGTAAACCTCTACACATGGACCATTTCCCATGGCTATATTAGTCATAACCAGAGGCTAACTATATGGATGTTTCCATAAATAGGGGTACCCGCCATCCGACACATTGGACTGACGCCCCATGGTTTCGGGGTACCTCTATTTATGGAACCCCCCATGTAATGTGATTGGTTAGAATTGATACAAACATGTGACACTAAGCCATGAAACCTAACTAACAGGCCAAAGTAAAATTACAAGGAACATGGGACTAGCTAGTGAAATGACTAACTCAAATTTGCTTTAGGTATGATGATCAGAGCATGATGGTGACAGCAGTTGATTCCTGATGTGAAATGATTGGTGAGCTAACAGGTTGATAGCATGATGCCTACAAACCATGATTTCACACAAACTAGGTCTAAATCTACAATGCGAAACATGATGGTTCCCAGGGTACTGAATGTTGACCGGTATATGTATGTACCGCACTCAAGCATGTGCAGATCCTTCAGCATGGCACACAATACAACAGATCCTACTAGGGGGACTGCGGCTGCTGATGTACACAGTTGACAAATATATCAGGGAGCATAGGTGGGCGGTGAGCACAGGGTTGTCAGTTGAAGCGATGGCTAATGCCCAAGTATTTTTTATATAGACCCAGATCTTACAACAAGATGTTCCAAGATCTTCAAAAAATACTCCAAACAACATGTGCAAGACCTTACGTACACTTCGCATGCTTTCTATCAGAGGAAGAGACCTTGACCGGTGTTGTTTTCGATCCCAGAGGATTTGTCTTCTGGCAGCGCGTCCCACAGACCCAGATGCATCGGCTTCATCTGGTGCTGTGGCAACCTGACCTACTGAGACAAGGACTTGGAAAACCAGATGAAGTGATTGCCAACAAGGATAAGTTGATGACCCAGATGAAGCTTCGTGCCTACGGAGAAGCGTGATGAGTTGAAGAAAGCCAGTAAAATTCAGACGTCAGGTCGTGATGCTAACCGTGCTCAGAGGGAGAAGGATGAACAGGAAGCAAGGAAGGCATCAGCACCAACTGACCATCAACTGCCGCTTTGCTTCCTTATGTTTATGGAGGTATACTGGCCCCGTGAAATGTGGGAAAACAGACAAATGAATCCGACTTTGATGATTTCATTGCTGGATACGCTTCAGTCTTGGTAAACCCATGAGAAATTCATCCTCAAGCTTGGGATATTATGATGAATATGAAAAACATATGTGGGACATGTATGGAAATGTTGTGACACGTGGAATGTACCCCAGACCAAGACTCCTTTGGCATCCTGCGTTTTTACACTTGCCGGGCTCGTCGAGGTGTGCTTGGCAACATGTGCTTCCGCGATGCATGCAGTGTCGCGGTCGGCTGCTCAGCGATCTGAGCAGTGCCTGTTCAACCAGTTCTGGGTTCAAAATGATTACAACATGTTGACTATAGTAGAAATATTGACCAACATGATGACTATAGTAGAAATATAGTAGAAATATTAACCATAGATTAACCATTATTAACAGGATATAAACCACCAACCAGTTCTGGGTTCATTGGTGGATTCCGTGATGGATCGCCACGGCCAGGACTTTGAGGTCGGGGACTTCCAATTTGAAGTTCCGACTTCCAGCGCCGTCCCTCGGCTTTCTGGTATACATATATATATATATATATTTATATATATATATATAGATAGATAGATGTCTAGATAAAGCACCTCCACAAAGAAACAAATAGAACACTAAGTCTCTGCAATTTTGGGTGGTATTTGATTTTTCTATATTTTGGGGGTTAATATAGAGAGAGAGAGAGAGACTTGCTGGATGCGGTCCTAGCTTCTTGCGAAATATAATTGGGGTACGATTTTCAGGGTGCCCCTGTACCTCAAGAAATGTTCGGATCCATAGGATTGGGATGCAAAAATGTATGTATTGTTTTCCAAGCATTACCCTCTGGTTATTTAACATAGCCATGGAAAATGGCCCATTTATAGATGATTTTCCCAGCTATAAACCTCTATTTATTAGGGATTTTCCATGGCTATGTTAAATAACCAGAGGGTAATTTGTTTTTGAAGCAATAAACACAGGGGGCAAGAAGCAACCAAAGATACATGTGATGATTTCTCGTGCAATGAACTGGGGATTGCATGGGATTTCAGTTGTACCCATTGGTTACCCCAGAATGTAACATAATGTAACAGTCTAGTACAAGATGGTGCCCCGCAGTTCTTAGTTGGTTTAGAAATGTAAAAAGCACCCACGAGTTCGATATATCTGCCATAAACCCAACAGTGTTCACCAGCTCAGCGATTCCGAAGGGCACAAGCTTGGGTCTCCCAATGGTTAATGATTGAATCTCTATTTACCGTCTGGTAAACATACAAAAAAGCTATTGAAAATTGCCATTTATAGTGGGTTTACCCATTGAAAATGGTGATGTTCTATAGTTTTTTGTATGTTTACCAGAGGGTATCAATTTGTCGATATGGTATTTTTGTTGATGGTTAAGCTATATTTACTTTCCATTGCCCGCTGGTAATTTGACAATAAGTTCTGGTATAGATAGCCTATTTAGTGCAATGACGGATATATGTCGTAATTGCACATCGTAACCTGTAACAAATTATCAAAGGGTATGTATATATATATATATATGTTATTTATGTTTACCCATGTGTATCCCACTACATCACCATTAAGTCATTGAGGCACCATTTTCGTTGGTGAAATCTTCCAATTTCTGTTGGGAAACACCTGCAGTTTCTGAGCGCCCAAAACTGAGGGCACCAATCCGTCAGAGCCTTCAGTGTTGAAGGCGCGATCTGGCGTCCCTTTGAAGCCACCCAAGCAGCGCATTGCAGAGATCTCATGGGAGTTGAGGATTTCATGATCACCCGCAATGAGTGACTAGAAAACGCGTTTTATGCGCACCACCACCACCACCAACAACAACAACAACGACAACGACAACCACAACCACAACAACAACAACAACAACTACAACTACAACTGGTTTTTACTTGCACCAAGCCAAACCCAGACACCCAAAATATTTCAACCAGAACATGTGAAGCGCAAAAAAGGTACCTTGATGATGTCGGGGTTTCAACAACCCGACCACAAACATGTCTGCTTTACCTTGATGGACCTTGATGGCTTATCCCACGAATCGTAAGTGGCTTATAGTTCCCGTGATAGGTAGACTTAATCCACTTAGCCCACTGGGGTTATCAGTCACGTAGGATTCGCGGGATGAGCCACCTGTTCCATTCATCAAGGCCAATGACCTGATGAAAAGAGATGCACACCATTAATCACCGTTGATTGATCATCATTAAAAACATTAATTCAAGATTATTGCAACACCATTCAACCAAACTATAAGTATAGCTTAGAAACTCAATCAATGATGACCTATTAATTAATCACCTGTTAATCGCCTATTAATCACCTATTAATCACCTATAAATCACCATTAATTCGCCATTACTACACCATAAAAAATAGAGGGTTTTTCCAGCATCGCGAAACGATGGGCAGGTTCCAGCTGCCTCAGCCGGGAAACCCAAGAGATATATCGGGATGGCGATGGACGGATATCATGGCATAGATATGGGGGCACCCCTATTACTGGATGGTTTATTTCATGGAAAATCCCAGTCTAAAATGGATGATGAACAGGGGTAGCCCTATGACTTAGGAAACCCACATATTCGATCAATGGGGACTTCATTTGTTTGTCACACGACACTCTACACTTTAAACTTACACTCCAGGCTTTGCACTTTACACTTCACACTTGACACGTGACACTCCACACTCTACACTTTACACTGTACACTCTACACTTTAGACTTTACACTTCACACTTTACACTGTACACTCCACACTCTACAGTTTATACTTCACACTTGACACTTGACACTTTATAGTCCACACTACAATTTACACTTAAAAGTGTAGAGAGTGTCTACACTTTACACTCCACACTTTGCACTTCACACTTTGCACTTGACACTCCTAATTCTGCACTTTACACTCTTTTAAACTCTACACTTCTCACTTCACACTTTACACTCCACACTCTACACTTTTTAACACTTATAAGTGTAGAGAGGGTCTACACTTTACACTTTACACTTCTCACTTCGCACTTTGCGCTTGACACTCCACACTTTACACTCCACACTTTACACTTTACATTTCACACTTTGCAATGGAAACTCCACACACTACACTTTACACTTGACACTCTACACTTTACACTTTAGACTCCACACTTTACACTTTGCACTTGACACTCCACACTCTACACTTTACACTCCACACGTTCCACCGTACACTCTACACATGGCACTTTACACTTTACACTATACTTCACACTTTACTTTACACTTGACGGCCCAGACTCGACACTCTACACTTTACGCTACACTTCAGGCTGTGCACTTTACACTTTACACTTCACTCTTGACACTTTACACTTTACACTTCACACTTTACACTTCACACTTTGCGCTTGACACTCCACACTCTACACTTTACACTCCACACTCTACACTTTACACTCTACACTTTACACTCCACACTACACTTTACGCGTGACACCCCACACCCCACACTCTACATTTTACACTCCACACTCTACACTATCATTAACATCATTAACATTCGTGTGAGCATTCCGGTTCGTGGGCTGCATCTTGTTGGATGTTTTGTGGTGCCATTTGTCAACTGGTAGTTTGAAGGTGTGACTTGCACTCTGGGGCGAATGCCAAGGGCCTTAGACAGTGTATGCCAAATGCATGTGCCGTTTGCATATAGCGAATATCCTATGCTGTAATTACCCACTACAAGAGGGATTTTGCATCCAGCAGGGAGTGTCCGGTTGACTTCAGCATTTTGCCGGTTGTTCCAGGGAAGAGTTCAGTCCATTGGCAGACAGGTCATACATACAGGTCATATCGGTCATATGCAACCATCCCAGTGCCAGATTTTGCATCGCCAAATTTTGGATATATCATATTATATAATGCCTTGTTGTTCCCAGTTAGCCTTGTGAAATGCTGCACTGCTACAACTTTGCAGCGCCATGGAGAATAGACCCGTGAGCGATGAGGTGGCTGACCGATCCATCAAGTTTGAGGTCTCTTTGCCAAGTGGACGGCGTGAAACTGTGACGGTCTCGGGGTCTGGCACCATTGCTGACTTGAAAAGAGCTGCGCAACAGTCTTTGGGGCAGCCTTTCCTGAGGCTTGCTGCGCCTGAAGGGCGCCTTTTAGATCCAAGGAACTCTCTGGGACTTTCTCGGCTTCAAGATGGAGACAGCCTCATTGCTGTTGCACAGCAGCCAAAGATTGCTGCAACCCGGAGAGCGTTTGCTGTGTGGTTTGTTGGAGGCAGCAGGGTTGCCACATGGGGCAATAACGCGTGGGGTGGTGACCGCTCCAAAGTCCAATATCAGCTCAGTGCTGTGCAGCAGATTTGTGGAACAGACTCTGCTTTTGCTGCCATTTTGGCAGATGGAAGCGTTGTGACGTGGGGCTATCCAAACCATGGCGGTGACAGCTCCAGAGTCCAACAGCAGCTCAAGAACGTTGAGCAGATTTGCTGCACATACTCTGCTTTCGCTGCCATTTTGGCAGATGGAAGCGTGGTCACCTGGGGTCATGCAGACAGTGGTGGTGACGGTTCCGGAGTACAAGATCAGCTAAGGAATGTTCAGCAGATATCTGCCACAGGCCTTTCTTTTGCTGCCATTTTGGCAGATGGAAGCGTGGTCACCTGGGGCAATCCAGCCTTTGGTGGTGACAGCTCCACGGTCCAAGAGCAGCTAAGGAATGTTCAGCAAATTTGTGGCATAGGCTCTGCTTTTGCTGCAATTTTGGCAGATGGAAGCGTGGTCACCTGGGGCAATCCAGACTTTGGTGGTGACAGCTCCACTGTCCAAGATCAGCTGAGGAATGTTCAGCAGATTTGTGGCACATACTCTGCTTTCGCTGCCATTTTGGCAGATGGAAATGTGGTCACCTGGGGTCTAGCAGGCAGTGGTGGTGACGGTTCCGGAGTCCAAGATCAGCTAAGGAATGTTCAGCAGATATCTGCCACAAGCCTTTCTTTTGCTGCCATTTTGGCAGATGGAAGCGTGGTCACCTGGGGCAATCCAGCCTTTGGCGGTGACAGCTCCACGGTCCAAGACCAGCTAAGGAATGTCCAGCAGATTCGAGGCACAGATGCTGCTTTCACTGCCATTTTGGCAGATGGAAGCGTGGTGACGTGGGGTCATGCAGACAGTGGTGGTGACAGCTCCAGAGTCCAAGATCAGCTAAGGCATGTTCAGCAGATATCTGCCACAGGCCGTGCTTTTGCTGCCACTTTGGCAGATGGAAGCGTGATCACCTGGGGTCATGCAGACAGTGGTGGTGACGGTTCCGGAGTCCAAGATCTGTCCATGGACATCTAGGCGCACGGCCGAGCAAAACAGGAACCTGCAAGCTAATTTGCATGAGTTTTTGGCTGACTGACAAGATGGGTGGTTGGCCAGTTATAAGGTGGTTTTTAAACCCCCACAATCCCTGACCAACTTGGGGGGCCTTTCTTGCATAGGTTCCTTGCACCACAGGTTGCTTGTTGGTCAGTTTTGGTCCTAGACAAAGGATCCAAGTTTTGCTATCGGTTTAGTAAATATATATATATATATAATGCTTAGTTAGTGCTGGTAATAGCAGGCTACATCTCCTGTGATCTCGTCCGGATTGTTTTAAAGCCGAACCTGGCAACGGCGTGGTAGCTCCCAAACATTGGCTGCGGAAATCCCTTCCCTCTAATATCAAACATCCCCCAAAAACCCACGGATTTAGTGGGGGCCTTGCTCATTTGGGGGACCTTTTGGTGGTATTCCATGTTCTTTTTCCCCTCAGATCGCACCACATCCTGCTGCCGAAAAGCCAAGGCTCCAGAGACTTTTGAGGCTCTCCGTGCACAGTTTGAGGCGCGGTGATGAGCGAAAGTGGTCTAGAATTGGTTCACCAATAATAGTACCGCACAAGGCGGTGGCGGAAGTTTCAAAAAGAGGAAACCTATAGGAGAGGTTCTTGGTTGTGATGCATGGATGGCAGAGCGAATCCACTGACCGAAAGGTGGTTGAAGTTGTGTTTTTGGAGTGGTTGCAATGGTTGCAGTGATCACCTCACCACAACTTCTGGATGTAGTGTTGTGTAGTGCAGTTATAGTTGTAGGTGTAGTGTAGTGGAGTTGTAGTTGTGGTATACTAAAGTTAGCGTAGTGTAGTTGCAGTTGTAGCTGTGGTGTGGTGTAATTATTGTAACTGTAGTGTAGTGTAGGGTACTGTCGTGTTGTGTACTTTAGTGTGGTATAGTCTATAGTGTAGTGTAGCCTAGTGTAGTGTAAAGTAGTGTAGTTGCAGTTGTATTTGTAGTGTAGTGTAGTTGTAGTGTTTGAGTAGTGTAGCGTAGTGTTGTGTAATTTAATGCAGTTGTAAGTGTATTTGTAGATGCAGTTGTAGTTGCAGCTGTAGTTGTAGTGTAATGTAATGTAGTTAGTGTAGCATAGTGTTGTGTAATGTAGTGTAGTTTTAGTTGCATATGTATATGTAGTTGTAGTTGTAGCGTGGTGCAGTTTAATTCGTGTAGTGTAGTGTAGCGTAGTTGTAATTGTAGTTGTAGTTGTAGTAGTAGTAGTAGTAGTAGTAGTAGTAGTAGTAGTAGTAGTAGTGGTAGTAGTGGTAGTAGTGGTAGTAGTGGTAGTAGTGGTAGTAGTGGTAGTAGTAGTAGTAGTAGTAGTATTAGTAGTAGTTATCTACCTATCTATTTGCCTACCTGCAAGCTTGAAAACGAAGCTAGTCTGCGAGATTTCCTCAGTGTTTGAACTTGACAACATCGAAAACGCAGCAATTCTGCGAGACGTCCTCAAGTTTTGAACTTGACAGCGTCAAAAACGAAACAATTCTGCGAGACCTCCTCAATTTTCGAAGTTGACAACATCAAAAACGAAGCAATTCTGCGAGACTTCCTTCAAAAGGAAAGTTGTGTGCAGAGCTGACGGCCTCGTGCCAATGCATTTTGTGATTTTTCCATTCCATCTGTCTAAAGTATGGCGCCTGCCACGAAAAAGTGAGGCCAGATCATACGAAGTGCTGCGCCTGTCACGCAAAACCATCTTAGCAAACCTAAAGATCACATGCTCCAAAATGCAACCCTTCTCCAGAAATCAGCGCCCTGACCTCCTAACATCTCCGATGAACATGCCTCTTGTACTGCGCCTGCCACGCGAAATGCATCTTTGCAGATCCTCTTCAAATGCCCCACGCCTGCCAACGGTTTGAAACTGCTACAAAACCTTCACGTTTTGGTAAATTTTGACAAGGTGCACACCCCCTTGTGCCTGCCACGCAGAACGACATCTGAACGTCCAAAAGTGGTCCATGCGGTGTTTTTAACATTTTGACTTCGAAACGTGCTTCGCGCCACAACGGCATGCACTTTTTCGACATGTCAATTTCCAAAAGCGCACCGAGACCATCAGTTTTTAACACTTTTGGCTTTGAAATGTGCTTCGCGCCACAACGGCGTGCACTTTTTCGACAGCTCAACTTCCAAAAGTGGTCCGAGAATGATGTGCCTTGTACATTTTGACTTCAAAATGTGCTTCTCGCCACATCGGCGTACACATTTTCGACATCTCAACTTCCAAAAGTGGTCTGACATTGGCGTGCTTTGTACATTTTGACTTCGAAATGTGCTTCGCGCCGCAACGGCGTGCAATTTTTCATTTCTCATCTGACCACATGGCTCCGCACCCGCCGCTTCAGCGAGCCTACTTTACGACCCTCCGGAGCCACAAACCATTGGGAAACACACACTTTCCTACCTTTTCGCGCACCTGATTCTTCTTTCCTCTGACTCTTTCTCTTCTGTGATCTTCTTTCTTCTTCTCTTCTCTTCTCTTCTCTTCTCTTCTCTTCTCTTATCTGACTCTTCCCACCTCTGCTTTTCCATCTGTCCATATTGTCGGAAGTTTGACTTCTAAACTCCCTTCGATAATGGTATATAAACCCCATCAACTAAGAGCTAGACATCCATAAACCATAGAATTCCCCCATCAACTATAGCTAGACATCAGTAGACATCCATAAACTATAGATTTCGCACCTGAATTCACCATGTTATGAAGCAACTTTGCTACGGAGCCCCCAGCTTTAGGCTAAGTAGGACGGATTCATTGGTATACTTGACACATAGTATATAACGTATATTATGTAGTTGGTAAACAGTTCAAACGAATAGAAAACGTTAAACCAGGTTTCGGATTGAACATGGACCAAGACAAAGTGAACATAGTTCGATCTTCATAGATTCATGTAATTGTTGATATATAGATAAATAGAATTGAATAATTATAATAAATAAATAATATATATATATATATGTATACCTATGTATAGAGTTTGCACCTTTGGATAAAGGAAGAATACAATGAAATATTAACATCATGAAACAACATATCCATGACGAACGAATCATGGTTGGCACTTTCGGGTGCAGTTTCCATCAGGTTCCCACCCCCCTGGATTCCATGTTTCACCACAGTTACCCTCGAAATGAGCGAACATCATGCAGCATGCCTCACTGATATCAATCCTTTCCGGAAACATTTGTCAAATAGGATCATTGTCCTAAGGAGGGTGCAACAAAATTGAAACGGTCGAAGTAGTACCTTTCTGGGGGTGACATACGAATTGACATACATTTCGACAATGTTTGATTACCAGGAGGTTTTTATTTTTTTCATTGTTTCCTATTAAACCATTAGATTCTAGTAGATGCCAATGAAATCCCCATGACTGCCAATGTTTACCCGGAAAATTGTGTTTTTTTTGTAGATTTTCGGCAGCAGAGGCCTCTGAAATTCCGGACTCTGCTCGTCCTGCACCTTGACAAAGAGTCTTCGCTTTGGTGATGTTGCTGAAAGGGTGCTTAAATTGATTTTGGATGATTTTGGTGTGTGCATATGTAATTAATCAATATGTGCATAGATAATGATAAATATGTGTGTGTGCTGCTGCTGAAATATCAGTGAATGATGATACGTAAATACTTGTATTTCATGAATTATCATGATTTTAAATTTGTAAACGTGCATCCTGAATCAAGGTATCATGTCAGGTTTCAGAACTGCAAGTTTTGTTTGAAAGACAAACCATCCTAATCATGCAATACACACATCAAAACAACTGAATCGCATCACTTTCACCATGTTTAGATATGTTTATTCATATCCTCTTTGGCCCCTTTGGGGTACTCAACGCCATATTTTCGTTGATAGATACTTTATCTCTATTTTGGAAGGACCCACTTTTGTTGTTTCGTATCCCATGTTAAGGCACGTGACTTTTCTTCCTACATTTGGTCCCGTTTTGGGGGGTAATTCTCGGTCCTTCTTTTGGGGGTCGTGTGCTGTGGTGCCACGGTCCCTGCCAAATGCCGAGGCCTTTATGTTGCAGCTGCGACTATGGTGCGGTGGCCTTTCGATTTCTGGGGGAAGTTTATGTGGATAACTGGATTCAACGGACCAAAATGGGTCTATCGCCAACACTATGGGGATATGATGAGAGAACAGTGCATGTAACCAACAAATTTGGGATGGGAAAAAAGAATCCATGCGTCAACCCATAAATGCACATGGGAAAACAAAGAGACTACAGTGGCCGCCTTGCCAGAAGCAATGGTGATAGCATGTGATAACTCAGGGACAGCGCAACAAACGAGGATGTCGAACAGGCATAAACATGGATATGGTATATATATATATATCATATATATATATATATATCATGTGTATATATATATATATATGTACGTCGATGTGTGTGTGTGTGCCGTAGTCACACGATAGTTTAGGGCTGGTCATTCCCCGCATTAATAAGTTTTAATATGCACAGCACCATATAGTATTCCCAATAACGGTAATAATGCTGGGAAGACCAGAAACCATATACAATGTTTTGACCATGGCACATGTGGATACGGACTGATATGTAGGCATAGGCATCATGGACCAATGCCTATAGTACGATTTGAATCATGGACATCCATTGCTACCCACCATGAGTGTTGCTTGACTACAGAATAGCAGGGTTTTGACATATACCTTTAGAGCAAGAATGGAAACATACCAATAACCGTCCTTGATGTGTTTTCTTCAATCAATGTGCCAACAGGTCAAGGTCATCGTTACTCAAAATCATAGAAGGTCGCGCGTTCATCTATGCAGCACGTGTATATGCATAATATATGCATAATATATGTATATAATATATGCATATAATTTAATATATATATATGTGTGATATTATATGTATGAGATTATATATATATATATATACGCGTACATCCTTGCAACTCATACCCATTATTTGTCTTTCCCCTTTCATCTATAGACGTGATGTCATTTCGATCCTTTGTTTTATCTCATCTAGTTTCTTCATTGACCCAACTTCTGAAGATTAAAGAAAACTTAAAACACTACTACCTACAAAGAGTAGCTTCCCAAAAGATTGAGCCAAGTAATTCACCATTGTTTTATACAATATTGTTTTACTTATATCCTTTTGGTTGTTTCTTTAATAATCAATTTATAGTAACCCATTTTGTTAATGAGGTAAACCGAACAAAAAACCATCCCCGGGGATGAAATGCATCTAGATTATTGCACCTAGATTATATTCTTCATCGCAAACATTGACCATTATAAAAGAAGCCTAGTTCTTTTCTATGCATATCAAATTATATGGAGGTTTCAGAGAATAGGGGTACCCCCAAATCATCCAGTTTAGATTGGGGTTTTCCATTGTACATAAACCATGTTTGGGGTACCCCCATTTATGGAAACCCCATATTATCACGAATATTATCCCAGTAATATCCCATTATCCCATGAACAAATACCATTCATATATCATTCATATCCCATTTATACCATTATTCATATCCCATATGTTACCCTCTGGTAATTTAACGTAGCTATGGAAAATCACCATGCTATCAATGGGAAAATCCACTATGTCTATGGCCATTTTCAATAGCTATTTTGACATAACCAGAGGGTATATCCTAATGATGTGCATTTATCCCATTATTCATATCCCATATACCGATATTAATTATACCATTATTAATATCCCATTTTATACCATATTTATGCCATATATTAATATCCCATATATCCTTCCTAATCAAAGTGATGTTTGTTGTCACCACCCTTCTTGACAAACCCAGGTCTCGGGCCCGCACACTTTCTGGCCGACGAGAGGTGCAGCGATTTGGTGCGCCAAAAAGACAAAGACATGGCAAAAAATGACCAAAGAAATAGCGAAAACCATCGGAATATGGTCATTAAACCTAGAAAACCATAGAAAAACCATAGAAAACCCATGAAAATATGGCGAAAAATGGTGAAAACCATAGGAAAAAATGGCGAAAACCATGAAATATGGTGATTAAAACTATGGTTCTACTTAATGGTTCCTAACAGTTGTAATATGTTATAGTTTATTAGTCACCATTATTTTGCATGATTGATTCAACAAGGTGGGCCTTCCAGTTATAAGTTGGTTATAACATGTTATAAAACGCATTAATTAACTATAGTTATATTATATTCCCAAATGGTTATAAATAATTATATAACATAGCAATAGTTACCAAATGGTTATTAACTATAGTTACCCCCTGGTTATGACTAACAGTTCGCCATGGGAAAATCCACCATGCTATTAGGAACGGTAAACCATCTATTTCGATTAGGGCCATGGCTTCCATGGCTATGTTAGTCATAACCAGAGGGTATATGTATATTCCCAAATGCTTATAACATGTTATAACTATAGTTATATAAGTTGGTTACTGTTCATGTTGAATCAACCCCAGTCATCCAAATTATGTGCACCAACTTAGCTATCCTTCGGGGCCTCACCAAACGTTTGCATGGTTAAATAGACTGGGAAAGAGTCTAATATTGAACAACTCCCAAACCGTACCACATATGTGTAAGTCCCCTACTAAACCATCGCTTCCGGGGTGTTTATTTTTAGGGGAAGGAATCGTTATGATCAAGGTTCGTTAATATACAAATTGTGTGTTCTGTAGGTGAATCAACCAATGCTAAACAGGGTTACATGGGGTATCAACTATGTTGAATGACCATCGTTTTGGGGTTTAAGTTGACCAAGGAAAATGATGGCATAGCTGATGATGGTGCAGTTGTTTTTACTATATTCGACAAGTTGCGTCGGAGGCCTGCAGATGACGTTTACCTATCGAATTACTTGGAGGTTTCCTGAAAATGGGCGTACCCCAAATAGATGTTTTTTAAGGGGAAATCCCACTAAAGTGGATGATTTAGGGGTACCCCCATGACTTAGGAAACCTCCACTTTAGGAAACCTCCACTTGTAGAAAAGCAGAACCAGGAAAGATGAAGGTTGTGATGCCCGGTCAAGGTCGAGTGTGGCCACGAGAGATGGACACCAAAAAATACGAAACTGGTTGGTGCTTTGGAACCATGGAATTTTCCTGGTTAATCTATGGTTAATCTATGGTTAATAATGGTTAATCATTAGAATAACAATATATCTGGTTGGTGCTTTGGAACATGAATTTGATTTTTCCCATTCAGTTGGGAATGTCATAATCCCAACTGACGAACTCATAGAGTATTTTTCAGAGGGGTAGGTATACCACCAACCAGTATATATATATATTTATTATTATCATCCAATAAATGGCCATCTAATGAGGTACTGATTCACCAGCATGGAACAGCAAGGATGAGCAATAGCTCCCTCTACCTGGATCAAAAAAATAGATGTTTCAACATGTTTCAACCAAAAAAGTTGTACTGATGGGAATCTCATTATAATTTGGTTTAAGTTTTTATAATCTATAATTACTATATATATATATATATATATATCATATTACTATAATTTCATTCTATCTCCATCTGGCTGGTTATCCAATTGAACCGCCGCCAAGGGGCGTTGTTTTCATGCCATGTTTCCCGCTGGGTTCTCCATGGCAGATACCATCCTGCTGCAGCCAGGTGGCTGCAATCTCTTTGCTCGCAATCTGCAATGCGGTGAAGCACATTGGCGCGGGCCCAAAAAAGCGCAGAGAGCATGTCGCGAAACGACATGCGAAATACGTGAAATGGGTCAAAAGGTCAAAACATTGGCTATGATAAGGCATATATGATATAAGCTTCGATATATATATATATATATATGTATAATATCGGAGTTTCGATGAAGCCACGTTTGGGTACCGGTCATTTAGCATAGCCATGGACAAGCCGTTTTTTCGTAGATGGTTTAGCTATGAAACATCGTCCATGTTGCCCCTAGATTCAAGGCAGGATGGATAAACAACGATTGAAAATGGCCCATTTAGTCCGTTGGAAATTCCCAACTTCATTTGGCATGGTGGCATGGTGGCATGGTGATAGTATCACAATGTATCACAGTTATGTAAACGTTTACCAGAGGGTATACAATACTGGTTTCCAAAAGTTGTTTTTCAAAGGTCCAACCTATCTGGGATGATACCATTTCATGGTTGAGATAAGATGGATGTTAAAAACTCTAGCAATCCGGTTTCTGAATGGAGACTCACTTAAAGAATACCGTGGTTAACTCACCAAGTGTTCAATCTGACGTCACAGTTTTATCGCCACCGGACGGTGTGCAACATCCTTCATCCAACGAGCCAAGCCGAGACGCGACTCATCCAATGGAGACGAGCCAACCATCGGTTAAATGGTGTTTACATGACGACTAACCATAAAAACGGATGTTTTTTGGTGGTGAAATCCATGAAAAATGGTGTTTCTTAAAATGGGGGATCCCCGAAAATCAAATGGTTTCAATACCGAATAGGTGTCTAATTTTGAATGATACGTATCTTCCATTTGAGGAAACCTCCATGGAATAATCAATCGATCGATTTGATCACGACCTCACTGAGACGTTGGATTGTGATTTCCCGGCAAAACCATGAGCAATGGTGTGTCCAACAATGGTATAGATAGGATTGGAACGCACCTAATATAACAATACAGAGATCTAGCGAATATTTTGGGGTCAAGGGTAAACTTTGCTTAGGTGGATTTTCGTGTCTTTTTGCTTCAAATGTCATACCTGGCTAAAATTGTTTCTTTTGCAGATTCTCAGCATGATATTGCACGAGTCAACCAAAATGAGTTTTGGCCTGACCCCAAAAAATGCCCTCAGGTCCCTCTGTTTTGCAGCAATACATGCAGAAGAGGCCGCAGGGTTGTGGTGGCGGTGTATCTCCCTGAACCCAATCCTGATAAAAGGCAACTGGAAAAAACGTCAAGTTCCACGTCGTTCAATTGGTAAATCATGTCCATCAGTTCGTCAGATTTATTGAAAAAGTGTGCAATTGTCATTCAGAATAGATTAGATGTGAAAAGCTTGACATGATCCAATGCAAATGGTCATCTAAAAATAGTGACCTCTTCTTAGGTTAGTTAGTAGTCAATTGAGCATATTCCCAACAGCAGGGCCTGTTGGGTTTCAATCTCTAGGGCTGGGGCTGGCTCGCGGGGACTTGCAGCCTTCAAAATCCGGAATGGAACCCTGGAACCCTGGAACCCTGGAACCCTGAAACCTTGGAACCCCGGAACCCTGGAACCCTGGAACCCTGGAACCCTGAAACCCTGGAACCCTGGAACCCCGGAACCCTGGAACCCTGAAACCCTGGAACCTTGGAACCCTGCGACCGTGGAACCCTGAAACCTTGGAACCTTGGCACCCTGGAACCCTCAAGGATTCTGGAACCCTGCTACCTTGGAACCCTGGAACCTTGGAACCCTGCAACCCTGCACACCTGGCACCCTGCTGGGATCCTGGAACCCTGAAACCCTGGAACCCTTGGAACCCTGGAAACCTTGGAACCCTGAAACCGTGGGACCCTGGTACCCTGGAACCTTGGAACCCTTGAAACCCTAAAGCTTCCAAACCCTAAACTCTATGCGCGCTGCGCGCGCTGCATGCAATAAAGTAAACCCTAAAACTTCCAAACCCTAAACCCTAATGCGTGCTGTGCGCGCTGCGTGCCAGAGATAAACCCTAAAACCTTCAAACCCTAAACACTAATGCGCGCTGCGCGCGCTTTGTGCAATAGAAATAAACCCTAAAATCTTCAAACTTGAAACTCTCGTGTCATAGAGGTAAACCCTAAAATTTCCAAACCCTAAACCCTAAACCCTAACGCGCGCTGCGCGCGCTGTGTGCCATAGAAGTACCCCTTAAAATCTCCAACCCCTAAACCATCGTGTCATGGAGGTTAACCCTAAAACTTCGAAACCCTAAAGTTCAACCCACGCTGTGCACGCTGCATGCAATAAAATAAACTATAAAACTTCCAAACCCTAAACCCTAATGCGCGCTGCGCGCACTGCGTGCCACACACATAAACCCTAAAACTTCCAAACTTTAAACCGTAACGCGTACTGCGCGCACAGCCTGCCATAGAGGTAAACGGTTAAACTTTCAAACGCTGCGTGCCATAGAGGCAAAGCCTAAAACTTTCAAACGCTAAACCGTAAAGCAGGCTGCGCGCGCTGTGTGCCATAGAGTGCTCCTCAAAAGTGATTACATGTCATACTTTAGTGGCATCCTCCAAATTCATTAGTCAGCCTTTGTTAATCCAGGGCCCATTTTACACATGTCATCTTCTTGGTCGTGGCGCCATTTCAGGATCACACTGATGACCTAAGCTTTGGCCTTAACTATTATGCAGGCAAGCGACATCAGCACGCTATGGTATTGGAAGACACAGGGTTTGCCCGTAGACCAGCCAAAAAATCGATTTTCCACACTGAACAATTGCATTTAACACATTTAGAATAGGAGCTCCGCCTGATTCAGATTTCATCACTTAAAAGGTACCCATGCCTGACTAGCCTTCATGACTTAAAGCGTAACCACACCCGACTTAAGGGAACCATGCCTGACTAGCCTTCATAATTAAGAGGTACCCACCCACGCCTGACTTAACAGAACCCATGCCTGACTAGCCTTCATAATTAAACGGTACCCATGCCCCTGAATTCAGGGAACCATGCCTGACTAGCCTTCACAATTAAAAGGTACCCACTGACCCATGCCTGACTAGCCTTAATGACTTAAAAGGTAACTACACCTGACTTAATACCTGATTTACTGGTTTTGCCTGATTTTGGAAAAACGCAGGGCCGGAATTTGCAGGCGCGGGCCGGAATTTGCCGGGCCCGGGCCGGAATTTGCCGGGCTGGGATTTTGGGGTCGTGCCTAAATAGGATTTTTGCAAAAATCGTGCATGACTGAAGGGAACCATGCCTGACTAAACATCATAACCAATCATCCCAAAAGAATCCAATAATTCCAGCAAGTGATGCCTGACCAATCCCTGCGTCATAATAAACCGTCTGCCCCTCCCCACCCAATAATGAACACACGGAATAGTTTTTTGTATTTAGTGAGTATTTAGTATGAGGGTGCGAAACTTCCCCCTTGGTTAAAAAAAATCTAAATTGGAAAACATTTTTTAAATAACATCTAACTAAAATATTGCCAAAATTGGATTCCGAAGCTTCCCCCTGACATTAAATTGAAAACATTCGTTTTAAAAAATGAACTTTATATTTCAAAACCGATTGAATTCCTATTCAAAATCTAACTCAAATCTTGCCAAATTGGATTTCGAAGCTTCCCCTTATATTAAATTGAAAACCTTACCAATCCCCACCTCCTTTTACTAAACGTACCCTAAATACTAAAATATTACATTGATTCCTTTTACTAGGGTCCGCGTTAAATTTTGGGAAATTTCAGGCTGGCCAGTTTGACTTTTAATTGATACCTTTTCAAAAACAAATTAAACATGAAGGTCCCATTTCAGGATTTCACCACCAAAAAATAAAAACTAGTCAGCCCCGGTGATTTTTTAAACTAGGGTCTTTTAAGGTCCAAAAAATAAGTATTTTATATTACAACGTTTATATAATATTGGGGGAAAACTTCGAAATCCACTTTTTGGCATTTCCTGGCAATATTTTTTGCTGGATGTCAAAAGGAAATCTAATCGATTCTTGAAATCGAAAAACCATAGTTTTTTTATTAGTGTTTTTAATTTAATCTTAGGGGAAAACTTCGAAATCCAATTTTTAGCAATATCTTAATTACATGTTAAACAGAAAACTAATCGATTTTGAAACAGTTTTTTTAAAAATATATTAGGGCTGGTAATTTAATATTAGAAGAAACATTTCGAAATCCGGTTTTTGTTTTTATTTTTGTTACTACAATTTAAAAGGAAATCGAATCGATTTCAAAAAAGAAAAAATAATATTTTATATTAGGGTTTTTTAATGTAATATTAGGGGAAAACTTCAAAATCCAATTTTTGACCATATTCGAATTATATTTCAAAAGGAAATCTAATGAATTTTGATATAGAAAAAATAGTCTTTGATATGAGGGTTTAATATGAGGGGAAAGCTTCGAAATCCAATTTCTGGCAATAACTTAATTTGAATTTACAAGGAAATCTAATCGATTCTGAAATAGAACAAATTTAGCTTTTTTATTTTGGAATTTTTCATGCAAGATTAGGGGAAGCATCGAAATCCAATTTTTGAACATATTTTAATAATTGGATTTTAATTTGATATTAGGGGAAAGCTTCAAAATCAATTTTTGTTTTTTTCATTAGATTTCAAAAGGAAATCTAATCGATTTTGAAACAGGAAAAAAACAAATGATATTAGGGTTTAATATAAGGGAAAAGCTTCGACATCCAATTTTTTGGCCATATTTTATTTAAATTTTTAAAAGGAAATCTAATCGATTTCGAAATAGAAAAACATACATAGTTTTGTATGTTGGGTATTTTTATTTGATATTAAGCTTCGGAATCCACTTGTTTGCCATATTTTAATTGGATTTAAAAGAAAGAAATCTGATCGATTTTGAAATAGAAATATGTGTATATATATATATGTGTGTGTGTGTTTTTTTATCAGTATTAGGGGGAAGCTTCGTACCCTAATACTAAAGACCCCCCCAATACTAAAAACTCCTCCAGGTGTTTGTTATTTGGGTGGGTGGGTGAAGGGGCGACTGTTTAGCAACAGGGGGAAGGGATTAAACCGTTTTTTGTTTCTAATTTCAAAATCCGTGAAAATAATCTCTAAATAGAATACTGCCAAGAATAGGATTTCGAAGCTTTCGCCTAGTATCAAATAAAACACCAACACCTGAATTAAAAAAACTAAAATTGACGATTTTAAAGGACGGACCCCAATAAAAGACACCCCGGTGTTGACTAGTTTTTTATTCTTTGGGGGTGAAGCCCTCACATGGTACCTTCATTTTTAAAATTGTTTCCTCAAGGGGATCAATTAAAAATCAGATTACCCAATTTGACATTTCCCAAAATTGGAAATCGCACCTAGTTTTTGTCATTTGGGGGTATTTTTCGTAATAGGGAGAAAGGATTAGCAAAAAGAATGCCTGATCAAAATGATGCTGATTCTGTGTGTTACAATCTTTTTGTCCACTACAGTGTCTACAGGGTTACAAGGGATGCCGTGCCAGCTAGAGTCCCAAGTCCATTCAACCAACACCCTAATCGATGAAGTTGGACTTGTTGAAATGGAAGTGGGACTGGACCAGTTGACATGGGGCGATGCTGACCTTCAACGGGAGCTTCGGCGCCTGAAGGACAACAATTTGAAAATTCCGAACCTGAAATATATTTTCAAAATTGCCTTACTAAGAGTGATCCCCACCCTGACACACTATTCTGACATAGTTTCTGACATATCATCTGGACGTATATGTGGCATATACGTTCTGACATACTATCTTACATTCTTTTCTGAGATTCTATTTGACATTCTTTCTGGCATCCTATCTGGCATCTATTCTGACATACTTTCTGGAATATACTATATTCTGATCCTGCCTTGCCATGAGTTTGGGCTGGGAGTGCTTTTATTTGCGTGGATCAATGCCAATGGCTTGAATATCCACCAAATGTTGGTTTCACATGTTTGCCCCCAATGATTGCCATTACCATTGATACCCCAAAATGGCCAGGTCCTGAATTTGAGAGTAGGTCCTGAAAAGTTTTCTGGGTACTGAAAAAACAGGACTTTGGCACAGGGTCTGAAAAAAGACGTAGGTGGAAGATTCAGGTATGCTGTTGGGTTGCAAAGCTGGGTTAATCATACTGTCCTTTGACAGTTTCACTTCTTCTTTTGTGGTCATGTCAATCATTCATTTGGAGATTTCCTATGGTTTCCTAAAATGGGGGGTACCCCCTTGCACCATCCAGTCACTAGACCATGGCTTAGTATTGAAACCCATGTTCTTGGCGAGTCCCCATGTTTTCAGAAATCCCCATTTCTGTAGATGGATGTTATTACCCTCTGGTTATTTAACATAGCCATGGAAGCCATGGCCCATTATAGATGGTTTTCCCAGCTAGAAACTAGAAACCTCCATTTATAAAGGATTTTCCATGGCTATGTTAATAACCAGAGGGTATTTAGACTTGTAATGTCTAGTATTATATCTGGTGGATTAACGAACGATGTCAGCACGATATGACGTGTTTTTCCTGATGGTCAGGGAACGCCTTTCCAAACTTACCTTACTTCACGTTGGTTAAATAAAATTCAGTCATGGAATCACCCGAAGCAGGCAAGTTGATAGGTAAATTGATTGGTACCCTCCAGTAAACTAACACAACTATGGAAAATCACCATTGTTAATAGGTAAATCAGAAATCATCTATAAATGGGCCATTTTTCATAGCTATGGCTATGTTGAATTACCGGAGGGTACATGGTTGTCAACTCGCAAACTTTCTTGCTTATCCCTCTGCGATGCCAGTGGATAGCAGCTATGCTTGGGGGCAGCCGGGCAGTGTTCTGATCCCACGACTGGCAAAGGCTTGATGGATAACCAAACTTAAATCAATGGGAATTTCAGGATCCTAAATTGGAGGTACCCACCAAATATAAGGCCTATGTTTCAGGCCTATGTTTCAGGGAATATCCCCTGAAATTTTGGCCTTATACGGTACAGTACCTCCATTTTAGGATCCTGAAATTCCCATTGATTAAACACGATCCAAAACCATATCCTTCTTACGCAGTCTGACATTGTTCAATTCCATTTAATCCCCGGAATTGATTAAGGGCCTCAAAATTTTGATTGATGGATTTCCCCCCTCTGGTTTCTGGTAAAGATGTTCCTTTCCAAATAAACTCAACCATTGAATTGGCCTAGGCTTGAAACACCAGGCTCCCTGCCGTTTGACAATGTTTGATGGGGAACGCTTTGATATGTTTGATTCAGATTGGACATGTTCCTAAATTATCTCACCGATCCAACCAACCATATCACCATAAATGATGTACTAGTAATGATTTCCCAGCCATGTCATCCCATTATAAGACAACCTTAGTACCCAGCCGCAGTCTAATCCTCCAAGACTTCAGCATCTTGAGGAATGTAACTTCCAAGGAAGAGTTCAGCCCATTGGCATACAGTGCCCGATGAAAAAAAATGGTGGTCAAAGCCAATGCTTGTCATAAGCACAGCAGAATGTTGCACCCACAAATTGTGTATCCTGTTTTTTGGTTCCCGTTTAGCCTTGTTCAGCTACACTGCTACAACTTTGCAGCCGTGCCATGGAGAACAGGCCTGTGAGCGATGAGGTGGCTGACAGATCCATCAAGCTTGAGGTCTCTTTGCCAAGTGGACGGTGTGAGACTGTCATGGTCACACAGTCTGGCACCATTGCTGACCTGAAAAGAGCTGCGCAACAGTCTTTGGGGCAACCTTTCCTGAGGCTTGCTGCGCCTGACGGACGCCTTTTAGATCCAACGAACTCTCTGCGACTTTCTGGGCTTCAAGATGGAGACAGCCTCATTGCTGTTGCACAGCAGCCAAAGATTGCTGCAACCCGGAGTGCGTTTGCTGTGTGGTTTGTTGGAGTTGGCAGAGTTGCCACATGGGGCCATAATGCGTTTGGTGGCGACAGCTCCGAAGTCCAAGATCAGCTGCGCAATGTTCAGCAGATTTGTAGCACGACCTCTGCTTTTGCTGCCATTTTGACAAATGGAACCGTGGTGACGTGGGGTGTGCCAGACAGTGGTGGTGACAGTTCCACAGTCCAAGATCAGCTTAAAAATGTTCAGCAGATTCGCGGCACGGACTCTGCTTTCGCTGCCATTTTGGCAGATGGAAGTGTAGTTACGTGGGGTGCGCCACACAGTGGTGGTGACAGTTCCAAAGTACGGGATCAGCTCAAGAATGTCCAGCAGATTCGCGGCACAGACGCTGCTTTCGCTGCCATTTTGACAAATGGAACCGTGGTGACGTGGGGCAGTCCAGACAATGGAGGGGACAGCTCCAGAGTCCAAGATCAGCTAATTGATGTTCAGCAGATCTATGGCACAGAGCATGCTTTTGCTGCTATTTTGGCAGACGGAAGCGTGGTGACCTGGGGCAATCCAGACTATGGTGGTGATAGCTCCAGAGTCCAAGACAAGCTCAATAGTGTTCACCAGATTTGTGGCACCAACGCTGCCTTCGCTGCCATTTTGGCCGATGGAAGCGTGGTGACATGGGGCAGTCCAAACCACGGTGGCGACAGCTCTGGAGTCAAAGATCAGCTAAGGCATGTTCAGCAGATATCTGCCACAGGCCTTTCTTTTGCTGCCATTTTGGCAGATGGAAGCGTGGTGACCTGGGACGATCCGGACAGTGGCGGTGATAGCTCCAGAGTCCAAGATCAGCTGCGCAATGTTCAGCAAATTTGTGGTACATACCGTTCTTTCGCTGCCATTTTGGCCAATGGGACTGTGGTGACCTGGGGCTATCCAGACTATGGTGGTGATAGCTCCATAGTACAAGACCAGCTCAAGAATGTTCAGGAGATTTGCAGCACGGACTCTGCTTTTGCTGCGATTCTGGCAGATGGAACCATGGTGGCATGGGGCATTCAATCCCGAGGTGGGGACAGCTCCGGAGTCCAAGATTTGTCCATGTACCTTTAGGATCCTTTCGGCACATTGCAGGGCAAAACGGATTCTGCAAGCCAAGTTGCATCACTTTGGGGTGAATCATCTTTCCCTGACATCCTCATGTTGGTTGTTTGTCAGTCTTGGACCTGCTAGCAGGCTGTCTCTCGTGCACATGATTCACGTGTAACTCAGTACTTGGTGGTTCATCCAACTTAGTACTAGTAAATAGGTTACTACAACCCCAGTTGTAAGTGGAGTAACCCTACTTATCCCACTTAAAACCAGGGATGTTATTATTTAGAATTGTAATGTCTAGTATTGCATCTGGTGGATTAACGAACGATGTCAGCACGTTATGACTTGTTTTTCCTGATGGTCAGGGAACGCCTTTCCAAACTTACCTTACTTCACGTTGGTTAAATAAAATTCAGTCATGGAATCACCCGAAGCAGGCAAGTTGATAAGTAAATTGATTGGTACCCTCCAGTAAACTAACATAACTATGATAATCACCACTGTTAATAGGTAAATCAAAAATCATCTATAAATGGGCCATTTTTCATAGCTATGGCTATGTTGAATTACCGGAGGGTACATTGTTGTCAACTCGCAAACTTTCTTGCTTATCCCTCTGCGATGCCAGTGGATAGCAGCTATGCTTGGGGGCAGCCGGGCAGTGTTCTGATCCCACGACTGGCAAAGGCTTGATGGATAACCAAACTTAAATCAATGGGAATTTCAGGATCCTAAATTGGAGGTATCCACCAAATATAAGGCCTATGTTTCAGGCCTATGTTTCAGGGAATATCTCCAGAAATTTTGTCCTTATATGGTACAGTACCTCCATTTTAGGATCCTGAAATTCCCATTGATTAAACACGATCCAAAACCATATCCTTCTTACGCAGTCTGACATTGTTCAATTCCATTTAATCCCCGGAATTGATTAAGGGCCTCAAATGTTTGATTGATGGGTCCCCCCCTCTGGTTTCTGGTAAAGATGTTCCTTTCCAAATAAACTCAACCATTGAATTGGCCTAGGCTTGAAACATCAGGCTCCCTGCCGTTTGACAATGTTTGATGGGGAACGCTTTGATATGTTTGATTCAGATTGGACATGTTCCTAAATTATCTCACCGATCCAACCAACCATATCACCATAAATGATGTACTAGTAATGATTTCCCAGCCATGTCATCCCATTCTAAGACAACGTTAGTACCCAGCCGCAGTCTAATCCTCCAAGACTTCAGCATCTTGAGGAATGTAACTTCCAAGGAAGAGTTCAGCCCATTGGCATACAGTGCCCGATGAAAAAAAATGGTGGTCAAAGCCAATGCTTGTCATAAGCACAGCAGAATGTTGCACCCACAAATTGTGTATCCTGTTTTTTGGTTCCCGTTTAGCCTTGTTCAGCTACACTGCTACAACTTTGCAGCGCCATGGAGAACAGGCCTGTGAGCGATGAGGTGGCTGACAGATCCATCAAGCTTGAGGTCTCTTTGCCAAGTGGACGGTGTGAGACTGTCATGGTCACACAGTCTGGTACCATTGCTGACCTGAAAAGAGCTGCGCAACAGTCTTTGGGGCAACCTTTCCTGAGGCTTGCTGCGCCTGACGGACGCCTTTTAGATCCAACGAACTCTCTGCAACTTTCTGGGCTTCAAGATGGAGACAGCCTCATTGCTGTTGCACAGCAGCCAAAGATTGCTGCAACCCAGAGTGCGTTTGCTGTGTGGTTTGTTGGAGTTGGCAGAGTTGCCACATGGGGCCTTAATGCGTTTGGTGGCGACAGCTCCGAAGTCCAAGATCAGCTGCGCAATGTTCAGCAGATTTGCAGCACGACCTTTGCTTTTGCTGCCATTTTGACAAATGGAACCGTAGTGACGTGGGGTGTGCCAGACAGTGGTGGTGACAGTTCCACAGTCCAAGATCAGCTTAAAAATGTTCAGCAGATTCGCGGCACGGACTCTGCTTTCGCTGCCATTTTGGCAGATGGAAGTGTAGTTACGTGGGGTGCGCCACACAGTGGTGGTGACAGTTCCAAAGTACAGGATCAGCTCAAGAATGTCCAGCAGATTCGCGGCACAGACGCTGCTTTCGCTGCCATTTTGACAAATGGAACCGTGGTGACGTGGGGCAGTCCAGACAATGGAGGGGACAGCTCCAGAGTCCAAGATCAGCTAATTGATGTTCAGCAGATCTATGGCACAGAGCATGCTTTTGCTGCTATTTTGGCAGACGGAAGCGTGGTGACCTGGGGCAATCCAGACTATGGTGGTGATAGCTCCAGAGTCCAAGACAAGCTCAATAGTGTTCACCAGATTTGTGGCACCAACGCTGCCTTCGCTGCCGTTTTGGCAGATGGAACCGTAATTAGTGACGTGGGGCGATCCAGACAATGGTGGTGACAGCTCCAGAGTCCAAGGTCAGCTCATGAATGTGCAGCAGATTTGTGGCACAGACGGTGCCTTTGCTGCGATTTTGGCAGATGGAAGCGTGGTGACCTGGGACGATCCGGACAGTGGCGGTGATAGCTCCAGAGTCCAAGATCAGCTGCGCAATGTTCAGCAAATTTGTGGTACATACTGTTCTTTCGCAGCCATGTTGGCCAATGGGACTGTGGTGACCTGGGGCTGTCCAGACTATGGTAGTGATAGCTCCATAGTACAAGACCAGCTCAAGAATGTTCAGGAGATTTGCAGCACGGACTCTGCTTTTGCTGCGATTCTGGCAGATGGAACCATGGTGGCATGGGGCATTCAATCCCGAGGTGGGGACAGCTCCGGAGTCCAAGATTTGTCCATGTACCTTTAGGATCCTTTCGGCACATTGCAGGGCAAAACGGATTCTGCAAGCCAAGTTGCATCACTTTGGGGTGAATCATCTTTCCCTGACATCCTCATGTTGGTTTGTCAGTCTGGGACCTGCTAGCAGTGCTAGCAGGCTGTCTCTGGTGCACATGATTCACGTGTAACTCAGTACTTGGTGCTTCATCCAACTTAGTACTAGTAAATAGGTTACTACAACCCCAGTTGTAAGTGGAGTAACCCTACTTATCCCACTTAAAACCAGGGATATAACCTACATAGTAAGTGGGATAAGCCACCAAGTACCCTCAGGAACATGAAGCTGGGAGCTCATTCTCGTGGTTCCTTGAATTTTAGATATACCATCCGGTAGTCAAACGTGCTGGAAAGTTTCCCGTTTAGTTCGATGATTGTCCCGGCCATGGTTCATTGCCAGAGAGTATATCTCATTAATTCATATTCCCATGATATTTAACCCATGTTTGTTGAGTAAGAGTAAGTTATAGTCACCATCCGGTTATGACTAACAGTTCGCCATGGAAAGATCCACCTTGCTATTCATAGGGCCATTTCTATACCATGGCGATGTGAGTCATAACCAGCGTCTCGGAGTCTCGGCCCATCTCGGCCCGCCTTGGAAACGGTCACCAGCTGAACAACCAGCTGATATCTTCATTTCGTTGTTTAGGGAGCAAACGTTAGTAGTTAGTCATCATAACAATATAAATATATATATATATACATGGTTGTATGAACCAAAGGTGGATCATTTGACAATGAACATATAAAGATAAGAATGTGATGATGAGCGAAACATGTGAAGCAAATAACATGTCACACTATCACAATGAATGTCCAAATGATTTCCCAATAAATGTATCCCAATGACGCAATGGTTTGTCCTGAAATAGGCTAACCCATTCCATGCAATGGTTTAGATCATTATGTCCCATGAAATGTGATGGCAATAATTTTTGGAACCAGTATACTGGACCAAACCACTTGCCAATGTGTTGTCCAACGATTCCCGAACAAAATTCTCCAGTTTCGCCCATATATCTAAATTGCGGAAAAACACAGTTTCCTGTCATATCATGTGTTTGTCTTTGTTTTTCTCTAGATTCTGCCATGATTCAACCTACTGAAATTATCTCACACTGTCTCAATGATTTCCCCTGGGAAAACAAAAACTGTTGGTTTTTCAGGGCTTGATGCAATCATTATACATAATCCCCATATGAGTAATTCATGCACTTTTAGTATGTGAATATCAATATATTAGGCGTCCTGGATCAATAGCTCTACCAGCTCGGGGGATGAACATGACGAACATCTGAACATCCATAAATCCCAGCTATTTGGATGTGAACAGAAGGTACAAGGTTGCCATCTCCATATCACCCAACTGATGGAAAATTCCTCCCATTTTTCTGCCGGCCTATCGGGCATGGCCCACCTCCAGTAGGCCGGGCCTCTTGGCCGAACTCTGCGAACTGTCACGCCCTGAGTTGGTGACCGGGTCGTGTTTGAGCTAAGCCTATAAAGGGTAGTAATTTTCTGCATGGAAATTACAGGGACTTTATGGAACTTTATGTGACTTTATGGGACTTTTATGGACTCTACGTGCCCCCACCTGTTTTGTTTGTTGATGTATAATCCGCATTAAGTATATTTCTTTCATAAGCGATTTGCAGTTCGCATTGTTCTCTACACGTCTTCAGCAATAAGGCAAAAATCTTGTAGTATTGTCGCACTGCTTCATACTGCTGGAGGAGTATGCCGCATTAAGTATAGATACATATTATATATATATATAGCATAAAGCATAGTCCTAGTTGTGTTATGAATCAACCAACTTAGCTCACTATGGAGATCTCGCATTGTAGCTAGTACGGGTGAAACATGGTGAGCCCCAAAGATGGCAAGTACGGGATTTCACGGGCTTATCACTACGTAACGCATGGAATTTGGCCATTACTACATGGCCATCATATCTAACGATAATTAGATGGGCTTAAACACTGACTTATAAGTAGGGGCAGGGGCTGGTACGTCTTCCATTTTTGGACAGCGTATCCTCAAAGATCACCTTGAACAATGGAGTGCAATGG
This sequence comes from Cladocopium goreaui, assembly GCA_947184155.2. Classification (NCBI taxonomy): domain Eukaryota; class Dinophyceae; order Suessiales; family Symbiodiniaceae; genus Cladocopium; species Cladocopium goreaui. The sequence goes on along the minus strand of CAMXCT020006622.1, from coordinate 80,227 downwards.
TGTTGTTTGGAGCGATATCTCCACAAACGTGTTTTTGAGAAGAAACACGTAGAAAAAAAAACTACAGTAGCTTTGTCTAAAGAAATGGGGGAACTCACTCAAATCCACTGGTGTATGATCATCTTCCCCATTGCAATGGCCATACATCGGGGGTATATTATGGTATATGCCATTTTCAAACAGACCCAGTCATGGAATCAAGTGGAAGCAACAACGAGGGTTGGTCCAAATTGGCTATAAGGATTTCCAGTCATACTAGGGGCCCCCCAAATAGGTAACATGCTTTATTTGCCCAGGACAAAGCCCAAAACATGCCAAAATTATAGCTGGATGGTTTTTTTTTACACCGAGTTGGTGGGGGCGGCTGCCTTGTAGATAGAACACAACTAGTTGCAGCGCTGAGAACTATGGGGGTAACATCACCGTGTAGGCCAACCAAAAGTGGTAAACTGGTCCACTCAATTTCAGATCCAGTGATGGGGACCACGGACCCCAGAGATCTTGATACTGTGGTTTTCCCATCAAGAAATCTGATGGAATTAGCCTCTGGTAAACGTACGTTTACAAAACTATGGAAAGATCCACCATTTTTCATGGGACAACTCACTATGTCTATGGCCATTTTCAATAGCTATATTAAACATAACCAGAGGGTAAACCTCCATTTTCCTATGGTTTTCCTATGGTTTTCCAATTAAAACCTCCATTACCAGAGGGTAAATTTGGAACATTTTGTGGGATTTCCTATGGCTTTCCATACCTCAGGTTGCAGAGTCTTCACGCCGTAGGTCCCGATGCAGGCGCGGAGCTTGGAGGGTGCGGCAGCTCACATGGTAAAGGGGAAATGTGCGGATGTCAATCCATGAGTAAAACATAGTAAAACAGTAAAACAAAGAAAGGACAACACCCGAAAAATGTCCTTAAGACATCACTAATCATCACTAGATTCCGCTCAGTTGACCCTTTTTGGTGAAAGTGTGGTGCTTTCGCGGCGACAAAAAACGACCAGGTTTCTTTCTGGGTGAAGGGTCGCCATTCTTTTCTGGCCAGGAGTGGCTGCCCTAAAAGTGGCCTCAGCCATTTTGGACTCGCGCTTTGGGCAAAGCCCCTTGGACCAGTTTAACCCGGGGTCGGTGCTCCTTGGTGATGGTTATGTCAGTGATGATCGTGATGATAGTGATGGTTATAACATATTATACTGTACTGGTTGGTGGTTTGGAACATGTTTTTTTCCATTCAGTTGGGAATGGTAGGCCCAACTAACTAATATTTTTCAGAGGGGTTGAAACCACCAACCAGTATAACTTATAACTAACTAAATAGCTAACTGTTAGTAACTTGGTGAATATTTCAATAGTGATGGTTATGCATGGTTATAACTAGTTCCCGCAGACCCTTTTACGAATATACAAAGCCATACCGTTTTCCCGCAGTCTGACATACTTCAACTCTGAGAATTGATTGAAGGATTAACCGCTCCCATCTGATGCGCTTTCCACTCAGGTTTCCGTTAAAGAATTGACCATGCAAATTAATTCGAAGATTGAATTGGCCTAGGGGGCGGGAGCAGGACCAGCCCACAAAGCCTGTGGCCATGAGATCCCACAGCAAATTGGTTTCAAAATCGGAAGGATCGGGGAAGTTGATGGGGTAAATTAGTGCATCTTGCATCATCTTGCCATGTTTGATGCTCAAAATCCAAAGCCAGAAAACATGGCCCGACAATCCGTCAAAAGATAACCCAGTGCGAGCTCAGTCTGATGGTTGCTTACAGTTACAGTATGGCCCCTAGTAGAGAAAACGAAGAATTCCTGCAACTACATGATAAAACATAATATAATATAATATTTTATTTTATTTTAATATATTATATTATATTATATTACATTTTACTAAATTATATTATATTATATTATGTTATGTTATATTATATAATTTTATATTATATTATATTATATTGTATTAGGTTATATTATATAATTTTATATTATATTATATTAGATTAGATTAGATTATACTATATTATAATATATTATATTAAACTATATTATATTATCTTATTTTATATTTTATATATAATATAACTAATATATATATTACCTAAATGTGTTTTTCTGCCAGTTGCAACTGTTAAGGGCTATAAACAATTGTAAATTGATGAAACAATTCGGTATAGCAGATGACAGCGTCTCGGCACCATAGGCGCAAACGCCTGGCAATGACTCGTGGTAGCGCTTTCAGGGTTAAATGTTTGTCATTATGCAATGATATATATATATACACGAATCCTCCAAGTGCCATCTAACATTGTGTTTTACCCATTTTAGTACTTTTGTATTTGTTGATGTATTTGCTGGTGTGTTTGGAGGGTTATTGAACATAGCTATGGACTTTGAACATAGCTATGGACAATTATCACCATCACTGGGGTTATGAACCCCCATACATCCCACTTTTCGTTTTTCACCGGGGTATCGCCATGACCTCTTCGTCCCTTTCTCGCAAAGCGGTCTGAGGTCGATCAGAAGCATCGCAATTGTCACAAATGTCCTTTGGTCGCAGGGGAGAAGTGAATGGTCCGAAGTCTGAATACATGCAGTTGTACTATATTGGGATCCCTTGGGTATGTTCCAAGATAACACAGGTGACCCCGGACTTGATTAATGATGGAGTACCAGTAATGATTGCTATATGTTGATCCAGGGTTGACATTCAGCGAGTTCTTGTTTTGGTGATCCAAGATGCCATGGAAACCATCCGGTTCAAACTATAGATGCTATTGGCGTGTCCAAAATAGGTAAACCATGGTAAACCCGATTCCTCCGTTTTGTTGCCATCATCTTCTCCAACGTGACCATTTCTGATCCCCCAATTTTGGACAAAGCCAATTTCTGGGTTCACTTGTTGGGTGATGGACCGTGCTAAAATGTGGTTCCTTGGGTGTTGTAAGAGCAGCTCGTGTTGCCTGGAACGGGCCGCTGGGAACTATTTGGACCATGGGATGTATCTATCTATATCTATCTATATCTATCTATATCTATATCTATATCTATCTATATCTATCTATATCTATATCTATCTCTATATCTATATCTATCTCTATATATCTATATCTATATCTAAATCTAAATCTATATCTATATCTAAATCTATATCTATATCTATCTATATCTACCTATATCTCTACCTATATCTATATATATATATATCTATCTATATCTATTTATTTCTATCTATATCTATATCTATGTCTATATCTGCATCTATATCTATATCTATCTATATCTCTATATCTATCTATCTATCTATCTATCTATCTATTTATATCTATCTATGTCTATCTATATCTATCTATATCTATCTATATCTATCTATATCTATCTAATATCTATCTATATCTGTCTATATTTATTTATATCTATCTATCTATATATATATATATATCTATTTATCTATATCTCTACCTATATATATATATTTATATCTATATCTATATCTATCTATATCTATCTATATCTATATATATCTATCTATCTATATCTGTCTATATCTGTCTATATCTGTCTATATCTGTCTATATCTATCTACATCTATCTATATCTATCTATATCTATCTATATCTATATCTACCTATACCTATCTATATCTATCTATAACTATATACATATACATATATCTATCTATATCTATATCTATATCGATCTATATCGATCTATATCTATCTACATCTATCTATATCTATCTATATCTACAACTATCTATATCTACCTATATTTCTTTCTACCTATATCTATCTATATCTATCTATATTTTTCTATCTATCTATCTATCTATCGATCTATCTATCTATCTATCTATATCAATATCTATATCTATATCTATTTCTGTCTATATCTATATATATCTATATCTATATCTATATCTATCTTTATCTATCTATATCTATATATATATGTATCTATCTATATCTGTTTATATTTATCTAAATCTATCTATATCGTTTTATATCGTGTTATATCTATCTATATCTATCTATATCTATATCTATCTATATCTATCTATATCTATCTATATCTATTTATATCTATCTATATCTATCTATATCTTTCGATATCTATCTATATCTTTCTATATCTATCTATATCTATCTATTTATAAATATATGTATCTATATATATCTATGTATTTCTATCTATATCCACCTATATCTATCTGTATCTATCTATGTCTATTTATGTCTTTCGATATCTATCTATCTATCTATATCTATATCTATATCTATCTATATCTATATCTATATCTATCTCTATTTATATCTATATCTATCTATATCTATTTCTATATCTATCTATATCAATATCTATATCTATATCTATTTCTATCTATATCTATATCTATTTCCATCTACATCTATATCTTTATCTGTATCTATCTATATCAATCTCTATCTTTCTGTTTCTATCTCTATCTATCTCTATCTTTCTATCTATCTATGTATATCTATCTATCTATATCTATCTTTATCTATCTCTATCTACTTATTTCTATCTAAATCTATCTATATATTTATATATCGATATCTATCTATATCTATCTACTACATCTACATCTATCTATATCTATCTATATCTGCCTATATCTGTCTATATATGTCTATATTTATATCTATATCTGGTGTTGGCCCGGTCGGATCAAGCAGACGTTGGTTCCAAGTAGGGTGGGCAAAATCCATTGGATTGATGATCAGTGTTGATTGTGTAGTACAGAACCACTTGTTGCAAGATATAATATATCTATATATCTATATAAAACATATATATAAGATAATCTATATATCTATATAAAACATATATCTATATATAAAACATATACAATGTCCTTTTCCTCTCTGGACTGAGAATTGGAAACTATTTTCTTGCGAGAGGATGACAGAGGGCGGTTGACCTCGCTATTGAATCATTGAGTCGGTCAGGTTGTAGTTAGATCCTCGTCATGGGGGTTTGGCTGTAAGTACGGCAAAGTGTGTCGACAGATTGGTCGGCAAACATGTTCAAACAATTTCAAATGATGAATTTTAACAAAAGTGCGGCATAAATTATATATGGTTAATCATGGCATGTGTTACTCTGCAATGGAAAGCTGTGATCAATAACCGTTTCTGTCAAACAATTGATTACCCTCTGGTTTTTAAACATAGCCATGGAACATAACCCATTTATAGATTGTTTTCCCAGCTAGAAACCTCCATTGATAAGGGATTTTCCATGGCTATGTTAGTCATAACCAGAGGGTAATATTAATCACGTGTTTGATTTTTCTTTTTAGGTTGGCTGATCAAAGAAGCCACTCCTGGCCACATGGATTGATTCATGTTGTGCCCCTGTGCCATGGGTATGGCTCAACACAAGTTCCACCCCAATGACTTGACACCCAAGACATGTCATTCGCCATTCAATCCCAATAAATTCCCATTGAATCCGGTTTGGTGATGTAAGAAATTCCCATACGAAGGCAGTTCGAACCCTTCCAGTTATGTATATATGTGGAAACATCTCAGTTATACAGTGTGGTACAATGTGGCCCCACCTTAGTTATGAGTTGCTCTATAACACTCCTTAACTATACTCATAAGCAGGACCTTAGTTATAGTTATAAGCCATGGTTATTGGAGTGTTATAGAGCAATGTAAACTTGGTAAACCAGGAGTCATAACACTCTACAACGCTGCCATAAAGATCATAAACCATACAATGTGAGGCCCCCCAGTTAAAAGTTGGTTTAGATTCGCCCCAGTAACTATAGTTATAACTACCACAAACCATAGTTATTGGAGTTTTAAACCAACCTACCTATCTTGGACCTTGGATGGCTCTGCCAGGCTTGGGCTTTCGTTGCCTCATGGCATCGTGGCTTGTGTTTCTTGGTGGTGACTGCCCCACCCCACGAAGCCCTGGGGAGATGGGAGATCAACCGTAGCAGGGGAATGTTTGGCTACGTGTTTCACCAACTGAAATGGCTAGTGAACCAAGGTTTAAGGAGCTAAAATATGGCGAATGTTAACGAATGTTAACCAACTAAAATGGGGAGAATTGTGTAAAAACATGGGATATGAAATGATTTTACTAACCAAAAAATGATGATGACATGACTATAACATTGACCTTGACATCCTGCTAGTCCTTCTGAGTTCGGAAAGTAGTCTTCCGACCTCCAACTCATAGGGTCAAGCTGCGTTGTTTTCGGGAATGGCATCGCTGACCAAAGTTTCATGGGGAGATCAACCAGTCAGTGGGCATATGAATATAATGGGTATTGTCCGTGAAGTAAGCAACAAGAGTTGGGACATTGAACTAAGCATGATTGGAACATATATATATACAATAGATATATATATATATATATATACAGTATATATATACAATATATATATATACAATATATATATACAATATATATATACAATATATTTTTATATATATACAATATATATATATATATACAATATATATATATACTGTATATATATATTTATATGTATATATAGTGTGTGTATATATAGTATATATAGTGTATATAAATAGTGTATATATATATAGTATATATATAGTATATATATACTATATATATATATAGTATATATATACTTTATATATATATATATATATTATATATAGTATATATATATAGTAAATATATAGTATATATATAGTATATATATAGTATATATAGTATATATAGTATATATATAGTATATATAGTATATATAGTATATATATATAGTATATATATATATATATATGGTATATATATAGTATATATATAGTATATATATAGTATATATATATATAGTATATATATACATTATATATATTATTTAGTATATGTATCTAGATTGTATACATTTATATATATATATATATTAATATATTTGTACATGCGGGATGTTCACAATGGGATGGGACAAGAACGAATATGGCAAGTCAACGGGGATGATGGTGAACCCTCTAAGTTTATGGTTATGGTCATGGTAGAGGTAGATATATCGAACGAACTACTAAAGTAACTGCGGTAATATGTTGTACTATGAAGGATCACCAATTTCTACTGGCAGTTTTCCCCATTTTTTGGGGTTAAATCCCTGTTGCTGGCGCCATATAAATCCCTGATTCTGGGCCTCGCTGGTCAAAATCCCCCTATTTTTACTGAAATGTCTATGATGTTTACTGCTGAGTGAAACCAGATCCAGCTCCGAAATCCTAGGCTCTACGAGGACTCTTGGGACATGAGCCAGCTGAAGATCAGTGCGCTGGCATGGTGATCATGGGCAAAAAAAACCATGGTGCCGCAGTCTTGGAGTATCAAAATGCCAAACCTACTCCGTCTGAAAATAGGCTATTGTCCCTTTCACAATTAAGCATGTGTTCCTGGAAAAATACAACCATTTTGAATAATTTTGAGACAAACCTATGTAGATATATATAGAATACAGAATGATGTAGGGGTTCAAGCATCAAGAGTTGCTGCATTCACCCGGGATGTCCTCCAATGATGCAGACTGCTGGGTCTGAGATGTTTTGGGGACACTTCCAGTCGCAAACATGTCCTCAACACTCAAGCTTACCTAGTAAAGTTGCCATTTCGGGGCGGAAACCCCATTTTCAGACACCCTTCCATATATGTTTTTTGCTGACACTTATTCAATATGTTTCTAATGTCCATCACATACTCGTGTTTGAAGCTCCAACAGTGGTGAAACCCTTTTCCATCCTTGTACTGGTTGGTTTATAGGATTTCCCAGTTTGTAGATTGGCTCAATTCCATGATCATTGTCATCAATGGACATATCCCCAATTATGTGTGTTTTATGGCGTTGATTGAAAATCCCATGGTGTATCTTTTTTTTCCATTTTGTTCCTACTAACTGTTTAACATTGCTATTTGTATGTGTACAGAATTTTCAGACTCCAATATCATGTCCATTTGATGATCATTTGTGCATTTGTGGATATTTTCCACCAACAAACATTGACTCATTTTTTGTGTTCATCGCCATGCTTGTTTCTTGGGTATGCCTGTTGCCTAAGGTCGGAAGACCACAACAAGGTTCTCCTGGCTGTTTGGGCACCCGGTGAAAGCCTGTGCGCTTTGGAGAAAACGCTCCACATGGGGGGATATTGGAACATATTGGGACTTGATTTGGTTGGTGGTTTGGAACATGATTTTTACTTTTCCATATATTGGGAATCATCATCCCAACTGACTAATATATTATATTTTTCAGAGGGGATGAAACCACCAACCAGTGATGGTATGTTAGTTTGTCTACTATTTCGATGTACAAATCATGTGTTTTTTTGGCCATGATATAACCAACCATATGGGGATTTCGTTGTGTGGGTGTCTCAGAAAAATGGATATACCCTTTAAAATGCAAAGTTTAGTTGGCATAATGTTGACAAATCATACGTAGTATTTTGGAGTCACTCCACTGTAAGCTAGTTTGAAACCTCATCAAACTATAGATATCCACCATAAATGCTATATAGTTGAACAAACTTACCTATCGTATTGGCCCGGGTCTCCAGTGCAGTTCAGTTAGTGTTGGCATCCCCGGTAGGAGCCCGGAAATGTTCAGGAGCCCACTTTCTGCACTTCGACAATACCGACCCTATGTAGCACTTACTTGGCACATCTTCTAAGCGTTTTATGTAAAAATGGTGTCAGTTCATCCAGAAGTGGCCTACAACAACATAGTTCCTAACCTTTTGAGATTCCTGCGCAATTAGATGGTTTGATGGTTTGAAGGGAACATCTACGGGAAACCATGGTCTGACCAGCCAAATCCTAAAAAGATTTCCCTTGAACCTGCTTGCACCAATTCTGAGATTTGGATTTGTACATCCTCCAAGAACGATATGTCAATATATACATATATATATATATAGATATATATATATACATATATATATATATACATATATATATAGTGTGTGTGTGTCACCCCCAACAAGGTACTTATTTACCACCGCTTGGTGCTTCCCTTGGTGATCCCGGTTTACATCGGTTCACCTAGGCCTTGGATCTGTTTCAAATCACCACCGTGTCGAATCACCAGACCACTGCGCAGCTCGGGTTCCGGCACCCGGGGGCGGCGGCAACGGCGTGCGCCGGCCAGGAGAGCACGGTGTTTTTTTGGGGAGCCAACCTTAAAGGAGCCACGAAGAGAATAGCTTTATGGACATGATGTAATCCATCTGGACATGATGTAATCCATCTATTGAATCTATTCTATTTTTGGAAAATCCATGGGACCAAAATTTTAATGAATCATTGCAATGTTGATGGGATTTTGATGGATTTTGCCCATCTACCAACTGGTGCAGGATTTCTTCCATGCACAGTTCCACCGATGAGTTCGAGGTTTCCTGAAATAGGGATCTCCCCCAAAATCATCCATGTTAGATTGGGATTTTCCATGATAAACCATCCATAAATGGGGGTACCGGCATTAATTGGAAAGCCCTAAATGAGCCATGAAGAGAATAGCCTGGTTGATTGGTGAAAGTAGTGACTTGTACTATCTACTTTATTGAAGATCATGATGACCAACCAGCACAATGAGATGGGACATGGGAATTTTTGAGTGGCTCACAGTGGTGGATGCAGCCTCGCCTGGTGCTGACCCACGCACCGGTTCCCATTGTTCCTGCTGTTTCAAATTTCAGCAAAGCATGTGATTACCGGAGAGTATCACTAGGAGTATTGTTCTTTCCTGGTCACTTGCTCACCTTTTTTGGATGTCAACTTGGATGTCAACCAGAGATTCGCCCCAGAAAGGGTACCTTTGGCTATGGTTTCTGGTGAGGAAAATGCAAGCAACGCACACCTATTATATCATATCCCCAGTATATCCCATCACATACATACTCACCAATGCCTTCCCCTAGAATCAAATGCCCAAATAAAAAAAAACGCAAAAACAAATTACTTTACTTCGTGTGATCCCCACCATGACATTTATACATTTTGTTACTGGCAAATCTTCTGGCATTCTATCTGACATATTTTCTGGCATTCGATCTGGCATTCTATCTGGCATATCTTCTGGCATTCTACCTGGCATATCTTCTGGCAGATGTTCTGGCATATTTTCTGGCAGATGTTCTGGCATATCTTCTGGCATATCTTCTGGCATATGTTCTGGCATATCTTCTGGCATTCCATCTGGCATTCTATCTGGCATATCTTCTGGCATATTATCTGGCAAATCTTCTGGCATTTCCATCTGGCATTCTATCTAGCATATCTTCTGGCATATTATCTGGCAAATCTGCTGGCATTCTATCTGGCAAACATTCTAGCACTTTATCTGGCATATCTCCTGGCATTCTAGCTGACATTCTATCTGGCATTCTATCTGGCATACCTTCTGGCATTCTATCTGGCATATCTTCTAACATTCTATCTGGCATATCTTCTGGCACTCTATGTGGCATATCTTTTGGCGTGGATACTCGCGGTTGAGGTCCGGCAGGGAACACTGGGCGTGGATACTCGCAGTTGAGGTCCGGCAGGGAACACTGGGCGTGGCTGGTCGTGGTTGAGGTCCGGCAGGGGACACTGGGCGTGGCTGGTCGTGGTTGAGGTCCGGCAGGGAACACTGGTCGTGGATGGTCGTGGTTGAGGTCCGGCAGCGAACACTGTGGATGGTCGGGTCGAGTTGGACAGAGAACACTGGCGAGAGGTCGCGTTTTGAGCAGGACGACGAGGACGACAAGGACGACAAGGAGGACGAGGAGGAGGCAGGAGGCAGGAGGCGGCAGGAGGAGGAGGCAACTGACATAAAATCTAACAACCCTCACCTGGCAGGTGGGGAATAAGTCCTACTAAACCAAAGTTTTGAGGGGTTCATTGTGGTGCAGCTTTATCAATGATTCGAATATATCGATTGTCATCCAATAAGCCATGTTCCATAGTTGGGGGTTGTAGTTCTGCTTAATGAATTGATATCAAAGCTATAGCTGGTTGGTGGTTTGGAACACGAATTTTATTTTCCATTCAGTTGGGAATGTCGGTATACCACCAACCAGATTATTATTAACCATCATTAAGCATATAATAACCATGAATATTAACCATTTATTAACAGTATATTAAGGAATTGGTACCTTATATTAACAGCTATATTAACCATTATTAACCATCATTAACCATTATTCACCATAAATATAACATTAATATTAACAATTATTAACCATCATTAATCATAAATATAACCATAAATATAGCCATTAATATTAGCCATTATTAACCATCATTAACCATATATCAGCAGCTATAGTTTCAGGGCTTATATCTTGAGTTCTGGGGGGTTATAGATCCCAATGGCCTCGGCAACATGTTGGTTGATGCTCGTCCCCCATAGTGTTTGATGCTTCAAAAAATATCCCATCCCAAACCATGGATTTTTTTTTTGTGAACATATACCAGGAAACAAAAACTACTTTAGATGTTTTTAGACTAGAGAAAAGAAAAAAAATCGGAAAACTTGTCTAGATGTTGGTTTCAAACAACTCAGTTATCATGAAAATTCCAATGGATTTTCCCAAGAAATCTACTTTTCGGAATGGTTTTTTTCAGAGGTTTTTTGTGGGTGAAATCCCATCCCAGGCATGCAGGGATGATCCTGGCCATGTTGGAGCTGATGCAGAAGACCGAGGCAAAATACGTCAAAAAATTACCACCTGGAGGATCATCCCACGAATCCTAAGTGGCTTCTTCCTACAAGGTGGTGCCCCAGTTAGGTTAGCTAAGTTGGTGGTGAACATTACTCCAATAACTATGGTTTATGGTAGATATATCTGGGTAAATTTCATCACGACCAAACCCTGTTCTCCCGAGCCCTGGTTCATCATGGTTAATAAGAGGAATCATCCCCAAATGGCCGCAAGATTCAGGTTAGTGAAATATGATAATTTACCCATATATATTATATACCGGTTGGTGGTTTGGAACATGTTTCATGACTTTCCATTCAGTTGGGAATGATAATCCCAACTGATTAATATTTTTCAGAGGGGTTGAAACCACCAACCAGTGTGTATATATATATTATGGAATATCCCCACTGATATATGGGAGTATTAGGGGCTATATATGGATTATAAACCACTTGTTATAAGTGGTATGCATATCGCATGACTTTGTACTGAAACAAGCAGACGACTGTAGCTCCCCCATGACATGTTTGACCTCCCTGCAAACGTCTGAAGGTAATAGGTTGTGTAGGGAATTTTGCCAGCATTTTTTTTTGACCACTACCCATAGGATCCATGTATGGTATATATGCTAACATTTACCATCAATATACCCCAAATGTTTGCATATATACCATACATGGATTCTATGGGTAATGGGTACTTAATCACTGTTTTACTGTATCATTGCAATTACTTAAACACGTGCAGTTTGTGGGATCTCAGCAGGAAATAAACCCATGACTTAGAGAGGTTTTTAACAATCCAGAATATGGGGCTTAAATTGGAAAATGATGGTTATGTGGGGCTTAAATTGGAAAATGATGGTTGACTCATGATTAGTTCGGGGTCTGTTTTGGACTTCCTGGGATTATGAACCAAGCCGTAGATTTATACATTTTGGCTTTTGAACTCTGCTCCATTGTGTTTTTGTTCATCCAAGACCTTGCAACTACGAGAACTCAAGAGCTGTGGGGGGTTGGAAGCGGATTTTAATGTTTGATCATGTTTGATCTATCGCCATAGCTTTGAAATGTTCGCCTTGCTAATCAGAAAAAATGGGATTGACGCTTAACTTCACGCAACATTGCTTTCGAAAAATAGAAAAAAACACTAATAACGAATTTTGGCAACTGAGCATGGGATCTAGTCGTAACGACTCTAAAACAACCTGTCATGATTCCCTGTTTGTGTTGTTTCAGATTCCCATTCTTGTTGCTTCAATTGGCTGGTCGTTGGTGGGTTGAATCCAAATCGGCAAAGTTCACATGGAAGCCCCACAATTGCCATGCTCAACAGGTCCCATCGTTTTCTAATGTAACATAGATGTGGAAAACCCAGCGTTCTCCATTCGGATCAGAATATATAATATAATATATATATATATACACTCATGTTGGGTTTTCCACATCTATGTAAACGTTTACAGGAAGGTCAAATCCCCTTTCTCGATGGTCAAATCATGTTCAATCCCTATGTTTGATGTTGAAAAATCCCTATTGTTGATTGTTAAATCATCTCAAGTCCCCATGTTTGATACTGAAATCCTTCTTTTTCATATTAAATCCCAATTATCCAATTTCTCTGGGTGAATTCCCGTGTTTTTTCGCATCAGGATGGAATCTCCAAGATTTCTCGCCAGGTCCAGTGGCTCCCAGCAGTCACGGCAATGCTGCGATGCTTGGAACTGGCTGCTGAGGCGCATGACTTTGTCGCCAGTTTGGGATAGGTAAACTCGCCCGAGTTTACTTGCCCTGCAGATATCATTATATGGCTATCCATAATAATATGTAGTAACCATACCCTTATGCCAATATAATGGCTATAACTACTTTAAGGGTCCCTAAGACGGCGTGTGCGAAACAATTGGTTTATTGCAATGGGATAATGATGGGATAATAGTGAGATAATGATGGGATAATGATGGGATAATGATGGCATAATGATGGGATAATGATGGGATAATGATGGGATAATGATGGGATAATGATGGGATACTGATGAGATAATGATGGGATAATGATGGGATAACGATGGGATAACGATGGGATAACGATGGGATACTCATGGGATAATGATGGTATAACGATGGTATAACGATGGTATAACGATGGGATAACGATTGGATAACGATTGGCTAATGATGGGATAATGATGAGATAATGATGGGATAATGATGGGATAATGATGGGATAATGATGGGATAATGATGGGATAATGTTGGGATAATGATGGGATAATGATGGGATAATGCTGGGATAATGATGGGATAATGATGGGATAATGATGGGATAATGATGGGATAATGATGGGATAATGATGGGATAATGATGGGATAATGATGGGATAATGATGAGATAATGATGGGATAACGATGGGATAACGATGGGATAACGATGGGATACTGATGGGATAATGATGGGATAATGACCGGATAACGATGGGATAATGATGGGATAATGATGGGATAATGATGGGATAATGATGGGATAATGATGGGATAATGATGGGATAATGATGGGATAATGATGGGATAATGATGGGATAATGATGGGATACTGTTGGGATAATGATGGGATATTTTTTGGGATAATGATGGGATAATAGTTGGTTTTTTGTACCTTACAGCGACGCAGTTCGCTTAGTGTGGTCTCATGGGATGTGGCTCAGCCACCTCTCTGGATTGGCAGTTGAGGGGTCGAGCCCCGTTGATGGTTTTCTTAGGAGTTCATGGGGATTTAACCACGAACAATATGGGGATATTAATATGAATGGATACCCAGTGGTAAACTAACAGTTTGCTATGGTATAGATGGCCCATAGAAATAGATCTTGTTCCTATTAAAAATGGTGATTTTCCATAGCTATGTTAAATTACCAGAGGGTATGATATAGTATGATAATGTATGAAATAGATTGACATAGTTGATAAATGAAGGGCTGATGGACTAGAATAATGATGATTTCTGGGATTTCAGTGGGATTTGACTGGGATATGGAGATAACAATTGTTGGTTACTGTTGGAGGGGAATCCTGGTCTCTGCTCAAGTGAAGACCTTTGAGACAAGTAACCAGGGTGACTAGGGTGATGTCCAACCTTGGGATTTTGTTTTTGCTACCAACCTTGATTTTTTTTTATGTTTTTTTATTTTTTTACTACTTATCGTCATATCGTCCAGGTAGAACTGGGATAAATAATCCCAAAATTGCATTTCTTAGTCTTCAGCTGGATGAATGCTTATGGTTTAGCCGAAACCATGGGAGGGAATGTGGAATTCCATGAGAGTAATTGACCATAGCTGTTTCTTTCTTTTTTGAATCAAGAAGCCTCAAGAAGATTCAATAAGAAATTCCAGATCTATATCCAGTATATATATATATAAATCCAGTATATATATAATACACTAGTTGTATTTATGCAGTTCACGGTGTAGTTTATCTATATGAACGATTGAATAGACATTTTTCATTAATTACGTACTGTTCATATTTACACACTGTCCTTTTAATCATGTTTACATCTTTTCCATGGTCAAGTGTGGATTTTTTGTTTGCCCCTTTTGGATGGTCAGAAAAATCCATTCAGAAAGGGGTTCACAAAAACCCATGATGGAACTGGAAACTCTTGACATGTGATGGATGACCATAAACTTAAAACCATAAAGCCGACGTAACTTGACCATGGCACATATATATATACATATTGTCCATGATTTTGAGTGTATACATTATATATATATATATAAGTAATTAATGTAATATAGATTATATATATATATATATATACAGTATCCGCTTGTTGGTTCTACCAGAACATTCCCATGATATCCCATTATATCACAATATAATTTTCTGTGTAAATTATAACGACCTCACTGTTCTCCCTCACTGGAATAATGGTTAGTAAGGGAAATCGTCCCCAAATGGCCTTAATTCAGGTTAGTGAAATATTATAATTTACCCAGATATATAATCACATATAAATATATATATATACCGGTTGGTGGTGTGGAACATGTTTATCCCATTATATGACCATATATAGTTATATATAGTTGGTTTATACGAATGATCTCCCCAAATCGATGCTTCCACGCTGCCGGGGGCCAGCCAGCTGTGTAGCAGGTCTCCGGAACAGCGGCTGTGGTGCTCTTCCGGGATTTCAATGGCCTACAGGCGAGCGAGCAGAACTCCCTTGGGGCCCCCAGTTCCAAGTTGGTTATAGTTGGTTTATAAAGCCCATTAACTACAGCTATAAGGTTTATAAAGCCCATGAACTAAGGCTATAAGATGCTATAATTATCATAAACCCATTAGTTATTGGAGCTTTCGAACCAACTTGGCTATCCAGGGGCCCCACTTTCTATGATGTTTCCATTAGAGTACAATTTTCCATCAAGCCATGTCATCATTTTCCGACGTGATCTGCTCCATGTCAGGCCTTTTCTTCGCGCTTGCAGAGAGAAGTGGAGCTGATTATGGTTGGGGAACCCAGGAATCTCCGAAGGAATATCCAAAGGATTTCGCGCGTTGTTCGTCTTAAAAGGAAAGACTTAAAAGATAATGATTTTTTTAATGTTTCCGTGTTCTTTTTTTTGAGTAAACCGGGTGATTTTGATCCCTCACTCAGGGGCCTGATGAGGAAGCAACTCCGTGAGTTTCCGCGCCAGCTTCAGGGCATGTGCGGGGAAACCCACTATTTCTGAGACAACACGCCTGGTTGCATCCCCGTCACGTTGCGCAGCGTTTGTGCGCAACTCACGGAAGAGCGCTCCGCTTTGAAGTCGGAGGTTGGAATATAGTGGGCTTTTGAAGAGTGGAGTGTTTGGGCTTTTTTTTGATTCCAGGGCTACAGCCCACTATATTTTGAATATAAGGTTGAAGCTGTAGCCCTGGAATCAAAGGTCTCCAATGAGTGGTCTTCATGTCGGGTGAAGCGGCATTGGTCAAGCGCCATCAACTGCGACGCCGTCGAGATGACCACGGAAGATCTTTGGATGTTTCATTGGACATGATTGAACAGTGAGCACATAAAACTCCTTGGGACCAAACATATATGAACAGTTATGAACATATGATATTAATATGGAGCAATGGGATTGGTTGAATCAGGGTTGAAGTCACCCACCATTCCAGATAAAGCTACATAGATGAAGGTGACACGGTGACACGTTGCCCATTGGTAGACCATCTACTGGGGTTATGTTTGTAGTCTTTTCGGGGCCGTCTCGAGCAAATCCTAGAAATGCGAGCATTGGCTGCAGGGAAAATCCAAACCAGCAACCATTAAATTTGGTAGTTACAGCCATTGTTTCAACCATATTGTATCCATATCATATACCTTCAACCAATCGTTAGCAATCAATCAGACTGTGTTTATACCAGTTAAGGTATCCCATTAAATAGTTCCTCATATGTTTTCAGGCAACAAAACACATTTTTTCTCTGTGAAGTCATACGAGGTGAGGCTCTTCAGTGATAAGTTGGTTTATACACCCTTTGAATAGTTACTTCGTGATATCTCCCACAATCCTTAGTTAACCTATAGTTAATTATTTGCATCAACTTAGCTATCACAAATCAATTGCACATCCCATCGAAACCGAAAGCCTTAGAATGTTTCTTGGTTAAATCCACCATGTTCCAAGAAATTTGAAGTGATGTTCCATGATTTTCCATCATCTTCCCAGCATTTCCCATGCATTTCCCATGATTTTCTGGGTGCCTCACCATCTGGTTCTCTCCCAAAAACGTCACCCAAACAGCGGTCCGGTGCCGCGAGGACTTGGACTTCACCGCGGAGGTTGCTGGGACTTGACGCTGGTGGAAATGAAAACAGTGGTGAAATCATTTTTATAATGGGATTATAATGGTTAATGATGGTTAATAATGATTAATAATATAGTGGTTAATGATGGTTATAACCATTATATACCAATAATAGTGGTTAATGATGGTTAATAATGGTTAATCATCACTGCTTGGTGGCTTCAAACATGTTTTTTTCCATTTCATATATGGGATGTCATCCTTCCCATTGACGAACTCCATCATGTTTCAAGATGGAATCCAAAGCACCAACCAGTGGCCGATGATTTGGCTACCATCTGGTTGGTTATATGATGTTATATGCAGACACATCACCATTTTAGATGGTGACATCTCATGTTTGTTGGAAAAATACCCAATTCAATTACCATCTGGTTATTTAACATAGCTATGGATTTTTTCCATAGCTATGTTAAATAACCAGAGGTATATTTACCTACTAAACATATATCTGGTTAGTAAGGGGAATTATCCCCATCCAATGGCCGAACTTAATTCAGGTTAATGACATATCGTAATTTACTCATATATAAATATATACATAATATACATTTTTCCCCATAGCCATGTGAAATAGCCAGAGGGTAAGCATCAAAAATGAGCCAGAGGGTAAGCATAAAAAATGAGGTGTTTACCATGACAAATTGAGGATATTAATGGAATACTAACGGAATTTCCGCGCAAAGTCAGATTTCATTGATTTGTTGCGAAAAGACGGAATTGAACCATGAACAATGGTGGTAACCATCCAAGAATAGCGTGGTTTCAGCGTAGTGCTTAATTGTTATCCAAAAGCAACAAAAATATGGGGGCTACAAACCAACAAAGATTCGGAATTTATCCAATGAAGAAAATTTGGTTTTAGATCATCAGACTTAGGGATATATAGAGCGAGAAAATTGCCAACAGTACGGGGATCCGTTTTGATTTGATGGTATACATTATAGGGATAGAATGGAACGGAATGGATCGGAATGGTATAATAATAATATAGGCAACAAGTACATGATATGGGCTTGGCTAAGAATGGAGTACACCCCAAATTTAGCATTTTTAACACGGAAACGACTATATAACATGAAAATATAGTTTAAAGTAGATAGATAATGATCTAGTGATGACTACAGACTACTGAACATGAATCAGTAGGTTTCATTTTTTTCAAACCCCAGGGCCCCAACAGATTCGTAGCTCAAGTGCAGGGTGACCTTGATCCCATTGATTTGGGTTTTTCTTTGGACCTCACTGTGACTAAACAGCTCTCAGACCCTGTATTTTGAGCCATGCCCGTATGGAATACCTAAACCATTCGAAACCATCAAATTGCAGTATTCAGGTATACGAAAAGATGCTCCACTGTGTGGTTTCAAATATTGTTTTATGATCATCCATATTTGGGATGTTGATCCCCGATGATGTCCCTTTTGTAGGGGAAGTTCATGGTATATTCATTGTCATTTAACAAATCAGAATCAGGCTGCCCAGCCTATCTTACGTAAATGAGTCCCACTTTTGGAACCCAAACCACCCAAACGTATCTTGGGGCCAGGGAGCAGCCCTGAAAATCAGCATAAATTGGTCCTATAGACCCACTTGCACCATCAAAATCCCACATATCATTATCAAGTTGGTTATTTGTGGTTTGTGTTCACCCAAGAGGATGCTTTTTTTTTTGTGTGTCGGGCACCTTCTGTGCTGATCTCATCTGGTCGCATCGCTGCTACCATATCGGTCAAGAGGATTTTTCGAAGCGAGCCCGGCAATCCAAGGACAGAGCTTCTTAGACCAGACCATATTTTCCATTATTTTCCCCAAATCATATATTTCATAAGATTTTCCAGTATCAATCATCCATTTTAAATTTTGGAGTACCCTCACTTATGGAAACCTCTGTGCAGTTTCTGAAGCTGGAAAAATGACTGTCCAACGATCGACAGAGGAGGAGCAGGCAGCAGCGCCGGAGCTAGAGACGGCTAAGAAGCAAAAGGACGAGTTGTCCCCTATCTCCTCCATCATACCCTCTGGTAAACATACAAAAAGCTATTGAAAATGGGTGATTTGTAGTGGATTTACCTATTAAAAATGGTGATTTTTCCATAGTTATGTAAACGTTTACCAGAGGGTATCCCTATCTTGGTTGTTCCTGTTTCATTCCCCCGTAATGTCAACCCTGGATCCATAAACCCCGTTTGGCCCGTTTACGGCTGTTGAATTGGGAGGGTACCATATTTATGTACCTAGACATTCCATAATGCAAAAATAATTGAACTATTGGGTTTTGGGCCAAGTTTCCCCGCAAAAGTTCAATTTTGGCTCAAATCGTTCGAAAAGGGCAAAAAGTTCAAATAGTTCAATTCTTAACAATTCCTAGCCAATCCTTGTTAAGATCAACTTGAACCAGTTATACTGCATGTTTTCCCAATAAAACATCACAAACGCATCACAAACTTATCAGAAACCCGCAGGGAACCTCAATGAACTACTTCATTTGATTATATATTTAGCTGTCTCATCAATGTGTGGCTCATGGTGGGGGTGTACCTACTTTGTCTCCAGGTGCCACCGTGCCCCTTTCCCTTTGCTTTTGTTTGATTGCTCGCACGCAAGAAATGATCAGCGCTGCCCTTGAAGTTGCTGGACCTCGGGGTTGTCAGGCTCAGCTGACCACCATGGTCAATTTCAGGGTCCATGAGAAAGAGGGCAGTGAAATCATGCAAAACCACAAAGCAGTAGGAACTACAAGAATAACGCATGCATATCATTCTACATCCTTCTTTGTGCTTTGGGTTTCTATAGTATCACAGAAGCGCCATGTCTCATTCTGCTTTGGCCGCCAAATGGGAAGAAGTGGGTGAAATCCGAACCCGTGCCAATAAACTTGAGCTGGTGCCTGGCCCATATTATGGTTTGCCTTTGTAACATTTATACATATATACACATATATCTATATTTAATATATGCATATATATATATAATATGTGTATATATATAATATATATAATTTATATATATATACATATATATTTCTATATTATATATAAACGCATTCCAACATTCTATTAATATAAGCGTAGGTATCTCATTTCTATCTGCTTATAAGGTGAAAATCTTGACGAACGAGATCACCAGGGATGCGATCAAACAGAATATCCAGGTCCTCACCATTGCTGCCAAAGATTTGGGTCTCAGGGTGGGGGTGAAGACTTGCCAAGTCCATGTGGAAGCACTTTACACATTGATGGCTGTCAGTTGTCCAGGACGCTTGTTTCATTTTATATGTATATATATGCATACAATTCATTTTTTTGCAGTTACATGCGTAGATTCAGTTCCCATCCAAAGGATTCCCTTTTTATTCCTATTGGGTGGACTACATACCAAACCTATCCTAAGGACACGTTGCGGAGACACAAGGCTGGCAGCTGAAACGCTGCTTGAGCTTCACCCAGAACCGTTTGGTGAACCGTCCATGCAGACCCAAAGACCCGCTGCTTCGAAAGTTTATGGATGACCTAGGTTTTTTTTGGGAGGAACCTGATGCAGTGGAGGCCGAGGAAAGTGAGGAGGAAGAACAGGAGGAGGAAGAGGAAGAGGATGGTAGTGAAAATGAAGGAGATGGTGACTCTGATGGTGTACCTGCCAGTGAGATTGGGTTGGATGAGTTGCAATCAGAATCTGGGGATAAGGGTGATGGTGAGGGGCCAGCCAATCCAAACCCAGGGCTTCCAGTTTCAACAGAGTCCACCACCCCCATGCCAGCTGCACCGTTGCCAGAACCTGGAAGCCCTCCGTGTGTGATTCCCACAGCCACTTCAAAGCCAGGAGGGGTGTGTTCCCCACCACCTCCAGTCACCCCGTCTAGTGCCAGTGCAGCCAGTGGAACAGATCCTTTGATCACCCCCCCCACCAAAACGGTTTCAACCTCTTGATCTAACACCTGAAGCTGTGCAAGTCTCTTGATTGATATATGTTGACAGGAACATGTGTTACCTTCAAGTTTTCAAACGTTATTCGTCTCTAAATTGCATCTTAGGCTAAAGTGCGGAGGTTGACTATGCTGGTGGAACTCTAAAAGAAGCTTGAAGTTGCCAAGCAACTTCAAGATCTGAAAGGAAAGTGCCGACAGGAACCCCAAGTCGTGCCAGGCTAGTTTCATTTGTTGTTCCTCTAGGGGGTCTAGGGGTTTCACCTTACCACGTGCACAGGTGGGAACATGGACAACGTGGACACTCTACCCATGGACATTGACCAGGTCAACCAGTTTATGTGTGATGGGGTCACGGCGTTTTCTAAGGACAGGTACATTGATCGCTATACTAGACATGTTTTCTGCTATTCTCACATTATTTGGAGCGGGTAGTTTTTGTGTTGGCAGGAGACCTGCAAAGAATCAAGTGAAGGAGAAGGCCAAATGGAATCCATTCAAACACAAAAGGAATCCACAATAAACAGACCATATATCCCGAATTATCAACCATTTGGGGAGCCCGTGAACATCATCTTAATACAAAAACAATGTTGTGGAACCAACCATGTATAGTATATTGCTTGGGTTTTCACCCCGTAGCCTATCAGGAAAACTTCCTGCTGCAACAGTTCCGGATGGAAGTGGGAAAACTGCTGACCCTGTCCAGGCCAGCTCATTTTTGAAATGCCCATGCCCAATCGTCTACTTGCAAGTTGAACATTGCTGCCTTTGGCAGGTATTGGATGTTGAGCCCACACGAGCTGAGCTGAAAGGATTATATAATATAATTTATTTATATATGAATGGTTTCAAGATATCCTCTTGGTTCCCACGCAATGCAAGCAGCTGGCAGGAGATTGCATCTCTTCCCTGGGACCTGAGCCGGGAACACCGAAATACTCTGCCAAGGAGATGGGGGGGGGGCCAGGTGTGCACATGCAAGTGTTTTAGAAAACACGTAAATAAATATATAACATCGATAATCAACAGGTGCTTTCTGAGGTGTACCTATTTTACCCCAGATTTCCCCCATCTATGTTTTGGAAAAACATGTCATCAAACAGGTGGTTTCTGAGGTATACATATATCATCCCACATCTACGTTTTGAAAAACTAACTGGCCATCAAGAGTTCTTTCTGAGGTATACCTATGTTATCCCATATGTCCACCATCTATATGAAAAAAACACAGTGGTTGCAACCGTGTGGAACCAGATACCGGTTTCCAGGACCAGGGTGGCCCAGAAGTTGAACAACTTGGCGCGCATGAAGGACTATGGTCAAAATATATATATATATATTATTATTATTATTATTATTATTATTATTATTATTATTATTATTATTATTATTATATATATATATGCCACTATGCTTAAGATCCCATTATGTTCATATAAGCAGCTTTTGGTTTTGATAAGTGTGCAGGACTTGATAAGACTGCTGATGATCCAGCTCCCACTCAACCTGATTTGGACAAGGCTTGGCTAAGTTTTGACTTTGTTCTTGCCATTTCTCGCCTGGCTGCTGTAAAACAAAAACATTTTTTGCTCTTGGGTAGGTTCCAAAGAAAAAGAATGAAGAAGGACATCCATATTCTATGCCCCAGCTGCCAGCTATAACATCAGCCATACCTATCCTGCCATCCAGGAGGATCTACTGGAACAAGCAGTGCAGGGGAAGCTGGTGACAGCTGTGGTCACGAGGACAAGCATCCATAAACTTACATGCATATATATACGTATATATAGCTATAGCTAACATCCTAATAAACTTCCATAAACGTCCATAAACTTTTGCGGGGAAACTTGGACCAAAACCCAATAGTTCATGAATTTTGTATTTTGGAATGTCCAGGATAGACATATTATGCATATATCATATATGACAGCCGTGTGCGCGTTTTGGTACGCTCAATATGGTATGCGTGGTGTGCTTGTCGCGCGCAGGAACAATCGGAAAGGAAAAACTTGACGAGACCGCCTTGCATGGAAGATGATGGTTTCGTTCCTGCAACAATGCAATGCCCACCTAAAAAGAGGGGTCGTAAAAAGAAGAAGGCAGTTGATGCACCGGAACCTGTGGAGCCTGAGCCATCCAGTGGCAAAATCAAGGACTTCCCATCAGATGCAGCTCTTGGGATTGACACCAGGGGCATGACTTTTCTTGAACTGGCAGCACTTCGTGAACTTGCCGAGCATGAGGCCACAGCCAAGGGCCGGCCATCAGCTGCAGCTTTGGGGTATGACACTGTTGGCATGACTGATGCCGAGGTAGCAGCAGGTGAAGGTAGCAAAATTAAGAAGGGAGCAAGGAAAAACAATCGCAAGGTTGAGGACAATGTCGCCCCAGGAGGAAAGGATACTGGCAGGAAAACACGCAAGCAGCAAGAACCTGAGGAGCCAACAAGCTCTGGGCATGCCGACCCATCCGCAGTACCCAAGTGCAAGCCCACACAGCATGCAGCAGCAGCGGCAGCAGAGAAAGCACCATGCCCTGATGAATCAGAACCCGCCCCAGCTCCCAAGCGCAAGTCCAAGAAGCGTGCAGCAGCAGAGCAAGCAGCATGGCCTGATGAAGCAGAACCCGCCCCAGCTCCCAAGCGCAAGTCCAAGAAGCCAGCAGCAGAGGAAGCAGCATGCCCTGATGAAGCAGAACCTGCCCCAGCTCCCAAGCGCAAGTCCAAGAAGCCAGCAGCAGAGGAAGCAGCATGCCCTGATGAAGCAGAACCTGCCCCAGCACCCAAGCGCAAGTCCAAGAAGCGCGCAGCAGCAGAGGAAGCGGCATGCCCTGATGAAGCAGAACCCATCCCAGCACCCAAGCGCAAGTCCAAGAAGCCAGCAGCAGCAGAGGAAGCAGCATGCCTTGATGAAGCAGAACCCATCCCAGCACCCAAGCGCAAGCCCAAGAAGCACGCAGCAGCAGCAGAGTCTTCCACAGCAGAGGCACCGACCGCAAGCAGCACGCGAAAGCGCGAACTCACTGCCGAAGCGAAAGCAAAACAAAGCCGCAAGAGCTCTGCCTATCATGTTGCGCGTAGATTGGCTAAGAATCAGGGAAAGACTTTGGAGGAGCAAAAGCAAGCTGGCACAGCCGTTTCTTAGCTTATGTACTGCGTAGAGCCTTAAACCTAATCTGCATGCGCGGTATTTTTGTTTGCCACACATCACATGACACAATCTATATGTGCAAAAGTGTGTTAGCCCAGGCGTACAAAGCCACAGAGTGAAGGAATGTCAAACTACTGAGCCTTGGTGCATTTGCGTTTGCGCCTTTTGACTTTCGCTACGTATGCATAGGCATACCAATCTCCATATGGGTTTTACCGGTGCAATGGTCACTGGTTCTTATCCTGGGCTCTGACGTGCCCAGTGACTGGGGTTGCCATATGTATCTTTAAGATATCCCTGGGCAAAATTTCAAATTTGATCACCAAGAGCGCAATCCACGCTGGGCGTACCTAGCGAGGCAAACATGTGAAAAAAAGTGCATCAATTGCATGAATACTTGATTGTGTCACTGATCCCAGCTGCCACCTGCAAACCCATTTTCAAAACCCATATTGTGCTTTGAGCTCCCACGCAGGTGAGATTCAATGGGATTTCTGGCCCGCTTGGCCTCCAAAAGCATGGCCGTCATGTTTATGAAGCCTTGGGGGATTCTCTGCATAAGGTACTTTTTAAGAACGAATTGTTTTACAGGGACAATGACACATATAGTTGATACAGTGGTAATGGGGCATACGGCAAAAGCTGTTTGGAGGATCATCCAACTTATAGTAACTGCACTGCTAGTAGGCCCCCTATCTTGTTTATATATATATAAACAAATTTATATCGATATGTTTTAACCCAATATGTATAATTAAAAATGGTCGATGCTAGAGTGTGGAGTGCATACCAAAGCCATTTTGGGGAAGCTCGAACCGCTGGCTGACCAGTTAGTGGTTAAGCTATAGGCAGATTCTAGTGCAATGCCACGACGACCTGAGTCCATCTTGGTCCCATTGTATCAGATGGGGGCACCGAAGGACTGGCCCTCAGACATAAAATTCGATCCATTGGTTCATCAAGTCCATCCCAAATGCATCATGTTTGGGAAACCCCCAATTACACCATGCAGGAAGTTACTGATTGGATCTATACTTGGGATTTGTAGACGATCGATTTCAACTGGGACCCTTCGAACTTTTAAGGTGCTATGCGCAATAGCCATGGCCCTAGAACGGTTTGTGAGCGTTTTCATCCTCAAGACCCCTGGCCTGCATCTCTTTCTCTCGTAGGCATGCTTGCTGATTGAGGCTTTGCTCCTGCTTTGGTCGGAGATGCCGCTGGTGCAGTGGCAGCTGGTAGAGCTATTTGCAGGGCAAGGAAATGTTAGCCGGGTTTTCCGACACTATGGCAAATCTGTGGCTTCGTTTGACAAAGTGATGGGAGGTGATGCCATGGACTTTGAACGGGCAAGTGGGTTCGCGTCAGAAACCCAGAACATAAGTCCATCTAAATGATTGTTACCTTGGCTTGTGTGCTTAAGCTATGCGTATGGTTGGTCATGTGTGCAGGAGCCCTTGGGAGTGGTCAGTGATAATGTTGGAACTTATAACTTTTTAATAATTAGGCCAACCCCGAATGAATATATATATATATAATATATACATATACGTATATATTATATATAATGGTCTGTACTTCTAACAAATGATGCAGTTGCAAGTATCTTCATGATGGGCCCAAACCCTGTTCATGAATTCGTGTCTGTCAGGAGCTGGCGCATTGATACTTTGCGCCCCGCCGTGTTCTTCATGGTGCCGCGTTTCCCGTGGAACCACTTGGAGGACTACTCTTAATCCAATGGGTTTGGACTACAGATTCATAGAGTCTGCTAATTTGACAATTTCACGGCTTCTCAGCTTGAACAGGCAGCCTGTAGGCTACCAAGATTCCAGTAGCGTGTGTATAGATCCCCAACCATCAAAAAAATAGCATCCCAACCGGCTGGCCCAGGCTGGCTCTGATCTTGATGGTGGCTGAAGCATGCCACTGCGTTTGGATAGTCGAGCAGCCGGAGGGGTCTATGGATGTGCTGCCTTATCACCCTAGGCTAGATCACCTTTGGAATGAGGTTGTTTACGTCCCTAGACTGAAAGATTTGGTAACTACCATGTCAGCTACAACTTCATATTTCCAAGTTCACCCCTTGAGATGAGGCTTTTCGTACCAACTTCTGGATGATGCTATTTGGTGGAGAATCGCCAAAGAGAACGGCAGTTTGGAGTAATCACGGTGATATCATCGAAAAGTTAGCCGAGAACTCAGGTATATAATGCAAATAAAATGCAAATAAATTAAATTAACATTGGGGAGGTGATTCACCAAACTATTCCCAATTCCTAGGATGTCGGTCCCTTGACCGAAGAGGCCAGATCCAAGCGTACTTTGGAAACAGTTTGTTCAGCCCTTAGCATTTTGAGTAGAATCTCCATGGTCCATTACTTATCTGAAATTTTCCTATCGTTTGCCACCCCAAAAAAAGACCCCGGGAACTTTATACCCCATGTATACTTGTGGTAGTCTTTTTTTGGGGATGGCAAACGGCAGGAAAATTGCAAGCTTCCACCCTCCAGTCCTGAAACTGATCTTCGCCTGCAGGTGTCTATGAAGACGCAAGGGGCCTCAAGCGATTCAAAGGGTTGCCGACCCTTCGCAACTCTCAGATGGTTGACTCAATTAGGCCCTGGTTCAAGGGCGCACGGTAGAATGGAATTAGGTTTGTGGCAGTTTGAAACCTTCAAATGGTGGATGGGGTACATCTCAATTATCTGCAGCTAAGTTTAAGGTTATCGAAAGGGTGCCCATCATGGATAGAATGAAATTAACCCATTTACATGTAAAGGGGGAAAGGATGAAATTAAGGAGGAACATTTCAAGTAAAATCCAGCTAGTCATCTTAATTGGTTTGAATGATGCCATTCACTCTGAAACTTCCTTGGGTGCGAACACTCAGGACCTACCCTGTGTGCTTCGGGGAAGCACTGAGAACAGCAATGAAGGGTTGGCATCCTCAGCCAACGCTTCGTCAGAAGCGTGCTGTTCCAGCGGACAGCACTGATGTGGATGTGTTCCGCTCAATGAGCGTAAGCGATCTTTGGGTAGATGCAGACTTGCCCAAAGTATATAGATACTTGAGACAGAACAAATCCCTGGTCATTCCCGATACTTGGCATGAGGCCATTAGGGAGTTTGACATGGCACTGGATGCTGCCTGCCCACCATAGGGATTCAAATTCCAAGGGGGCCCGGGCATACCTGAGAAACCCTGATGTGTGAAGGAAGAAAATCATGTCATCAAACTTTTTCTATGATTTTCTAATGGAACTCAACTTTTTTCATTTTATACCAGGGGGAAACTACCCGCAAAAAGTACGCAAGTCCCCGCAAAAAGTACGCAAATACCCGCAAAAGTACGCAAATCGGGATTTCTGAACTTTTCAAAAATCAGGGTTCAATGATATTCAATTGGTTGATGGCTTACCCTCAACCAAATTTACAATATTACTTCCTCATGGGGTGCAATGGTGAAAAATGGTGCGATGTTTGCAGGGACGTTCGTGATATTCAGTGATCAGGTAACACGGTAAAACCACTTGGCTTTTGCAAGCATGTTGATTCAAACATATTTTCATTCACAGGCTCAAGCGAAAAGATCTGCAGTGAGGGATGCATTCGTGTCCGACTTTGAAACAAGGGATTGCCACCCTAGATACCACAGACCCAATGGCCGTGGAGGCTGCCTTGAATGTTGGGGCCTAAACTTCAAACCTGTAACCCCCCATGCAAGTTCAGAATCCCTACCATTCGCTCAGGCCACACATGCCCAAATCCGTGAGCTTCAAGCCGCTCTGGGGGCAGAACATGGGTTGGCTCCAGGCAGCACTCTTGGCACTGCCACTGGTCCAGGCCTGGGTGTCAAGGAAGTCTATATATGCATTTTTTTTACAAATCATATGTCCAGAGGGTTTAGTATTGGAATGGCATGTCTATTAATGATGAGGGTGGCAAAATCATATTTGTTGGATGGAAGGCTTTCATCATGAACCTCGAACTGCTGGAGTTTTTGTCCCGGGCCATGCTGCTGCTTCAATTGGAGAGGTTTCTGGTTTAGCCAAAACCCCTTCAGCCGATGTTCTCATGACACTGCCTACCCTTGAAATGGGAAAGTCAACCAGCAATCTTTCCTTGGAAGGTGGAGCCCCAACCCCGAAAAGGTTGGACATGTCTCCTCATGGTTTGCCCCCAACTTTGAGGGATGGATATTCACAAACATCAATGGCATCAGAAAGCCCTACCATCCCTGGTGATTTGAATAACGTGGCTCCGGCCACCGTGAAAGTGCCACCGCCACCAGAACTGCCCCCGGGCAGCTCCAGTTCAACCCCAGAACAGAGCACCAAGACCGAGCCAGCTGAAACCAAGACCGAGACCAAGCCAGCTGAACCAGCTGTGGAGACACCGCAGCCACCGCCACCCCCAGCCACCACTGAGAGCCCGAACGCCCCAAAGGCTCCAGCCCTTGCCCCCACAGCTCCTGCAGGGGCACCGCCGGGGTCTTCCGGGGTTGACCAGCCACCAGAGCCGGAAGGGAACATGTATAGCGATGGGACCTATTGGAGGACACTTTAGTCTCTCAAATGGGGGTGTCAAAACTTTACCCAATTGCCTTTTAGCTATATATATATAATATATGTATATGTGTTTTTTTTTATATCTGGGGGATATGGTGGTTTGGTGACTTTGACACTTTCCCTTTCCCATATATGTCATCACGATTTATGGAAGCTAATTTATGAATTCAGAATGGTAAGCAATAGAACCTAATCATAAGTAGGTGTATATATACTATATATATATGTGTGTGTGGGTGTGTATTACTGTGTTAATATATATTATGTCAGACATACGAAAGGTAGTAATCATCATATATATCGGTAACTATCACCACGATATACGCCAATCCAACAATAATCTATGCCCACTCGTTCCTTGCAGGATGGACAGGTACATGAAGAGTGTGCAAAGGGGAAAAGCCACGGCAACCCCAGAGCTTGTTAAGCTTTGGGGAAGTGAAGCTGGGAGTGACAGGGTTGCAAACAGTGTTGATTTAGATTTTGTATGTACTGGTTGTCCTTTATAATGGGTATTGCAAATCATTTTTTTCTCAGGAAAGAAACTTCGGGAGCTTCTCCTTAATCATGGTTCGATGAAGGAGGTCAATCTGCACATTGAGCGTGAATTTGTTCAGGACCGAATGAACCTGGTTAACACATGGCATGACATGCTGGTCCTGGGCCTGCCGCAGGAACAGAAAGATACGGTCCTGGGCAGTTGGATGACGGAAGCCAAGCTTGCCTTGAAAGATGGATGGGATGAGTTGGGCCCCAAAATCAATGTCGATCACCAAATCACATCACCACATCACCATGCAATGCAACTAAGCCCTTTGACTGGTTTATTTTTGAACATCTGGGGTTGCTAAGGTCGATGGTGAAGTGTGCCGTGAAATGGGCCACCGAGCGTGGCCTAACAAGAACCAATCCCGTTCATGGGAAAACCGAGTTCAGGGTGCCGACTGATGAAACCTTTGAACATTCGGATACGAACAGGTCTTTGCAACGAGCTTCGTCTTCCATCGCGTTGGAGGCTTGATGGGGCTGTTCCTGGCAGTGAGAGAGATCATAGCTGCACCCAATGCCTTTTTTTCTATATATATCATATATAGCCATTATATATAAATTATATGTTAATTTATTGGGTTTTGCAGGGTGGTCAAGATCTTCTACTTGGATGTGGTGCCAGCCTCACTGCCGAAATGGCAGTGATGAACCTTGGAAACACAACCGTGCTATCACCATAACAAGTCAACTGGATCAAGATTGATCAAGATATGGTGTAACAACTCGTCACTCAGGAGGGGAGCCAACACTTCCAATGAGGGCCTTACTTTGGCTGGTCTTCGTGAGCGTCAAAAACCAAAGAAACAAGGTTTGCAGTTCCCAGTGTTGCAGTGTGGTGCTGACCCGGTCAGTACTTTGGATGCAAAAAGATGGATGCATACCTCAAGCAAAATCACTCCTCCCAAACACTCCTCCCAAACAGTCCTCAACAGCGTTTTCTCTAAGGCCAGTTGAGCACGTTCCTGGAAATTGCTTCCAGGAAGTTGACCACAGCTGAGACTTTGCAAGAGAAGGTTGAACAGATCAACTCACACCGTGGAAACCAGTTTCTTGCACCAACAAAGGTATTCGTCATGATGAAAGAAAATCAAGCTGTTCCATACCGTTGCTAAGAACTTATTTCATACTTAGGCTGCTTACAGAGTTCAAGGATAAGCTTGACAAGTTCAAAGCGCAACACCAGAAACTCCTTGAGATGGAATCCAGAATTCTGGTTCTGGAGCATGAGCCGGATGCGTTCCAGCCTCAGTGGCCAGTGAAAATCGAAGAACCCAGTCAACTCACTCAACTTCATCTGCAGGGCAACCAAACAAGAACTTCGCGGAGTGATCGTCCAGCTGATCAAGGATGACTGCGCTTTGAATCATGTGGCTGTTCGCTGCAGGCTTGTTAAAATTCAATCTCAGCCAAGTACGTTTAATTACTTGCCTGCTGTCATCACCGAGTCTCAAATTCTAAGACATGATCGAGTTTCAAATCAATGAATGCTAAGACCATCTCAGAGCAAAACTGTGCCAGGGCCGTCAAGGCGACGCCGAAGCCCAAAACAGCACCTGGCATTGCCAAAAGCAAGGCGAAAGCGAATGCCAAGAAACGCCCCCGACCTGCCACCAAGGTGGAGCCAGACGAAGATGATGATGACGAGCAGGAGGAGGAAGAGTCCGAGACAGAGGAAGAGGAGGAGGACCCGACCCCGAAGAGGAAGATCCCCCCAAACAAACCGAAAGCAACTGCCAAAGGCAAAGCCGGCGCCAAGAAGAACTCAGCATCCAAGAAAAAGTGACTTTCTTTTGGGCCCACTAATCTTCATAAGTTTTGCTTCTGATTCTACAGCTGGGGAATGCTGAGAACAACTTTTGTTGCAACGGTGTGCCTATACGTGGCTATTTTCATATTTGGAACTGATAGTAAAAGGCTTATTGTTTGCGCAGCTTTTCAAACAGTAGGTCAACAGATTTGTGAAAAGTTTGGCCACACTGGCTACCGCTGCCCTGTGAAAGCATTTGGCGAGAGAAACTTCCAAGACGCAAGACCGGAAAAAAAAGAGATGCAGCTGAGTTTATGTTGTAGCACTGTAGCACCTGCACCAAAGTTCTACAAACTAGTGCTGCTTCATGCCAGGTGGAGCTGCTAGTGCTGCCTACTTCCGAGGTGCGGGTCTTTCTGGAAGCTGCGCCCTTTAGCTTTTGGGATTTCCAGGTGGTAATGTATCTCGTGCCGGCCAGGACGTGGAGATGATGAAAGTAGTAGCGATGATGCAGCTGCAACAGAGCTGGCAGGGGAGATCATGGTTGATTATGTTTCAGGTGTTTCTCGGTTGATACTCTTCTTCGAAGCCATACTATACTGCTCACATATTTTCCTATATGGGTTGATTTGATTTATTTTCCCCAAGGCTGAGTCTGCCTACAGAACTGGAAAGCTAGCAGCGATGGCTTGCAAAGTTCGGAAGAACAAAGGTTTCCTGGCTTCATGTAAGTAGAATGTAGTGAGCACGTTACTGCATGTACACGTGTACTAAGGTGCTAGAGACCTCTTGCACAGGCTAGCTCGCGTCGGCAAGAGCCGATTGAACGCTTGCAGAGACTTGCACCGGATCTTGCACAAAACCAAAGGTGTCCTACTTCCAATCAAGATTGATGTGTGCGCCGTGCATATCATGCGGAAGAGGCCAGTGAGGCGATACCAGGTATGGTTCCCAATCCTGAAGCTTAGCAGCTGGATCAACTACTTTGTGAAGAACAAACCCCAAATGATTTTGGGTGGATACCATGTGTCCCAGGCCCAGGAGTGGCAAATGATGCTGGGGGCATTCTGGCAAACCTACCAAGCAACAAACCCGGGACATCCAGTCTTTTCCACCCCCTTTGATCTTAAAGGATGCGTGCCAATTTTTCTTCATGGTGATGAAGGCCGTGGCCTTGCCAGAAGACCCTTTATGGTTTTGAGTTGGCAAACAGTCATATCCCACCATGGTCCTGGTGTTTGCAACGACTCAACGCAACTAGGAGGCCATTAGTCTTGCAAGATATTTTTTCAACAAATAGTTACCATTGATGTCAACAGGACCTGGATTGCACAGTGAGTTAAGGCACAGCTTCACAACTCGTTTTCTCTTCTCGGCCATCTCCGCCAGCCTGTATGATGGAGATCGGTCTCTTGATGATCTCCTGGATGAGTTTGCTACAGAGCTGATTGAAGCTTATGAAAATGGTATTTGTGTGGCTTGATTCAACAATACCATCATGCCACTTTGGGTAGAGGGCTTCTCACAAGTGTTGACCTAGCTTTACAACTCGATTGAACAAAAGTTAGATGTCACTCCTCCAAGATGGCATCGCCCTGTTCTGTGAGGACATAGCTGGCATCCGCCTGCGCATCGTTTGCATTGGAGCCAAAGGAGATTGGCCATATCTCCACAAAGTATCTTTGGCTCTACATGGTGTTTTCTTGGGGCATAGCGTATAGCATCTAACCTCTACCTATTCATGTATATATTCATCTTTATATGTCTATCACTGTTTTTATCATTGACCTACATCTGTTTATATCTATATCTATCTATCTACATCTATCTACCGATATCCTTCCTATTAAATCTTATTTTCTGTCTCTAATATCTCTAATTATCTTAATCTTTCTATACCGATCTCTATCTATCTTTTTCTATCTTTATTTATCTATATCTATTTAAAATCTATTTCTACCTAGATATCAAAATCATTCAAAATCTATCTATACCAACATCAATACCTATATCTATATTTAAATATAAATATATATATATATATCCCTATATCTGCATCTATCTATATCTATCTTTCTGTCTTTCTAGCTATCGACATCTCCACCTCTATCTCAATCTCAATTTCTATATTTATCCATATCTACATCTTTCTATTTCCAGATATTTCTATATATTCATCTATTTTCTATATATATATATATCTATCTATCTATCTATCTATCTATCTAACTATCTCTCTCTCTTTCTTTACCTATATATATATATATTCATCACTCTGTATCTACCTTTACCTACCTATATTTGTCTGTCTCTACCTTTACCTATCTAAATTGATTTATTTTTCCCTATCCATCTCTACCTTTAACTATCCATGTCTACCTTTACCTTTCTAGACCTACATCCATATCAAAACCAAATCTATGATAAAGATAAAAATACAAATATATATATATATATATTACAGTATATCGGGTTATTTTTATTATACATGATATCCGGCTATGTGTAGAAACACATGTCTGTTATGTACATTGGTATATATTGGTATATTGTACCCCCAATAACATATCGAAAGAAATACCCATCTGATCCACTTCTAGTATTTGTAGGTTTCTATCCTGCATCTCTGTGGCCAATGGCGGCCCTTTCTGAATTCCAGGCATTCAAGTTGATTTCTGGGTTTACATCAACCCGCCTTTGTCACAGATGCACTTCCAAGGATTGCGGAAGAGGGATTTGATTTCATTCGCATTAAAGTGCCACAAACCATTTGTGAAAGCTGCGAATTTCCATTCTAAACTGAAAGAGAATCCCAAGCAAATAGTGGGTGCCCTGTCCTTTTTCCCGCTCCCATATGCAGGAGTGGGAAAACCCATCAAGTTCCGCAGCTTGGCGGAGGCTGGGCCCAGGTCCCAGCCCTTTCAGACCTGGGTGTGTCTTGCTCAAAGTGCCTGGTCTTGGGACTCCAGAAGCCGTGCTCTTAGACTTTTGCCATATATTCCACCTTGGCTACGGTCAGGACATCGCAGCCAGTTCTGTGGTATTGTTGGCACATCTGAACCATTTTGCCGGAAGTAAGTTGAAACACAAGCTAGAGACTGCTTACTTCCGCTTTGATGAGTGGTGCCGCGAGCATGGGCATACGTCTCATATTCAAGCATTTTCTCGGCAAGCGTTTGACATGTCTTCGATCCTAATCTGCATTTGTTGAAAGTGATTCCCATACATAGTGCAGTTGAAGTTCTTCAAAATATCTTAAAGCCATATATATATATATAACTCAGGAACCAGGATTGGCCGACCAGTATTGGGAGCAGCAAGGCGTACGATACCGGCCTAGTCATCGCTTGGCTGGAGGATGATCTCCATGTAGAAAGCGAGGCTTTCGGCATAGCATGGTGGGAATTTTCTCCTGGTGAATCATTATATAGTGTTTCCTTGTTGGTGGTTTGTAAAAAAAAAACAATTTTTACCATATCTTTGAACAAACCCATACAATAACCCCATTTGTGGTAGATCCAACAATGCGCTGGTATCAAAATTCCCATCGGAAACAACATATTGTGACTTTGGCCTAAAACATGCTTAGCCAGAAAATACATGTCAATTCGGTTTGGGTGATGTTAGATAGGTATATACCTAAAACTCTTGTACGTTAGAAGGTGCAATATTGATTCTAGATGTTACATGTTGTACCACCCCTGAAATTAAATCATGTTGCAGGTGGACACTGCGGATGAGATGTACCAGCTTTGCGCTTATCTCCTCAAATGCTGCAACAGGTTCTTTCGCCTGATCAGGACCCAACTTTGAGCCAATGTGGTTCTTGTTCATTTGGGCTGCAAGGTTTTTTCTCTGCAACCCAACAGGAGCAAAGGAATTTGGCTTTGGGGGGAAGCCTCTTCTGATGCAATGCATTATGGGTGTGAAATGAATGCATCTCAGATGCACCTACATGTATATGTGTGCTGCATTTTGTTCATCAATGGCCAGCCAATTCGTTATAATATGAGATTTTGGTTTGGCACCCTAGGTGGCATTCGCAAACTTAGCCGGCAAAGCTTTCTCACGTGAGCTGAAGCTCTACAAGTACCGCCCAAAGTTTCACCTGGGGACACACCTTGCCCTAGACCTTGAGGGCGAGGTGTCAATGAACCCATGTTGTAACCTGGCTACTAGTAGTTAGCTGTTGCGTGATTCAACCCTTGCTTTCCTCAAGCATGATGATGCCAGCAACTCAGGCACAGCAACATGTCAGGATGAGGATTACATTGGCCGTGTGTCCCGCTTGGGGAGAACCTGCCATCCTTTGACGCAGACCTTTCGGTGTTTAGAAAAAAGCTTGGGGATGCACCAGGTCCAGTTCAAAATGATCTCGGACATTGTGTAACAATGCTGTGAACACCGCACTTGGGGAAAAGACTGCCAGGATGTACATTGGGGGATGGAAGAGGCATATAGAAAGTTCAGTTCCCAGAATAGTTCAGTTTTATCCAGAAAAGTTCAAATAGTTCAAATAGTGCAGAAGTTCAAAAAGTGAAGAAATTTCTTCACTTTGGAAGGTCCAGGTACCATTAATTGTGACTCTTTGGAGGGTACCCCCTAATTAATAAACCATGGTTGACATTCTTCCAGCGAGCAGCGATGTTCAACTCGCCCAGATCTATGATGTGGAACCTCCCAGCGATGACAACGAGAGACGGAGGCGGTCCACAGAGTTGACTGCAATGTGCGACCAGATTGGGACTCCTATTTCTAGGTCAATCTTACAAATTGAAATTAATGGGAATATCTACTAACCAGCAAAGATTTTTTTTTTTGCAGGGTATCTAAGATTGGCAATGATTTGGGGCATGTGAATTTCCATTCTGGATTGGTGAAATCGTCATGTTTCTTGCTTCGATTTTGGTGCATGAAATCCATTGAAATCCCAAAGTCTGCAGCTGGAGAGCGTCTGGTAAAAATATGATGTGACCTTTGCATGTATAAAGAAACATGACCCACACTTTTGGGTCCAGGGATTCATCTTCGATTCCAAGCTGATAGCAGATTCCTCCACTACATAGTCAGATGGAGGAACGCCTCCGATTAGTCTTGCGTGTTCTATGATGCTCTATTCAATGCCTGGTGTATCAGTATGTATCGTATTCATATCGTATTCCAGAACTATACATGATTGTTCCTGTTATTTGATGGCCATATAATTGGTGGTAAATCCTTGTAAATCAGCCACATGTCAATTGGCCTTGCGGTTTTGAATATGTTCATGTATGGCAGTCACTGGATTTCATGTTGCTGGGGTCGGGAAACGAAACAGCAACGGAAAAAACCTTCCCTTAAATGTCGCGAGGGTACTCGGCGGTTCATACCGGGTGACAAGTTGTGTAAGTAGGGTTATTCCACTGAAGCCCGGTTTTATATGTTTATATATGTTTATATATGTTTATATATGTTTATATATGTTTATATATGTTTATATGTTTATGACATCCGTTCCAATCCTAATCAGCCGCCAGGTACAACACCTTTTAAATCCATTCTTATTACATCCCATTATATATTCATGTCCCATTGTACATCTAACGTTAAATCACGATATTATTACCTAATCCACATGCCCCATGTAAGGAATATTCACCAAGATCATCTACACTAAGACTTACCCAAATGTAGGCAACATCATTGGTCATTATTTCCATACCATGGGTCAGATATCCCATATCATTATCCAATATCATGTCCCATAGCTGCCATAGCTACTACAGCTAATATATTCCATAGCTAATAATATCACGTATCACAATATTACCATTTTGATTACCATATTACAATATATATATATATAGATATAGATATATTAATGAATTAATGTATATATATATATATATACATAGAAAGAGAGAGAGAGATGTATCATGATGTATCCCAATCCCAATATAATTGATCTCTTTATATTATATCCCATTACACATTAGATGACCAGAGGCTATGGTATCTGCGCAGGTTATGGACCACGCTGGAGGAAGTCACCGCTCGAAGACGACTCTGTCGCCAGTTGCCGCTGGGTTTCGACTGGGGCGGCGATTCCATGGGTTTTGATCTTCTGTGGGCGAATTAAGAATGGTAGGGTTAACCATCTGGGGAAATTATAACGACCTCACTGCGACCTCACTGGAATCATGGTTAATAAGAGGAATCATCCCAACATGGCCTTATTTCAGGGTAGTGAATTATTGTAATTTGCCCAGAACCATTGAAAACCATGGTCAACTATGAAAAATGGATAAAAATGAAGGTTGAACTCCATGAAACAAAGGGGGATTCAAGCATGTTTTAGCCATGAACAAATGATTATTGATTCTAAACAGATCTACCACTCTAGAAACATAACATATCAGGGGACACGTGACCTACAAACCTGCAGATTGAACCACCAAAAATAACCAATTACCACTGGGTAGTAATCAACGTTGCAGGCCTTCCATTGGAAATTCCCGCGGGGCAAGAGTGTCATGTACCTGACTGTTGTTGTTCGTATACCCCATGCAAGGTTGGCCCCTCCAGTTATAAGTTGGTTTATAGACCCCATGAACTAGTTCGGAATATATTTACCATAAATC
This sequence comes from Cladocopium goreaui, assembly GCA_947184155.2. Lineage (NCBI taxonomy): Eukaryota > Dinophyceae > Suessiales > Symbiodiniaceae > Cladocopium > Cladocopium goreaui. Next base: position 42,077 of record CAMXCT020006622.1, on the reverse strand, counting down.
CAACCATTATAATTATTAGTAAGCTAAAACCAAAATAAATTATCCAGATATTCCCATGTTTTTTTTTTGTTTGCCTAGATAACCATTTACATCTCGATGTTTTTTCCGTTAACAAACTGCGGCCCCCACCTTGTGAATGTTAGTGATGAACTCTTTTTCATCCTTGCTTCATGCTGTGCCACTTCTTTGTGGTTTATACCAACCAGCAGTGGAAGTGACGCAGTTTCCAACTGGACTCCTCTGGCCCTGGGTTTCCCCTGACGGCCCTACCGAGGTTGAAAAATATTCAAACAGCTTTGCAATGCAGCGAAGTCCTTCAGGCGACATCTCGGCCGTTTTTCGCGTTTGGAGATGCTGGATGAGTCATAGATACCAACAAACATACCATGTAAATCCTTGTATATAAGTGCACATGTGTATATATATATATACAAATTGTATAATTACAATATATACATATACATATACATATACATATACATATACATATACATATACATATACATATACAATGTATACATATATACATAAATATTAATATACGATATTATTTATTATATATATATATATATGTCCAACTACAAAAGTTAAACCTTGAACATGGGATCAGCAAACCTCAAACATTGCGGTGAGTCGTGCGGTTGATGGTCCCGTTGCTCGATGAACCCTATGAGTTGGGATGGTGAAACCAGGTGACCGCAGAAAATTTTTGTTTTTTTGGCGCCACAAAGAAATTTGGTTACGGTTTATCTATTGTTTTTTTGTGTGAAGTATTGTACTTCGCCCACTGTTAAGGGATACAACCAAAGAATTATGGACGAAGAAAGTAGTAGTGAATGTTTTTCTTTGGATTTGGCTCAGTTGTTAGCCCATTAAAATTGCTGGTTGGTGGGTTGGAACATTTTTTATGTTTCCATTCAGTTGGGAACAATAATCCCAACTGACTTTCATATTTTTCAGAGGGGTAGGTTGAAACCACCAACCAGATTGGTATTTGACCATCTCAGGGGACATAACAGACGAACCTCTGGGATTGGTAGCAAAATGGGGGGTTCCAGATGAGCCCAAGCGATCAGGATCCCTTGTGTTCATGTTTTTCCCCCCTAGAAAGCTGCAGTCAAGGTGGCTCATTCGGTTATTCCATGGTATTCCCTCATTTTCAGACAAACTCCACACTTTGGATACACATTTAAAGTATAGTTTGGTGATTTTAGTGCAAATTCTAGTCTTTTGCTATCAATTTTGATAGATACTAATCAACCAAAAATCATGTTTGCTATAACATGTCTGATAAACACCTACTGAACTTGAAACAAAATGGTTGCTGCCAAGTAAACGTTTTTATTGTGCAGATCCTCTGGGGTTGGCCAAGACGTGAGGCGGGCCTGGCCCATGTCTTTCAAGGGCCACTGATGGATGCTTTGAAGACAGCGCTGAAGGCCTGAGTTCTGGGCCGTTGGAGGCACTTGGAAAGATGAAAGGATTTAATGTCAACCTTGGATTAATAAACTCCAAACGGCTGTGGAATTGGGGGGGTGGTTACCGGTTACGATTTAAGGATCAAATTATCACTATTTGGGGAGTACCACCCTAATTCATAAACCGTGGTTTATTCATCCAGCCTTGACATTAAAGTGAGGGATTTAACAAACAAGCTCATGGTTTAACCATCCAAAATATGGGACGTTTGCAAAACTTGGGCTTTCACCATCGAAAATAGGGGATTTAAACCCGTAAAACTTGTTTTTGTTTAACCATCTGAAATGGGGATTGATAGAATTCAAACATCTAGGAAAACCATCAATCATGCGGAATCTGAGTCAACCGATTGGATGGTTACTTCACCTAAGACATTGAGAAAACATGGAAAAATCATGTTCATGTATGTTCATGTGATTTCATGGGAACATTATTGTTTGTACTGGGTATCTATTCCAACATCAAAAAGAATCAATTGAACCATCTCAATGAGCTGGATCCAGCTTTTGATCCTAGGCCCCCCAGCGGCATCTGGATTTAACATGATTTAGCCAACCTGCCAACTTCCGGGAATTTCAGGGCCCTGTTCTATGGCCATCCACCCCAGGAACCCCAGAAGGTGGGGGTGTCCCTCTTCGGTACAGCCATCGACATCGTGTCCAGCATCATTCAAGACGTGTCTCGGGCCGCGATTTTTCGGAGTTTTCCATGGGATTTTCTGAGGGGATTTCATCGAGAAAACTGTTGGGTTGATAGCTGATTTATGGCTAAGTTACTAACACATAACTATATAGGTTAAGTGTTGGGTTGCTGGGGAGTATGGCGAACTAGTTGACGGTTTTGAACCAGTTGACCTATGAGTCCAACTTAAGGTTTGGGTATGTTTGGGTTGATTCGGGGGTATACACCTGTGGTTATGAAGTTATGGGGATTCGAAGCCAACTTATAACCCATAGGATCCATGTATGCTATATATGGTAACATTTACCATCAATATACCCCCAATGTTAGCATATATACCATACATGGATCCTATGGGTAACTGGGGGGGTACCACCTTGCAGATATCTGACTCGCATCCACCTTGCGCCTCAAAGGACCCTTCTCGTGTTCCCCAGATGATCGAATCGGGTGTGCTGTGGGGAGCCTTGAGGCCTTGATGGGATGCATTGAAGCAGAAAAGAAGGGATTTCACCAGCAACAAGTCGGGATTTCACCAAGAAACTGATGTGGGTCTAAGCAGCAAAACCTGGCGATTTCATCAAACATGTGGATTTCAACAGCAAGAAATTTGGGATTTACCATGGATTTATTCCACCTCACTGCGATGTCACTGTGCACGACTGTAAATGGAAGTTATTAAGAGTCACCTTACAACAACATGTTCTGGCAGTAAGCCATCCAATTGCCTATGGTCAGTTTTACCTTGTATGTTTAATGATAAAAAAATGGGTTTTGATACGACAATCATGGGAACACCGTGGAACACCGTCTATCTACAGGGATTAAGGCAACAACAATGGTTGAACCACCCCACCAGTCAGGCAACAGGCCGCCCCACTACTCCAGGGCACCGCCCCCGGGGCTCATTGCAATCTATGCAAATCTTGAAGCTCCACATTTTTTTGGGATCAGTGAACCTGGCAATTGTGAGCAGAATCCCTTTATTTAAATTTATATAATGGTACGGTATATATATATGTGTATATTATATAATATACAGAGCATATTTGATGACTTCTTCAAATCTTGCGCGTAATGGAACTGGGAAAATCTGTAACAAAACTCAATAGGACAACATCAGATGTAAGTCATTTTGAAGGATTGAACAAGTTGAACATGGACCCAGAAGCTCGGGCCAAGGCCGGGTATTCTGGCGGCCCTCAACAAAGAAACCCTCAGAAGTCAGGGCAGCTCAGTTGGTTCGACGGCGCCATAGTCCAAGGTTTCCAAGGTCAAGCACCAAGCCAATCAATGCCATTCATTATCATTTATCATATGTTAATCTGGTTGGTGGTTTGGAACATGGCCTTTATGACTTTCCATACATTGGGAATGTCATCATCCCAACTGACTATACTAGGCTATAATATTTTTTCAAGATGGTTAAAACCACCAACCAGTAATAGAAAATCATGTTTGTGTTGTCTATATTTATCATATGTTTCTCATGATTTATCAATGTGTTCTTTAACGTAGCAGTGAACAGCTGCCATGGTTCATAGGTCGGAACGTCATACGTGGGACTTTTCGGGTCTTTCGATCTTCGAAGGAGAAGACGACACTAATGTCATGCAACAAGCAGAAGCAGAAGGAAACCAGAAAAAAAAATACTTTACTTCGTGTGATCCCCACCATGACATTTATACATTTTCTTACTGGCAAATCTTCTGGCATTCTATCTGACATATCTTCTGGCATTCTATCTGGCATTCTATCTGGCATATCTTCTGGCATATGTTCTGGCATATCTTCTGGCATTCTATCTGGCAAATCTTCTGGAATTCTATCTGGCATATCTTCTGGCATTCTATCTGACATATCTTCTGGCATTCTATCTGGCATATCTTCTGGCATATATTCTGACATATCTTCTGGCATTCTATCTGGCAAATCTTCTGGCATTCTATCTGGCATATCTTCTGGCATTCTATCTGACATATCTTCTGGCATTCTATCTGGCATTCTATCTGGCATATCTTCTGGCATATATTCTGACATATCTTCTGGCATTCTATCCGGCATTCTATCTGGCATATCTTCTGGCATATATTCTGACATATCTGCTGGCATTCTATCTGGCATTCTATCTGGCATATCTTCTGGCATATGTTCTGGCATATATTCTGACATATCTCTGGCATTCTATCTGGCATTCTATCTGGCATATCTTCTGACATTCTTTCTAACTTTCTTCTGCACATTCTTTGTCCCATATCTTCCTACATGAGGTCCGGCAGGGAACACTTGGCGTGGATACTCGCGGTTGAGGTCCGGCAGGGAACACTGGCATGGATGGTCGTGGTTGAGGTCCGGCAGGGAACACTGGGCGCGGATGGTCGTGGTTGAGGTCCGGCAGGGAACACTGGGCGCGGATGGTCGTGGTTGAGGTCCGGCAGGGAACAATGGGCGTGGATGGTCGTGGTTGAGGTCCGGCAGGGAACACTGGGCGTGGATGGTCGTGGTTGAGGTCCGGCAGGGCACACTGACGTGGATGGTCGTGGTTGAGGTCCGGCAGGGAACACTGAGCATGGATGGTCGTGGTTGAGGTCCGACAGAGAACACTGTGGATCGCGAGTCGCAGTTGAGCAGGAGGACGAGGAGGACGAGGAGGAGGACAACGAGAGGAGGAGGAGAGGAGAGGAGGAGGAGGAGGACCAGGCAACTGACATAAAATCTAACAACCCTCACCTGGCAGGTGGGGAAAAAAGTTATAGAAATGGAAGATAATCTGGTTGGTGGTTTGGAACATGAATTTTATGACTTTCCATATATTGGGAATGTCATCATCCCAACTTCCATAATATAGGGATAATCCTTCCCAACTGACTTTCATATTTTTTCAAGATGGTTAAACCACCAACCAGATGATGTTCCCTATGTGACAGTAAAGCAACAATACACCACCCATATTAATTAGTGATGGTGTATACCAGTAAAAATACCACCTGTTTATGGTTAAGGGAAGGTTTACTATTGTTTTCCAAAGTTCTCAACCCTGGCTGGATGTCCGGGTCAAAAACTGTTGACCCCTTGAAGTTTGATGGTTTCCAAAAAAAACATCTGGTAATGGGTATGGCTCAACCAAAATGTTGATCTCGGGAAAAAAACAACAAGTTTTCGACCCAACAATGAGCCATCTTGATCCATTCTGTGGGTCCCTGGGTGTCTCAAAAACTTGGACGTCATCCCATGGTAGATCCAGGTGCTGAATGCCTTTCTTTCGTGCCCGGTGTGTTGGCATCCATCGCCTTGCACGCTGTGGGGAAGCACTGCGGGAAACTTCGAGCGATCGGCTTGTTGCGGGCGCTGGTGTTTGTTTTCTTTCGCTGCTCCTAGAGCCTCCAAATACCACCAACAAATGGGGGAAGTGCTAAGACTACGGGGAAAAATTTGGAAACATCATTGTTGAATATTTTTGAAACATGTACAAACAGAGGGTCTAGGTAAAGGTCTAGGGTGATACAAAATCAGATGCTCCCACGTCCGAAGCCACTGAGGTGGGTGAAGACTTTCTCCTCAATTCGCCATCGAAGTATCTTGGCTTCGCGGCTTCGAGGGTCTACAGATATCCACAGATATCCATGCCTTGCCCATATGCTCCATGTACGGAATGTTTACCAACATTTGCCAAAATTTACCCAGTCATGTAGGTAAATATAAACCATACATGGAGCATATATGGGTTGCATCACTGGGATCTCAAGAAATCCTATCGCTTCATCCTCACTGCAGGCCTATTCAACTCCTAACGGAGATTTTGGTTGACACCAACTATGCACCGCTGTTGCATTCTCAGCCTGTCTGGGGCACCCAGAGGTGGTGACTGATGAAGATTCTGGTCAACACATGTTTTTATGTACCATCTGGTTATGACTAACAGTTTGCCATGGAAAATCACCATGCTATTAATAGGTAAACCATCTATTTCTATGGCCAATTGTTCATGGCTATGTTAAATAACCAGAGGGTAAAAAACAGTAAAACCATGGGAGTATATGCTATCTAACCATAAAAACTAGGGGTAAATAGGGGATTTGACCATGAAAATACCGTAAAACTAGGGAGTTTCACACTATCTTTCTATCATTTGGATTTGACCTGAAGCTCTAGGGAAACATTAGCTGGGTAATAGAAAGTGCAATCCTTTGCTATTCATGGTGATATTAACCCTAACCAGCGAAGAAAAAGGTGACGTTCCCAGGGTCAAACTAGAATTCAGGTGGTAATTGTTATGAAGACCCTGGGAATTGTAATGTTATACAGCTGGTTAGACCCTGGGAACGTCAAACTAGAATTGGTATGCGACAAAGAGAACCATAGCCATTGTCATTCACACAGTTCCTGACAGGGACTTGAAACCAATGTTGTGCTTGACCTGATTTTGAGCTACGCTTAGTCAAACGGTCCTTGCCGGTTCTCATCTATCTACTTGTTTATGTGTGTTTTCGCCACTGTCCTGGGATTTTTAACACCGTCACACTAAAAATTGATGCTTAATCAGCCCACGACCTGAGAGGAGGGAGTTAAATCATGTGAAATCTCCTTCATGGTATCCCTTCCCCCGTTCATATCAAACACCCCTAATCGAACGAAACCAGGGTTTTTGGTTGGGAATTTCCACATTTTATCGGGACCATAGAAATGGGGTGTTTGATATTAGGATGATGGGATTACTTAGGATATCTTAGGATGACCTTAGGATTTTTACCACTCCCCGGATCTCATGGTCCAGCCACCCTGGGCTGCCGCCAGGAGATTGCGCAGATCATGAGTACGCAGGTGGACAAGGCCTTTTTGCTGGGAGATTCATGATCCAAATGTATCCGAGCGTATCCAAAGCTATGAATCTTTGGAATGATGACACATTTACCCTATGGTAAATTAACATAGCTATGGAAAATCACAATTTTTAGTAGGTAAATCAACTATAAAATGGCCCTTTCCAATAGCTACGTTAAATTACCAGAGGGTAAAACAAATTGAAATCGTAATGACTATATGATTGGATCATGGATCATGAGTTCATCCTTCCAACCACTTCCGCGATCCAAATCATATCAAACGCATGGGATGATTAATATCCTTGGCTCCCATGTACTCTGTGTGCCATAAATATTGTCTTCTTGGATCTAGTAGCCAGATGAATATTGCCCCCACCATGGGATGGTTTTGATCTATATAAATCAGATGAATCGCTAGAACTGGGCACGTCCCAATGAACAGCATCACCTTCAAAAGTGAAGGGATAGCCTCCAGTAATCAGAGGTGGCAATGGAAAATCGAACATCAATTATTGTCCCAATAAAACCTTCATTCATCACTTACTGGTGCTAAACGTAGGGAATGGATGGGTTGCTGGGGGTTGCTGGGATGATTATGACTAGTGACTAGTGATTATGGATGATTATGGATCAGTCCCGATAATTCCCTGCGTAAAACGCACCAGTCATGGATATCCAATTGCCGCGTTTGGTGACACCGATGGGGACCAGAGTCAGCCTGGCCGCAGGTGCTGCGCAATCGACCCAGTGGGCCTAGCAAGCTCACTGAACATGTGGGGGAACCAAGCTTGTTCGGAGCAGCTGGGTAGTTGCATAGGTGTAGGGATCCTCAAAAAGAAACAACACATGTTCACAATTACTAAGGTTGGTGATTGTTGGTGATGTTGGTGACAACTAATCAAATAATATCAAATACACCAAGTAATTGTTGGTTTCAAACATTTTTTCCCATATATTGGGAATAGTAACCCCAACTGACTTTCATATTTTTCAGATGGCTTAAAGCCACCAACCAGCAAGTAATTGTTGGTGATTGTGGGGGATCCAACATCTGGATTGAGGTGATGTTGCTGTAGCTCCCCGTGTCCCTAGTGGCTTCGCAGGTGGTGGAGTGCATGCTCTCAGCCATGAGGGGCGTCATTGAGGAAGCAAAGGCGGCGCCGCGGTGAACGAAAAAAATCATGCTGGAAGTTACTAAGCTAGCCCATATGCTCCATGGTGCTGGAATATTTACCAACATTTGCCCTAAAAATCACTCAAATGTAGGTAAATATATGTAAAACATTGTAAAACTACCATACATGGAGCATATGGGTAAGGTAAAAGGTAAAACGCATCGGTAACACGCATACAGCATAGGTGAAACATGGTAAAAAACATTTGTAAAGCATGATAAAGCAGGGAAAAAACAATATAGGCTCTTGGAAGTAGAAATATATGGGTGTGTCTGGAAATGTGGTATATCCTGCTCTTTCATAGGGAACATGATGAGAATCCATTGGAATTGGGAGTACCCTATTTTCAGACAAACCCATATTGTAAAGAACACATATGTAAAACATCATAATATGCTAACTGTATACTGAACATACATGGCATGATTATCACCATGGAACACAGCTGTCAAAGACAACAGTAGATACCATCACCTTTGAGTTATTTGTCAGATCGGAAACCATACCCCCAAATCACACGGTAACATAACCCTGGGTACCTATCTCAGAGGTAAGAGGAAGCTTTCGGACACGTATTATATGTACATACTTACTACATCTGTATTACATGACACACCAACTTATATCAAGTTGTTTATAGCATTCAAACCGAACGATATGTTTTGGATTGTTTTGGAGCGATTGACCAGCGATTTCAAGCAACACATTTGGATTCAAGATCCCTCTGGGAGGATCAACCGGAAAATCGGAGGGCTGGATTGGAACATAAATCATTCAGTGTATCTACCGTAGACCATCTTTAATATGACTCTCTTGGTACCAAGAAACAGAGACACTTGATCAACACTATCATTTTTTTCAGTATTTGATAAGAAAACTATCAAATTTGCGCAGCTATATCTTCCAATTCTGGTAGAAAACGCCGTAGCTGCTCAACCCAATGATCCCAGACTTGGTTCACGGGAAATTGTACAGGAACTAGCGCTATGTTTGATGACAAAAACTTTGGATTTTGGCTTGTAATCAATCAATTTGCCGGTTTAACAAGTCAAATCCACATTTCTGATCATGTTTAGCCTAGAATAAATCAACATAGATGTGAAAAACATTGAAAAACCTATGATTTCCCCTATGATTTCCCCAGGAACAAGTTCCAAACAAATTGGTGGCAAAATTCCATATCTATATGATAGTTTACAGAAGGGTATGCTTTAGAATTTTGGTGACCTCCCTAAGTCTTCGTCATTTTCCCATGCTTGGGGTCACCCAGCCAGGCATATCCAGATTGGACTCCCTTGGACCTCCAGGTGGGTGTCGATGTGGGATAGGTCATGGTTAGTCTATAGCTGGTTGGTGCTTTGGAACCATGGTTTAGTATGGGGTAATGATGGTTAATGATGTTTTTTTTTTATGGTTAATAATTTATAATGGTTAATAATCACTGGTTGGTGCTGACTGGAACCATGGAATTTTGTATGACTTTCCCATCATATTGGGAATTTCATCATCCCAACTGACCAATATTTTTCAGAGGGGTTGGTTGAAACCACCAACCAGAATTTTATGACTTTCCATTCAGAAAAGGGAATGTCATCATCCCAAGTGACGAACTCATATTTTCCAGAGGGGCTGGTTGAAACCACCAACCAGATAGTGTGTTTATGGTTTAGATGTATTTAGTAACTTAGATTAATATAGACAGATGAATATGACTTAGCACACTTCACATGGTTGTGTTTGATTATGTTCATAAGTTGTGTTTGAAGGGTACATATATATCATTTACTTCAGTTGCTTTGGTGTGCCCAGCTTCGACATAGTTTGACACCTGTCCAGATACGGGTGGGTTGCAGCTGCAAACAAAGGGGAATTGACTGGCAAACAAAGGGGAGTGCACCAAGAGAGCGAAAAAGGACATTCATTTGCTGGTTGGTGGTTTGGAACATTTTTAATTTTCCATAAATTGGGAATGTCATCATCCCAACTGACTTTCATATTTTTCAGAGGGGTAGGTCAACCACCAAGCAGTATACAATAGTAATTTAACAAAGCTATTGAAAATATGGCCATTTTTATAGTTACTGGTATTTCCCTATTATATAAAAATGGTGGATCTTTCCATATAGTTATGTAAACGTTTACTAGAAATCATTGGATTGGTTTAAGGGAAAATCTTAACCGGAAACCCATGGGTTTTTACCATCAAATATAGGGCTTAAACCAGTAAATTTTCCCATAATCCAATTCTATGAGTGGGTCTTTCTTCATGGAAATAGCTTTTTTGAATCAATGTGGGACTTATGGTTGATATATACTTAATATATGGTTATAAAAATAATGGTTAATGATGGTTATATCATAATAATCTCTCCATTGGTTTGGGTCATTGGGTGGTCTCCAATCGAAAAAAACCACACCGAAACACCGTGAGACCTGAAGACTGCGGAGACGGAGAAGTTAGCCCAGCAGGGGTACAGCAATGGTGAAGTTTTCCCCTAGGAAAATGGAGGTTTTAATGGGAAAACCCATAGGAAAACCCATAGGAAAAGCATAGGAAAATGGAAGTATTACCCGGCCTGGTAAACGTTTACAGTTTGCGAACTTGAAAATGACCATAGACATAGTGGATGTTCCCATTGATAGCATGGTGATTTTCCATAGTTGCCAGCATTTTTGCAGGATGCCAAGGATTCGCCATGGTGTGATGTTTGGATCACATACCTGTCATTTGGCTTTCAGGGCTAAAACCACCAGCTTGGATGATGGCAACTGTGATCAGCCCATGGTTGCTGGTTTACAATTTCAAGTTGCTGAGCCATTCGTGAATGGGTGTGTCTGTAAAGAGGGTCGTCATAACTCTTAACTGAATCCCAATCTTTCAGAGTCATCAATTTCATTATCAAAATGATCAGAAATTGGGGATCAATCCGATGTTCAGACACAGGAACTGCATTTCCTCTGACTCCAGGACCACACGCAGTATTTGGCAGACCGGCTGGCGCCATTCAGTGCGCAGTCTCAGCCAGTTGCTGTGGGATTTTGTTGTTGGTATTCGGTATTCTGCTGTACAACCGTTTATATATGTGTAAACTAATATTTATTAGCAATAAAACAATAACAATACAATAATGATGCTATATAACATAACTATAATTACAGGGCGTATAGGCCTCGCATATTGGAGGCACTTACCTGAAGTGATCCCCTGAACATGTTGACCAACTGCTGGATTTATGCACAGGGCAGTCATACAAGCGCCGATATATTATTGCCTTAAAGGTGGCTTATATCCTAGAGAAAAACTTGGGAAATGAATGCGAACTACCCTCTGGTAATTTAACACAGCCAAGGTATAGATGGCCATTGATAGTTGGTTTACGTATGAAAATGGTGATTTTCCATAGCTATCCTAGTTTTGGGGAATTCCACCTGAAGCAAGTGACACCATGTAACCATATGTGACGATATGTAACCAGTTTCACTCTGTCATTGCCCGAGTCAGTGAACACCACATATGTAAGAAACCCATGAAAAGCATTAGTGACGAAGTACCCTCCGGATCTTTCATGGGAGATTTAACAAATGGATTATTTCTATTGATGGACCTGTAGATATAGTGGGATATAGTGTGATTACAAACTGAAGATATGCCTTTGGTAATTTCAACATTGCTATGGTATAGATGGCCCATTTACCCTCTGGTAAACGTTTACATAACTATGGAAAATCACCATGTTTAATGGGTAAATCAACTGTAAATGGACCATGTTCAAGTTCGCAAACTGTTAATTTACCAGAGGCTACTTCGATGAACTATCTATATTCTACATGTTTTTTTTGCCAATTTGCCATGTGAAACTGACCCCAATCGTTGATGCGTATTTATCCCATCCGCATCTTGGGATTGTCGTGCAATGGATGTGAACTTTGCCCAAAATCGGGATATTATAATATAGAATATTATAATATAGGATATTACATAATTTATAGAATTTATAGCTACATAACCGGTGTTAGTTGCTTTCAAACATGAACGCTACAGATATTACAATGAATATACTAATAATGTACTGTACACTATATAATATATTAATTTGATATGTGCCATGGTCAAACACGTGTAGATTTCTCATAAACAGGATGGTTATCAATTCATTTATACTTACCCTCTGGTAATTTAACATAGCTATTGAAAATCACCAAAATTTTTAATGGGAAAATCCACTATTTCTATGGCCGTTTTCAATAGCAAACCGTTGACATAACCAGAGGGTAGCCATTGTGTTTGGATTCCCATTGTGGGATGACCAGGGGCACCATGTACTGTACCTGTTGAGGATGGCGGGCCTCTGTAGATGCCATTGGGTATATGTGTTGTATGATTTTTTATCGGGATTTGATGACCCATAAATGGATGGATATTTTCTAGTTTAGTACAGTAGAACTTTTCATCGTTGCTATAGATGGTAATACATGTATATATACATATATATTTTAAGGCTATCCTCTAACAGTAACTCTTTATCTAAAAATAAACCTTAAAAGTACACCTTAAGGGTAATATAAACAATACACCTTAAAATGCACCTTAAGGGTAATAACCATATATTGTATTATTATAATTATTATGATTGTTATTATTATTATTACTATTATTATTGTTATTATTATTATATATATTGTTGGAACCCGATCCCTAGCCTGTCATGAGGTCGATTTTGCTGGTCCATCTTGCAGACCAACGAACAGACCTTGAAAGCCTTCCTAGAGAAGTGTGGGGCCTCAGATGATGCCATGGCTGCAGCAACTTGCCGTTAATAGGAACTACAGGTTGAAATCCTAGGCATCAAGTCCCTTATTGGCAAACTGATCAGTGATGTCTCCATTTTTGTTGGTCAAATCGAGATTTGTGTTGGTTAAACCTTCAATTTTTGTGATCGAAACCGCCATGTTTATTGGTTACAGCTTCATTGTGTATCATTTGTGTCGGAAAAAATCTCCATTTTTGCTGGTTGACCCTCCCATTTTTATTCATGTTTCACCTTGGTCCGGGTCTCGGATCCCAGGAAGGGTTTAGCCTTGGTACGACAGCTGCAAGAATTGCCCTGCGAGGGAGCCCGGCCAAGGGGATTGGGAATATTGAGACAGCAAAAGGCAATGTGAAAAGTTGGGCTATATCCATCTATATCCCCAGTGATTGCAGAATACTCATCTGGTTGATGGTTTGGAACATTTTTTATTTTTCCATTCAGTTGGGAATAATCATCCCAACTGACGAAGTCCATCATTTTTCAGAGGGGTTGAAACCACCAACCAGTCTATGATCTATAGAGATTTCAATTCATCAATCATCCTAAGAATTCATCGCCATTCCCGGCATGGTCCTCAATCATCAATCGGCCACTGGGTAAATTTTAAATGCAACGACCGAAGCCCTCCCGAAGCCTGCTTCATCATGGTGAATGTTTTTTGGGGAAATCATCCCCAGCCATGGCCGAACTGATTGGTGAAATATTAAAAATTATATACTCAGATTTATGGATGATGTTCCCAGCTAGAAACCTCCATCTATATAGGAGATGTGTCCATGTTTCCATGGAAAATGTGCCCAGCTGCAGATTCCCATGAGATGACCTCATCTCGGTGGAATCCCAGCCCCACAGAAATAAAACTAGTCCCCACATGGTCGATATAATGTCGATATCTATTTGGGATATCACCCATGCCATAACCCATATGCGACCCATGGTGCTGGAATATGCACACCAACATGACTGCCCGTGTCCAAAATCACCCAGTCATGTAGGTAAATATACCAGCACCATGGGTTGCATATGGGTAATGGGATTCTTAACGGGAACATCTAACATGCACATGGCTAAAAGTATCAGAAGAATCAAAGCATCTGTGTATCTGACATCACCATTTCTGATTGTTGATTCCGTGATTCCGAAAATTGGTTTCATGGCAAAAGCTGCAGGAAAACCGAAACCCTGTATCTGGAGGTGAAAACCCTACTTTCGACCATAGATGGTCTCCCAAATCAATCAATTGATTGGATGACGCCCCTTAAAATGTAGTTTTGAACTGTTTTTGATGGCTGTCTCCTATGAATCCCAATTCATTGCATGATTTCCAGTAGATGTTCCTTTAAATCAATTCATTGTTTTGCACCTTTGAGCATTTGGAAGATTGAATTTGGCTGAATATACCGGTCCTCCCCCACATGAATAGATCATGTAAATCATAATCCATATGAATCATAAGGTTTCCACATCTTTGCCGGTCAAATCAGTAATGATTTGATACAGTAACAATGAATGACTGCCAGACATTCGCCAAGAATATCTCCGTACATGAAATGTCTATGCCAAGCATGATAAGGACAAGAATTAGAGATGGTGAAATGGAGGTTTCCAATCCCTTCTGGGTTACCCCAAATGATCCAAGTCATGGATGATCCTGAAGTATTGAAACAAAAACATGGATCTGGTTGGTGGTTTGGAACATGACATTTAATGAATTTTGTCGTTTCTTTTCCATATATATATATATTGGGCATATTCATCATCCCAACTGACGAACTCCATCATTTTCCAGAGGGGTAGGTCAACCACCCACCAGATGGTGACGACTGGGGACCCCCCGGTGACGTCGGCAAGCATCGAAAACCCCACCGTCTGATGGTCAAGTCCCGATGAGATCCCGGGCCCCCATTGGGGTTACCGAACGAAAAATCACCATCTTTAGATGATCACATGCTATTAAAAGATGGTTCGTTTATGAGGATTACCCATGCGAATTACCCATTTTACCTATTCATTTCGATAGTAAAACCATCATATCTTTAGATAGTTAACCCACCATGTTTATAGACGGTTAAATCCTCATCAAATCCCGATTTTCTTGAGGATGAACTCCCTTCCTTTCACTGAGGTCTTCCCTTTCATCTCACCTCCTTGGAAGGCAAGGATTTCTGCCCAGATGTGCCCAATGGCTATTGGTCACAAATGGGTACCCCCTAAAAAAAAATAAGATAGTAAATGGTTATTACATGTTATTACTACTACAGATAAGCTAAACTGTGGCACTACTACAGATAAGCTAAAGTCTGTGGCACTGTGGTCCCCTGAATCTTAAATGTTGAGCCATCCCCAAACGACTCAAGCATGAGATTTAGGGGTGAAAAAGTAAGTGTCAGAGGGATTTGACAATGTTTCCCGTGGTGATTTAACATGATTTAACCATGACATATAGTGGTTTTCCTACGGATACATACGGATGGAAAATCCGGATCATGGATGACCACATCACTGGAAGGGTGGATAACACCACAAAGCAAACCAGATGGAGCTAAAATGGATAACTTATATAACTTGGGGGCTTAGCCAACCAAAATGTTGGGGAATAAACCATGCATTTTGTTGGGGAGATGGGATGCCATGGATGAAACAAAATTGAGACAACATCAAGACTTTTTGGGGAGTTGCGCTGGCTTGTCCTACATAATGTTAGTGTGCTGATCAGTCAAGTTCCATCATTCCTCATATGTTTGTTTGGTTTTCATCCAGGGACGTTTCAACACAGACATGATGACACTTGGGGTGGTCAAAAACGACGAATTGAGGCTGTTGGAGATAGGTGACCCAACCTCCCAAACAAACATGTTATTTGACACTCTCTGATTGGTGATATCCATTGGTTTCAAACATGTTTGTTATTTTCCATTTCATAAATGGGATAATCCCAACCTCATTGACGAACTCCATCATTTTTCAAGATGGTGATTGCACCACCAACCAGATATTCTGACATTTAACGTGAATATTGGTCAGTCGAGTAAACGCTATATGGGATCTCCAAAGCAAACAGGTTTGATGTGCACATCTCCCACATACACCCAAAGATGAACATAGGCCACTCATCTAGTGGTTTATCAACGTTTTCAAACATGTTTTCTGACTATTTGATTTTTTTTCGCATCCCATTCAGACAAGCCTCACCCAAGAAATCAGTTTCAATTGAGTGATCTCCCCCATGCCTCACTGTCGTCCCGTGAAGTTGGCGATTCCGCCGAGACCCAACCGTGGCCAAGTGTTTTACTCAACTGAAGTTGGTTTACCCTTTGGTCCCTTTGGTAATCCATGGCAATTAGAAATCCTCTTTGGAGGTTTATAACCGGCAAAATCATCTACAAATGATTTTTCTTTTCCGTTGCCGATGTTTGATTACCGGGGGGGGGTTACGGTCGGGGGGTCGCATGTACACACGAAACAAACATCGCATGTACACGCCAACGACTTTGGGAAGTGGATTGTATGTACACGCGGCCAAGATTTTTGAAGGATGTCTCGCAGAAAAGCTTCGTTTTTGAGCTTCGAAGCTCCATTTTTGAAGGAAGTCTCGCAGAAAAGCTTCGTTTTTGAGCTTCGAAGCTTCATTTTTGAAGGAAGTCTCGCAGAAAAGCTTCGTTTTTGAGCTTCGAAGCTCCCATTTTTGAAGGAAGTCTTGCAGAAAAGCTTCGTTTTTGAGCTTCGAAGCTCCCATTTTTGAAGGAAGTCTTGCAGAAAAGCTTCGTTTCTGAGCTTCGAAGCTCCATTTTTGAAGGAAGTCTTGCAGAAAAGCTTCGTTTTTGGATTTTCGAAGTTCCATTTTTGAAGGAAGTCTTGCAGAAAAGCTTCGTTTTTGGAGTTTCGAAGTTCCATTTTATGAGTTGTGAGGTGATAAGCGAGGTGTGAGAAGTGGAGCTGTGATGGGTTGCAGTGTGATGAGTAAGATGTGTGAGATGGGATGAGTTGTGGTGTGAGAAGTGGTGTGAGAAGTGGAGCGGTGATGAGTTGTGATGAGAAGTGGAGCTGTGATGAATGAGGTGTGAGAAGTGGAGCTGTGATGAGTTGTGGTGTGATGAGGGAGCGGCGCGGCGGGAACGGGAGCGGACGGGAGCGGGAGCGGCAGGATCCAAGGGAAAAAAAACAAGAACCCCACACAGTGATGTGGGGAATTAAGAAATAGAATGGAGACCATGGTATAGTCTGGAACGCAGGGGGGGAAGTTTAAATAAAGAAGTAGAATGGAGACCATGGTTAGGTGGAACGCAGGGGGGGGAAGTTTAAATAAAGAAGTAGAATGGAGACCGTTGTATGGTGGAACGCAGGGGGGGGGAAGTTGAAATAAAGAAGTAGAATGGAGACCATGGCTATGTGGAAAAGCCGGGGGGGAAAGTTTAAATAAAGAAGTAAGGAATGGAGACCCATGTTAGGTGGAACGCAGGGGGGGGAAGTTTTACATCAAAAGAAGTAGAGACTGGGGAGGACAGTTGTATGGTGGATGGAACGCAGGGGGGGGGAAGTTGAAATAACAGCAGTAGATGGAGAACATTGGATAGGTGGAACGCAGGGGGGGAAGTTTAAATAAAGAAGATAGATGGAGACCGTTGTATGGTGGAACGCAGGGGGGGCAGTTGAAATAAAGAAGTCGAGTAGAATGGAGACCATGCTAGGTGGATGGAACGCCAGGGGGGGGAAGTTTAACTAAAGAAGTAGCATGGGCCCTGGTTAGGTGGAACGCAGGGGGGGAAGTTTAAATAAAGAAGTAGAATGGAGACCATGGTTAGGTGGAACGCAAGGGGGGGAAGTTTAAATAAAGAAGTAGAATGGAGACCATGGTTAGGTGGAACGCAAGGGGGGGAAGTTTAAATAGAGAGGTAGAATGGAGACCATGGTTAGGTGGAACGCAGGGGGGGGAAGTTTAAATAAAGAAGTAGACTGGAGACTGTTGTTTGGTGGAACGCAGGGGGGGGAAGTTGAAATAAAGAAGTAGAATGGAGACCGTTGTATGGTGGAACGCAGGGGGGGGAAGTTTTAATAAAGAAGTAGATTGCAGACCATGGTTAGGTGGAACGCAGGGGGGAGAAATTTTAAATAAAGTTTAAGAGTATTGGTGTGTACATGTGATCGCGGTGTGCACATGTGATCCGAATCTGCGTGCGCAGGTAATCTTAAGGGCTTCAAACGGGCTTTGTGTGTACATGTGATCTGGATTTGCGTGCGCGGATGATCCCTTGACCGCTGCGGATCAAAGGATGGGCGGATGGGTCACCAAATATGTAAAGTTGTGTGTTCTTTATTCCCTAACATTTCCCATATTCCATGTCACGTCGCACAGGTCAACAACATCCAATGGCAAGCCTCTTCAACTTGCAGGCGATGTGGGGATTCAACCATTCGTAGATGATGTTCCTACGAAGACCATAGCTTTTCCACATCTACGCTGGTTGACCCTAGGGTAAAATATTTAGATACACACTATTCTTGCTATTGTTTTTTGATGATTACGATTATTGTTATTTATTTTATTATTATTATTATTATCACTATCATTGTCATATCATTGCTATTAAATGTTGCTGCTATTATTTTCAGTAATGTTGTCAATATTGTTATGTTTATTATTATCGTTGCTGTTATGATCATTCTATCGTATATTATTTCAAGACATTAAGGGTCCCCACAAGGATATAAAGAGTTTTCTTGATGTTAGATGATGTGGGGAGTTGCCAAAAAATCAATATGTAATATGATATTATACTATATAATGTAATGTATCATCACGTAGCACAATATAATAGAATATAGTGTATACATTGTACGTACATATCCCTTGTGTTCCAGTGTATTGTGATCTATTGTGTACGTGTCATATATATATAAACAAATGTATTATGTATGTGTATGCACGTGATATATGTATGACACTTTAACAAACTAAGGTTTACATCTATGAATCTACCCTGATCATAACTGGGACCTGACGGGATTCATAGCAGTATCGACTAGTGACATATGGACACGACTGTACAGACATACAACCCCCATACATACAGATACAGATGTGTATATATCTTTGCATATCCCTTAGTTACTTCATATGTATATATATAATATATATATATATATATGTACACATACACATGCATATGTTTTGATGTTTCTGTATATCCCACATTGGCTATGTATTACTATGTGTTTTTTGCAGTTTCTGTGGCTCAGGAGATTTGACATCGATAGTCTAACATTGCACATCGCAAAATGGCGGTTCTGAAGATTGGAGGACCCCAAAGCCAACTGATGATCTTAAATTATTTCTTAAACCAAAAAAACATGTTTTGGATATCTTTACTTGACCCAAATTAGAAAGTTTTTTTGAATCTGTGGTAAGTACGTATCATTTTCATTGAAAATCAATATATGTCATCAGTGTCATAAAGGGTTTTGGGTAGTTCACAGTCAGTTCACATGGACCAAATTTTGTCTCCCACATTTCTTCAGACTTGGGGCCTACCGACAGCACCCCGGGTCTATGTCGGGCTATGGCGTGGATGCAGATGCTGCTGGCTCGCGGATGATTGAACTAAAGGTCCTGTGCTTGAGTGGTGAGAGTTTGACATTCAGAGTCCCCTGCACCACCCTTGGAAGGGAGGTTCGAGAGTTGGTTTCAAAACTACTTTCATCCAAGAAAGGTCGAAAACTGGCTTTGTATCACGGCACTTCACCGCTTGTATTCCATCAAAGCTTGGAAGAACAAGGTGTTGTGGGTGAGACTGCAGCTTTGTCGTGCACTTTTGCACCAACCGATTTCTGTGCAGCGTGGTGTTTTGTAAGTGGAGAGGCAATCTCAGATGACAAGTTTGCACTGGAAGGGTTGACATGCATAGACGGCGCTCCATATTATTCACAAGGATCTTATTTCCGCCACCTTCCCCAGTCCCTGGAAAAACTTACTTTCAATCCCGAATTCAATTCGAGCTTAGAGGGCGTCTCGTTGCCAAACGCTCTTCAAAGCCTGACGTTTGGTCATCACTTCAACCTGAGCATGGAAGGCGTGTCCCTGCCGAAGAGTCTCCAAAGCCTAACTTTTGGATGTCAGTTCAACCAGCCCATGGAGGGAGTGATCTTGCCCAAAGGTCTTCTAAGCCTCACTTTTGGTGACGACTTCAACCAAAGCATGGCCGAGGTGCGGTTGCCGGACAGTCTCGAAAACCTGAAGTTTGGTCTCACGTTCAACCAGAGTATGGTGGGTGTGACGTTGCCCAACAGTCTTCAAAGCCTAACTTTTGGCGGTCATTTCAACCAGAGTATGGTCGGTGTGACGTTGCCCAACAGTCTTCTAAGCCTGACTCTTGGTCGGTATCTTAACCAGAGCATGCCAGATGCGCTTGACAGCAGCATGGAGGCTTTCAGCTTGCCAGCCAACCTTGAAAGCCTGACTTTTGATTATTTTGGTCTTGACTCCAATCAGAGCCTAGATGGCATTTTGTGGCCAAGCACTCTCAAACACCTGACTTTGGGTCATCATTTCAACCGGAGTATGAATGGCATGACGTGGCCAAGTAGACTTCAAAGCCTGACTTTTGGCCATCAGTTCAACCAGAGTGTGGATGGCGTGGAGTTTCCGAGCAGTCTTCAAAGCCTGACATTCGGCTATTGTTTCAACCAGAGTGTGGATTGCATTACGTGGCCAAGCAGTCTTCAAAGTCTGACTTTCGGAAATGAATTCGACCAGTGTCTGGACGGAGTGACGTGGCCAAGTAGACTTCAAAGCCTGACTTTTGGCCATCAGTTCAACCAGAGTGTGGATGGCGTGGAGTTTCCGAGCAGTCTTCAAAGCCTGACATTTGGCTATCATTTCAACCACAGCTTGGGCAAGAAGTTTCCCAGCAGTCTTGTCAGTATTGTAGGGCTGTCCCTGGGTGGTGGCAACGCTAGCATTCCAGATGGAATGTTCCTCCACAGTCTCAAAAGCCTAACTTTTGGATGTCAGTTCAACCAGCCCATGGAGGGAGTGATCTTGCCCGAGGGTCTTCTAAGCCTCACTTTTGGTGATGACTTCAACCAAAGCATGGCCGAGGTGCGGTTGCCGGACAGTCTTGAACACCTGAAGTTTGGTCTCACGTTCAACCAGAGTATGGTGGGTGTGACGTTGCCCAACAGTCTTCAAAGCCTAACTTTTATCAACCAGAGTATGGTCTGTGTGACGTTTCCCCACAGCCTTCAAAGTCTGACATTCGGTGTTTATTTTAACCAGAGTATGGCTGGTGTAGAGTTGCCTAGCAGTCTTGAAAGCCTAACCTTCGGTTCGTGCTTCAACCAGAGCTTGCAAGAGCTGACATTGCCCAACGGTCTTCAAAGTCTCACCGTAGGTGAGTCCTTCGACCAGGGCATGAAGTGCGTCACACTGCCAAGCAGCCTTCAGAGTCTGACGAAGATGCAGAAACACTTTATTTTTGCCCAGGATATTTGGGGTATGACTCAAGTGATTTGCTTTCCATTTTGCCTATCTGTCGGTTGATGAACTCCCAACATCTCCCGGCTCGAGATCCGCCGAGATCGAAGAATATCGAAGACACCGTTGGGATGGGCCATGGAGTTCGGCAACTGATAAAGAAACGTGATTATATTGTCTTCAAACTGGCTCTAATATGAGTCATATAGACCAGTTTGTATTCAACTAACTGACTCCATGGCCCCTCCAAGTAATGATGAAGAGGGGTAGCATGAGGTGCCCCATGTTCAACAAACCCAAGGAAATTCTGTAGTCTGACGGTTGACTACGGCGAACTTCGAAAATTCGTAGATGGTTATTGGCAGGGTACCCTGGGTCATTATTTATAATTATGTTTAGTCTATATATACGTATATGTATATATATATATTATACTCCTCATATCTCCGAATTTGTATCCCAGCTATATGCAGCAATGAACGTTTGATTATGGTAGTTGGGGCCCCAGTTCCACTCGGCTTCCGCAAACCGTCATTCATCGCAACACATCAACGGAAGGGGGTTAGACCCTAGACCCTAGACTTTCAGTTTACCCTTCAGGCGATCCATATTCGAATGCCCATTCGCCCTGGGATCATGATTACCGTTGAGACCACCAAAGCTCCCATCACAGTCTTCACGGTTTTCACGTCATACGTTCAACGAGACAGTCCCAAATCAGTCAGGTCATGGATGACCATGACGACTATTGAATCAACCATGGAGACGACTGGGGATCCCCCATGACTCAAGAAAACTCCTTATTTGGGGATCCCACATGGTGATTTCTTCAGGTGATAATGACCTCACTGGTCGACGTTTTACAGTATATGCTGGTGTACATGGACAAAGTACACAATCATTACACAACAAGCATACGTATAGGATCGTATTACTGTATGTTAGTGACCCCATACATGACCAAACCTCTCAGGTTCTTAAGGAATCAGATCAGAAGTCCAGATGTTTTTTAGTTGTGCCGAGGGTTGTGGATCACAGCCACAGGAGGAATCAACTGGATGGATAGTTGAGTTGTAGTTGTTAAAACACATTTGTCAATATCTACCATAAACTAAAACACATTTGGATAGTCGTGTCTGTTTATGGTTAAACTTTCAATATCTACCATAAATCCCATTTGTCAATCTCAACTTCGTTGTGGCTCAAACTTTGATGTTTTTTTCTTCGGCATGGAAATGTTCGGTCCCCGAAGGGCAGATGTGAATTCCACAATTATCCATTGACAATGATCAAGCATGTTCACACATACCCGCTGGTAAACTAACATAGCTATGGAAAATGGCCCATAGAAATAGATGGTTTACCTATTAATAGCATGGTGATTTTCTAGTTCGCTATGTTACTCATTTCCAGAGTGTACATGTTCGTTGCTACATGAGTTTCCCCATAGAAATTAGACGTTTTGTTGTTCAATCTCCACGTGTCTCCCATCGAAATCCTGGTTGTTTGCCAGGCCAGAGGTGCGGACGGCAACCTGGCCATCGCAACAGAGCTGAAGGACATGTCCGGATGCCCGAGGTGAAGGTGAAGCCATGGTGGTATTTATACCCTCTGGTAAACATACAAAAAACTATGGAAAAACACCATGTTTCATAGGGAAAATTCACTATAACTGGTGCTTTTCCATAGTCATGTTAAATTTCCAGAGGGTAACATTTCTGATTGGTGGTTTGGAGCATTTGTTATTTTCCCCAATAGTTGGGATGATGATCCAATCTGATGAACTCATATTTTTCAGAGGGGTAGGTATACCACCAATTAGATTTTATAAATACAAAAAAAAAACCTCTGCAGAAAATAATTAATTATATAATTTATAACTACCAATCAAAGCTCTGCATTTAGGTTTGGCAAACCTTAAATCGGGTATGGTTTTTCAAAGTAGCTGCCGTATTGACCATGGCCATCGCCAGCTTTCCTCCTGGATTTGACCGACCACTGAGCTGAGCTGCCATGGCAGTCGGCAGTGCTCGGGATAGCTAACTATACCCTCCGGTCATTAAGATTTATAGATGTTTCAAGCTAGAAACCTCCATCTTTTTGGGGGATGTTCCATTGCCATGGTACAGAAACATTGGGAAAAGACACGACACGAAAGTTGGATGGCTTTGGACCCAAAAAATGATTCCATTCTGGGATGGATGATCCCCTTCTCCGGGGTCCGGAACTGGATTTTGGGATAGCCTACAGAGGCGAAGTCATCATAGATTCGTATCGTCAATTTCAGTGGCATGTCATAGTGGGTAAGATCCAGATTGATTTCCAGCAAATCACCCCAAAATTGGGGATGTTCCATGCAATATTTAATGGTCAATACTTGTAAGGAGGGCCTAAGCAGGGGGAATCGTTGCAAAATGACTAAGGTACTTCAGGCAGATGAAAGCACGCAGTCTCCATGCAGTCGCTTATTCCATATTTTTATGGATTACAAACTATGGTCAATTCCCAGTTGTCCATTTGCATTCCGGAATGTAACTATCGTTTCATATCTGTTCCAGCTATCCATTTTTTCTTTTATATCCCATATCTTAGGGCATAGTTATATTCCAGTCTTATACTATAACTATATTAACTTTATTTATCGATACAAGAATTCCATACTTTTCGTCCATGAAGCTTCGCCCCTTGATCTTGCCTTCTGAGGCTTGCGAGCAACCTGGAGAAGGCAGGATTTTATGGGAGAGGACTGGTTTGCGGGGCATCTCCAGAAGGCCAAACATAAAAACCCAGATACCGTGGATATATTGGAAGGTAGCCCGCTTGGGCACGACTGGACTTCGAAAGGAATATCATATCAATGTTATTTTTTTGCATGGTGAATTCACCATAACTTGGGATATGGGGCCCCAAGCTTGTGGGCAAACAAATCAGATGGATAGTACGACTTATTTTTGGCACTGTAATTTTGCCAATCTATTTACCAACCAGCGGACCAAAAACTGGTTGGTGGTTTGGAACATGTTTTATTTTCCATCATATATGGGAATAATCCTTCCCATTGACGAACTCATATTTTTCAGACGGGTAGGTCAACCACCAGCGGACCAAAAAGTGTTTTTACTCATCAGATTTGATCGGCCATGGGATCTTCCATGATCTTCCAAGCATGTCCAAACACCTGTGGGTTATTTTGGAGCGGGGGACCGGAGAATCATGAGTTGTTTTTCACATTTTTGTTGTGGGGTGGTCCCTCATTTTATGAAACCACCATCTAGCTGTTTTTTTGTGTGTGTCTTTATTAAACAACGGTGTTTGTTCAAGAAACTGAGCAGGTGATAGTTCATTGATAACTGAGTCTCTCAGTGTTGGTTATAGCATGGGAAACCAACCTTGGTTAACCGGCTAACCAAGTGCTTATGTTTGTTCATCCATAGGCACTAGGCACATCATGTTGATCTTCTAGGTCCAGGTCTTCAGGGACGATCATGTTGGGAGATGATGGCTTTGGAGACCATCTCTGGCCTGTTTTCCGTTGGCCAACAATTATTCTCATATGCGAACCATGGTGCTGGAATATAGAAACCTACATGACTGGGCCATTTTGGGGTTAAATGTAGGGATTCATATTCCAGCACCATGGTTCGCATATGGGAGATGCTGTCACTTGCGTCACTGTCGGCAATGAGTTTGATGCCGGACCTGGACGCCGGCGAGGCGCCGGTGCCTTTCTGATTCCTCCATCCACATGGATAGCCCTCAGACCTTGACAACTTCCATGCTGCTTCACTGGAAACATCTGGAAACTGGAAACAGATCATCGAGGTGGAGGCATTGGCAATGCCACCAGTGCCTACCAAAATAGAGTAAAATGGAATACATTCTGGTAATTTTACAGTTTGCTATTGAAAATGGCCATTGACAGTTGATTTACCTATTAAAACTGGTGATTTTCCATAGTTATGTTAGTTTACCAGAGCATGATAAAACCATTTGTAACTATATGGTGACAAATACCTACTCCACGCATGACACCTGGAACTCCCCAAAAGTGCCATAAGTTACACTTCATTTTTTTCCCATGAGTTCGGGCATTGTCATTCCCCCATCAATGGGATTTGTAATCCCATTATGCTTGGAATCCCATACTAATCGATGGATCGATGGTGGGCTGACCCGGGGCCCCAGGGCCCCAGAGTAGTTCGGCCATGGCACACGAGGCAGAGCCTACTTTGAAAGAGTGCCTGCAGGGCGCAGGGCGCTGAGATTGTCCGGGGATATGATGGTCGAACCAGTGTACCTGGGAAGGGCAACTTTTGCCAATGGTAGATCAGTACAGCTTGGTGGTCATAAGTAGTTATAGCCATTAATGACAATGGTAGAATAGTAAGTAGATTAGTAAGTACTTACAGATTAGTACCATTTACAAGTAATGATAATGAGTTAGTGGTTACAATAATTAGTTCATTTGGGTAGACGATATGGCCCGACTTCACCCTGCCGGCCTCACCTCTTATTGCTGATGCCGGTTTTGGAATCATTTCAGGAATCCGAACTGAATATCTTAGGTTTGTTGTGGGAATTGTATTGCATCAACATGGGATAATCTATATATATAACTATATATTAAATACATTAAATTATATATATATATATTATATTATATATAAATATTATATTAAGTATATATTATATAAATTATATATATTATAAATTGTATATTTTATACATATTATATTATCAATATAATATATTGTATATTTTATTATTTAAAAACAAACATATTTATATTATATATATATATATTTACATATTATATAGTTTAAATATCATATATACCATTTTATATATTATATATTACATATCATTTACTTTATATTATTTTATTTTATATTATATTTTTTTATAGTATTTATATTATATTTTTCTTATTTATGTTTTATATAATATATGTTACATAATATATATATATATTACATATAATTTTATTATTTGTATTTTATATTATATATATATCATATTATATATATACAGTATATATACATATATATATATATATATTAATTTACATATACAGTACATATATGGTTGCACTTACTGTGAGACTATGGGAAGCGTTTCAGAGGCGAACGCTTTGGTTCCGGATCCCAACGTTGCTGTCCCGGAGGGAACCTTGCCAGCTTCAGGAGTTGCTGGAGAAGCCTTGCAAGAGGCTGAGCCTAAGTCGCCTGAAAATGTGGATGCAGGAAATCCTCCGGAGCCTGGGACAGGGGGGATATACTGAACCTGCTGCCAAGCGTCAGAAGCTCACCTTGGAAGAACAGTGTGAACGACTTGTGACCAAGTTGGAGCAGGGTTTTGAGGTATCACAGACGGCTCTTGTAGCCGCACCAGAAGTTGGCACAGGATGTCAGCACGCTAGCGACTCAGTATGGGTATGATCGCTGCAGCAACAAGTATATGCTGGCATAGCCTAGGTTTGTTGGAGCGGAATCCCTGTTCAATGCCGGTTCTGTCTTGCCAAGCTGTCGACAAGTCTTTGGCCTTGAGCTTGAGCCCGACGTTCGTTGGTTTGGTGCTGGGTTGTAATTAAAAGGGGCTGTGAAAAACACAGTGTGAAAAACAAAACTGGTTGGTGGTTTGGAACATGTTTTATTTCCCCATATATTGGTCATGTCATCATCCCAACTGACGAAGCCATATTTTTCAGAGGGGTGGCTCAACCACCAACCAGAAAAATATGGATCCATCATGATGGGAACCAGAAATTCCTGTTGCGACCGCTGAGGATCCGTTTGTCGTTCTGGGTGCCATGGAGGAGGCGAAGCGGCTCGGAGGTTGTGGCAAAGATGTGGGTTTGTGGCGGATGCCCCAAATTCACCAAGTGATGGATAGCTTATGAATGCTTATGATATCTTTATATGGACTAATAGGGCCAATTGTCATGATCCACCGGATTTTCGGGTAGTGTCCCCCAGTGTCCCCTATACCACTGGCGCGTTGGTCGTGATGTGCAGCTAATCAGTCTGGGTGAATTTTCTCGAGAGCTAAACTGCCGACCAAAAAAACGCTGAAGGCCCCAGACGTGATGGTTGGTATATGGCAATTTGGTTCAGGACTTTTCGTAACTTATCCAGATTGGATGCTAGGTGTTCATAGCAAACAGCCGTAAATAGTGGATATCGGAAAAAAACGTAACCATGCCAGGCGAAATCAGGGCAACTAATTATAGGTTTCAGGTATAAATGTCTGTCTGTCTCCCTGTCTGGTTGCCTACATGTTAGTTTATTTGACATCAAGGTGTGCCTGAAGGTGTATTTAAATATATATATATATATTTATATTTATATGTATTTATGTATACACACGTATTTATTTGATTATTAATTATATTATATATATGGATATATATATAGACATACACATGATTATACATATATATTTAATATAATTGTATATGTATTGTACTGTACATACATGTGTATATATATACACATGTTTATTGTATACATAGAACACATATGTATATAATTGTATATGTATGCATGTTGTGGTGTATTTATGTGAATAGACACAGTGTTTCTACCCACCACAGATCCTGGTTCATACTGACTTCCGATCTTTCCGTCAGGCCAAAGTTTTGCCTTTCCTGCGGTCCTTAAGCCTGGTATCTTCTGCGCCGGGAACCCAACGTTTCACATCGCGCCGCTGTGACTCTTGTGGAGGGAGCCGGTAGATGGGGTGCAAAAGCAACCATAGAAAACAGGATTGCTCTCGGGAAAATGTGTGATAGAACAAAATATCTTCGGTGATTTTGATGTGTGCATGTGTATATACATATAAATATTATAGATTTTTGTATTTATCCTCCAGTACATTGACATAGATGTGGAAAAATGATTTTGCTTGGCCATGCACGTTTTTTTTCCATATCACAGCTGAGCAAGCTGGACAGTAAGATGGGCCTCAGACGGGGGCATATGGGGGCCAAGTAGCTGGGTATCCAAAAAGTGGATGATGCAAAATATAAATGTGTGATAGATAGATAGATAGATGGATAGATGGATAGATGGATAGATGGATAGATGGATAGATGGATCGATGGATCGATGGATCGATGGATCGATGGATCGATGGATCCATGGATCCATGGATCGATGGGTCGATGGATCGATGGATCGATGGATCGATGGATCGATGGATCGATGGATCGATGGATCGATGGAGCGATGGATCGGTGGATCGATGGATGGATGAATGGATGGATGGATAAATTGATAGATGGATAGATGGATAGATCGATAGATAGAGAGGTAGATAGATGGATGGATGGATGGATGGATGGATGGATGGGTGGATGGATGGATGGATGGATAAATGGATAGATGGATAGATGGATAGATAGAGAGGTAGATAGATGGATGGATGGATGGATGGATGGATAGATAGATAGATATATGGATAGATGGATATAGATAGATATAGATAGATAGATAGATAGATAGATAGATAGATCGATAGATAGATAGATAGATCGATAGATAGATAGATAGATAGGTGGATAGGTGGATAGGTGGATAGGTGGATAGGTAGATAGGTAGATAGGTAGATAGTTAGATAGATAGTTAGATAGGTAGATAGATAGATAGACAGACGAACACATAGATAGATAGACTAATTGATTTATATATATATATATATATAGATCAAAAAAAATGTATCTCAAAAAAAACCAGAGTATGGGAACAGTTGAGTTCCCTGAAGCCAACAAAGCCAGAGCCTCACCATAGATTCCTCCATGCGAACTGCTTCTTTGGAGGTGAGTCCACAGGCATAAGTCTCCTACAAGTCACCACAAGCTCAGGAGTTGTTGCAAGCTCTTGTTGCAAACAATGATCAGGCTGAACAACGTCTCAAGAGTCTGAATGCCAAATGGAGGTTTCCCCAAAAAAAGTGGTACTCCCGAATCATCTATTTCTAGATCGGATTTCCATGATATAAACCAGAGCACCTGCAAAGACTCTGTGTGTTTGCAGAAATGGTTTCTGTATGTTTCTGTTCAGTGTTGGAAACTGTAAATGATTGTGCCCAAAATTTTGGGGGTTGAACGTAGTTTTTGTATGTCTTAGCGGCTAAGACAAGTAAGCATGGGTACAAGGACCACGGAAGTTATTAGTTGTATCATGTTGTATCGAATTGTATAGGACTCCTCACCCATATTATATATATATCCATTCCCATCGATCGGTTGCGTTGTGTTTCCCTGTGATGAAGCAGCTGGTTCGGGACTTGGAGTACTAGGTGTCTAAAGTGATTTTTCCTGGTTACACGAGCCGCCATCGAGTAACTCATCCATGTGATGACCTGCTTCCATTCATGTTATTTGTCCGAGTTCACCACGGACTCGCCTCCCACCCTTGGTCTATAACCCCCCGTGGAAGTAGCTAGATAGCTCTAGTCTACTGTACCATACACACCCAACACGATGTTTAGTCGTTTGTATTAACGAACATATCTATACTTAGCTAACAAACAGGGGCACCTTGTAACACATCATATTCAGATGGTACTCTATATATATACACATTTATATACCATTACCTCCTGTTTTATCCCGATGAATTCCCGTGGCTGGCTTGTTAATCCCATTAATCTTCAATCATTTTTAATCCATTTAATTCCTATGGATAGTGAACTCCTTATTGTTCATGGTTGAATCCCTATGATTCATTCCAGTAGAACATGCCCTTGTTTTATTGGTTTTAGCCTGTAAAATCCCATCGAAATCATTTGAATTGGTGATCTACCCATATCTACCCCGTAAGATCCCATTTGTATCCCCGTTCATTCCCATATTTCCCATGGTGAGCGGCTGATCAATCCCGTAAGATATCACCATTTAATAGTCGGTGATCACATATCTCATTAGCCTCTGGTAATTTTTCACATCGCTATGGAGAATGACCTGAGCTCAATGATGAACATGGGATTTACCAACAAAAAAAGGATGTTTTTCCCAATGTTCGATAGCCATAGGAGAAATTACCAGACAGTAAATCCCATGGTTGTCGTAACAGCTGAATTCCCAGACTTGACCCACCCAGGTTGGAGGGCTTGCTGTCGGTCTGCCGCGAGGGCAGCTCGATGCAAGTGCTGGAGGCGGCCGGTCATTTTCATAGCCATGAAGGTCCTAATCCCCCATTTATAGTTTGAGTTTCATGGATTTTCCCTTAAAACTTCCGTTGAGTTCGGAAATTTTCCGGCCAGCCACGTTGCTGGGTGGTAAGCAAGAAGAACCTTGGACTTATTCGAGCCAAGAAGGGGAGGTTAACAAAGAAAATGTCCCATTGAAGAGGCAAAGAACAATAGACTGTGGGGTTATATATATATCAATACGCAATGGGGATTGAAACAACAAAACACGCACGGGTTTTATCCAATCAAAAAATCGGGTTTAATAGGTGAACATATCCAATAAACATGGGATCATTTTACAAGTTTGAGAAGTCTACAGACTTTTTACACAAACTATCTAACAGTATTTCAGCCATCTCGCACAATATCACTATCTTAGTGGTCCCAACCTCAACCATCCACGCTTGCGCTCTAGAAGTGTTGAGTTGTATGTCGCACATACTGGTTTTCATGAGAAAATCAGATGCAATCCTTGATTGTCTGAAACTGTTGATGTGAGTCATTTTTCCTGGTATTGCCTAAAGTCCTATGCCTATTCCATCCTATTCCCACTATGACTATGTGCCATGATACAGACATGGTTTCTTTTCCCATCAGTTCAGGAATGGTCATGCCCAAGAGGGTTGCTCCAACCCATCATAGATAACATGATAGCCACAACGTACCTGGGGTGTTTGGAGCAAGCCTGGCCGGATGGATAGCCACGATGGCCATGGAAGCCCAACAGCGGGATGACCATGCCCATATGGAAGTGTGCATCCAGTCATTGGGGTATTCCCAAATCATCCAGTCATTAGCCTCTGGTAAACGTACAAAGTTTGCTATTAAAAATCACCTTTTCGAATATGGAAATCAACTAAAAAAGGGGGTATGTTCAATAGCTATGTTAAATCACCAGAGGGTAGACCATTTTAGTATTGAAACTCATGGTGACTTGGGGATACCCCATGTCTATTGGTTAAAATGGGGATTCAAAGCAGCCCAAATAGGGATGTTACCAACCAAAAGTTAATGAAATTCCCGCTGGCATTCTCAGACGCCACACATTCCATCATATCCAGTTATTTTTGTTAGTTTATAGACTCATTGACCCATCTACAACATTCTACAACTACATCCAACATAAACCCTACCTAGAGTCTTGGAGCTAATCACAAAAATTCCCAGATGTTGCAGCATCTTCCCACCTGGTCACCCGTTCGCCACAGGCGGTCCGTGCGCCCTTGAAAGAGATTGGGCGCTTGGGTGGCAGCATCTTTTGCCTCGCGGCATGGTACCCACAGGACCTGGTAATTGTGGCTGGATTCATGGCGCATGGATCTGAAACTGGGGATATAGTATCTATATATAATATCTATCTATCTATCTATCTATCTATTTATCTATCTATGTGTCTATCTATCTATCTATCTATCTATCTACCTATATATATATAATCTATCTATATATAAATATATATAATCTTTGTATATATATATATATATACATAATACCTATGCATATATATAATATCTATGTACCTATATATAACATCTATGTATATATATATATATTTACATATTATCAAGTATATATATATAGTATCTATGTATATATATATAATATCTATGTATATATATATATATATTTAATACCTATGTATATATATATATAATATCTATGTATATAATATATAATAATAGTAATAATCATGATAATAATCATTTTAATAATAATAATAATGTTCATAATAATAATAGTAATAATATATATATATAATATTATAATGAATATATATCTAAATATACATATATATATATAAATCAACCAACAAGATTGGCCCAGCATGTCTTATGCCGATGTGACCAACATTTTGGTGGATATGTACTGGGATATTGATGAATACACATGGTTTCTGAGGGAAAGTTGCGCTTTAAGCGCTTTCGGGAGATTTCATCGGCGGCCATTTGTTGGCAAACTGGGGACACTTTGAGTGATTTGTGTCTGCATGCTTTCAGCATCCCAAAGAGAAAACTTGATCAAACCTGCTGCCAATTCCGGAAAGAAAGTCGGAAGGAACACCGGAAAGGATGCTGGATTGGCACGGGAAAACTTCCATGCTCCATCGCCGGCGAGAATTGCAAGGTGATGGACGACGCAGTTCTGGTTGGTGATCGGCGTGCGCGCTTGGCAGCATGGCCATGATCCACGAGAGGGACCTCTTTCATGGGCCTGTTCAAAGAGGAGCAGGTCATCTGCGGCTTGACTATGACTGCAGCGACCGAGCATGGCCGGGTGGAGGAGGCCCCAAAACACTTACCCGGTATCCCATATGCCATATAGTGTTGCTCAAGATGACTTAACCCATCCTAACCCCATGTGGATGTGTCTGAAAATGGGGATACCCATAAAATTGAAATTGCAGTTCTCATGGGGAAACATACTATGATAAAGCATGGGATTATGGCAATGGGGACTGTATAAATTTAAGACAAACCCATGTCAAGTATCCCATTTTATAATATTAGTGATATAATTTTCAAATATGTATGAACATATCCAATTTTCATGAACATATCCGATTAAAAATTGCTAGGGATAGCTTAATGCATCCTAACCCCATATGGGTGAGTCTGAAGATGGGCTTCACATCCCCTTAAGCCACTGAAGAACCTGGAACGTGATGATCAACTGAGAGACGCTGGTTTTTCAAGGTTTTTCAGGTGAATATTTGGTGGATCTAGCCCAAAAAAATTACCCCATCAACCTCATAAAACCCCATAAGACCCCATAGAAAACTCAATACAAACTCCATAAGAACCTCACACAACCCCATAAAAACTCCATACAAATCCCATAAAAACCCAGATTATTTCCCATTGTTTTTGTTGGGCCCAAACAACAACGCCGCTAAATGCTGCCAGGAGCGTGAGCGCTTGCCATCCAGTGCCAGCATCGGTCCCAGTTGGCCTTCTCAAAAAAAACGGGATTTTTGAATTTTTGACCATCTGAGATGGGGATATAATTATCAGGTGTTATCAGATGTGTGTGTATATATATATATATTATCAATAGATAAAATTCTGTTAATCTGTAGGTGATATTACATGATATCAAGATGTATATATATATGATTATAACTGGATGATCTGGTCGGTGGTTTTTGTTTGATTTTGTTTCTTTGTTTGTTTGTTTGTTTGTTTGTTTGTTTGTTTTTTGAGATGTTCGAACGTTGAAATTTTGATGATCCCAATCGACGAGCCTCAGCTGATTGATGTTGAGTGATGTTTTTGTTGGTTGGGGGATATATATAGTGCCCTTTGTACATTGCGTATTATCATAACCCATGAACTTTGCATCCTCATTCCTGACACTGCACACAAGGAAGCTTGGCATAAGAAACATTGTTTTTCTCCGGAGAACTGGAGGTCGTCAATACATCACAAGGTGCTAATATGATTTTCCTGAATTACGCATCACAATTAAGGGATGTTGTCTCAACATGGTCTTGTGTCCGGGTGAAATTGTGATGATTTCTTCAACAGGGCAGACATGGGATGTTCATTCTGTAGACAACACTACGGGTGACCAGCCTTTGCTTTGAAAATGGGGATACCCAATAATGGGTAGGTTCATTAGGATGCCATTTTTGGAAGAGATGGTGGGTTGACGCTTCTCAATTCTCGAGATTTTTGCAAATGGTAGAGGAATGGCTTCAGGAAATGAGAGTCTAGGATTATCGTTTCTGTCTCAAAATTGAGGACTGCAGGACTGACGCTTGATTCTCTCAAGCTCTAGTTGCTCTATTCACTACTCGCTCGTCGCCACATGTCGACCAGTGTTGCTGGCTACTCAGCAGCGTCGGATCTGATTGATCTTGATGTCCAGTGCCTAACTGGTGAAGCATTGACACTTCCAAGTTGCTGGCACCACCCTTGGAAAGGCAGTCCGAAGGCTCATCTCTGAGCAACAAAAGCATGTCAGAAAGGCAGAAGGCTCTCTTTGCATCATGAAACTTCACCGTTTGTATTAACTCAAACCTTGCAAACGCAAGGCATTGTGGGCAAGACTGCAGTTCTGTCTTGCACTTTTGTACCTACCGACTTGTTTGCTGCCTGGTGTTTTCTGATGGGAATCGCAGTCCCTGAAGACAATTTTGCTATGGAAGGGCTAACTCGGTTGGAGGGCGCCCCAAATGGTGACTTTTTCCACGACCTTCCCCAGTCACTTCAAAGCATTGCGTTTGGTCCGCAATTCAATCAGAGCATTCAGGGGGTGAAATGGCCAAAGAGCCTTCAAAGTCTGACATTTGGCTTCTTGTTTAATGGAACTTTGCGTGGCGTGACACTGCCTGACAGTCTTGAGAGCCTGACTCTTGGTCACGACTTCAACCAGGATATGAAGGGAGTGACGTTGCCAGACAATCTTCAAAGCCTGACTTTTGGCTACTTGTTCAATCAGAGCATGGAGCAATGGAAGGTGTCAGATTGCCCGACAATCTTCAAAGCCTGACTTTTGGTGCACAATTCGACCAGACTATGGCAGGTACAAAGTTGCCTAACTGTCTCGGAAGCCTCGCTTTTGGCGAGCAGTTTAACCATAGGGTGGACAACTTTACTTTACCAGACAGTCTTCACAGCTTGGCTTTTGGCTCCTGGTTCAACCAGAGCCTGGAGGGTGTGAGCTTGCCAAATAGTCTTCAGAGCCTCTCGTTTGGCTACTTTTTCAACCGAAGCATGACGAAAGTGATGTTGCCTTGCAATCTCCGAAACCTTGCTTTTGGTGACCGCTTCAACCAGAGCTTGGAGGGTGTGAGCTTGCCAAATAGTCTTCAGAGCCTCTCGTTTGGCTACTTCTTCAACCGAAGCATGTCGGAAGTGATGTTGCCTTGCAATCTCCGAAACCTTGCTTTTGGTGACCGCTTCAACCAGAGCTTGGAGGGTGTGAGCTTGCCAAATAGTCTTCAGAGCCTTACCTTTGGCGCCCAGTTCAACCAGAGTATGGACGACGTCACCTTGCCAGACAGCCTTGAACACTTGACTTTTGGGAAGATGTTCAACCAAAGCATGGCCGGGGTGAGGGTGCCCGACAACCTTAAAAGCCTGACTTTAGGTGAGCAGTTCAACCAGAGCATGGAAAGTGTGAGGTTGCCGAACGGTCTTCAAAGCCTCGCCTTTGGTGATGGCTTCAACCAGAACATGGAGAGCGTTACGTTGCCTAGCTGTCTTGAAAACCTGACTTTTGACCAAGGACTGCAGGGCATGACATTGCCTCAGAATCTTAAACACCTCATGTTTGGTGCAGATTTCAACCAGAGCATAGAGGGCATGGTTTTTCAAAGCAGTCTTCGAAGCGTGACTTTTGGTCATTCGTTCAACCACAGCTTGGAACGTGTGAGGTTGCCGGACAGTATCCAGAGCCTGACTTTCGGTGCCAGATTCAACCAAATCATGGATGACGTCACGTTGCCTGTCAATCTCCAACGCCTTACTTTCGGCACCGAATTCAACCAAAGGATGACGTCACGTTGCCTGTCAATCTCCAAAGCCTTACTTTCGGTACCAAATTCAACCAAAGTATGGATGACGTCATTTTGCCAAACAATCTCCAAAGCTTGACTTTTGGTGAACAGTTCAACCAGAGTGTGTCAGGCGCAAAGTTGCCGGATAGTCTCGAAAGCCTGACTTTTGGAAGATGTTTCAATCAGAGCATGGGTGGCGTGACACTGCCTGTCTGTCTTCAGCACTTGACTTTCGGCGAGCGGTTCACATTCAATAAGAGGTTGGAGGGCGTGAGCTTGCCCGCCAGTCTTCAAAGCCTGACTTTTTGGCAACAGATCATCGTACACCGTGGTGAGGGGTTTCAAAGCCTGCTGGGGAGCGAGAGATTTTGCTTAGCGGCTTAGCTCTCTGAAAAGCAGAAAATCGATGAACATCATGTATGGTTGCTCCACCGTTCGCGGGCTTGGTCTTTACGA
This sequence comes from Cladocopium goreaui, assembly GCA_947184155.2. Lineage (NCBI taxonomy): Eukaryota > Dinophyceae > Suessiales > Symbiodiniaceae > Cladocopium > Cladocopium goreaui. The sequence goes on along the minus strand of CAMXCT020006622.1, from coordinate 5,490 downwards.
AGCATGCAATTTGTTGGGAGGGTCCATGGCATTTACTATATATGTATGCATCCATTTTGGTGGGTCACTGTCGGTCGATGATTTTGAAACATCGCCACATCACGGTCTTTCGGACATTGTGACATTCTTTTTAACCTGGGGATCTCGCCATGGGTCGGCACATTAGTGAGTAACCCTGGCCATTTTTGACCTTTAATAATCTTTAATTCTACCCCTATCGTCCATGGCCAACACTGCGTTGCTTTTCCTTTTCTTCCAGGGCATTGCGAAACATGTGAAGTCATCCATGAAAAAGTGGCAAATGCTAAGTTCCTTCGGTAAAACTGCCAAAGATTGACCCATTTTCCAGACCCACAGGGTGCATGCTGAGGCTATCATGAGATGATCAAGAATTTGTTCGGAACACCTCCAGAGGAAGGCCTGCAACTCTGGTTGCCACAGGCTATGTTGGACGAATAGTCGAGAGGTGCTCTGTAGATTTGGGGGTTTCTAAAAATGCATAAAAATGCGGGATCCCCAAACCATAGGTTTCAATGGTCTAATGACTTGGATGATTTGGGGGTATATACCATTTTGGCAAACCCCCATTTGCTTGGGTATGAGTCAAACAAAAATCAAACCAAAATTAACGTGATAAACCCAATAAGAAACCATCTCCAAAATCACCAGAAATGGGTAGTTACTCACCATCCCTTTTCATGGTAGATATATCATGATATATCTCATTGGGTTTTCCACATTGGTTACCCTTGCCATAACCGATCCACTTCTTGCAGTATAAAAACTTCGGATCCTGTGGGAGATCTTTGGAGCAAAAATGCAGGACGTTAATTTTCCTGCAGGTTTTGAATGGTGATTTAATGGTGATTTAATGGTGATTTAATGGTGATTTAATGGTGATTTATTGGGATATATGATGATGTACCCTTTGGTTGTTTAACATAGCTATTGTAAATGGCCCATTTACAGATGATTTATGATTATTTACCCTTTTAAACAGGTTGATTTCCAATGGCTACGTTTAAATAACCAGATTCTATTTGAAGAGCTAGTAATACACTGACTTTTAAAAACCCTGAGTGAATTTCAGTCAATATGTTATTTGGAACTAGTTAGATTTAAGTTGATATGATCTTAATCCTAGAACCTCAGCACTTGCTCGTTGCATCCTCACTTCACTTGTTTTGGATGATCCCTGTCTGAAAATGTCCGAAGTTGGCACGTTGCAGTTATGGTTATGGTCATTTCCCAATAATAAATGGTGAAATAAATGGTTATTTCTATGGGATTGTACGTTCCATAAATGGTGTGTTTTCAGTACTTGTGACTGGTATTTCGGACCATAACTGTGAGCTCTGAAGTTCTCCGAAATTTCCCTTGCTTCGAGGGTAGCGACGATGACCTGCCACGATTGACAGTACTGATTCAATGGATTGGTTGCAGAGAAATTTAGAGGATTGTGTTTTAATGTGGTTTGACATATATATAAATATATAATGTAATATAACAATAATATATATATATATATATATCAAACATAGTAACTATAGTTATAAGCCAAGTAAACAATAGTAACTATGTAGTTAAAAGTTATAAGTATCACAAACCATAGTTATTGGAGTTATGTCGCCCCCAACCAATCGCGGACTTTCGCTCACTGGGGCACCTATGACAGCTTGCTCCATGAATTATCAAATAAGCCCAATCCGTTGGTTGCATATTAGTCCTCCCCAACCAAAACATTCATTGATTATATGATTAGCTGATACTATTGATAATATATACCGATAATTATAACATACTTAACATGATAACCACAAAATGCCTGTATTGATTTCCTGATACGTGTTATATATCTATATGATTAGCTTGTCAACTGTTTATACTGGAATTATACATGTATACTTTTTAGCTGATTGTATCATTGATTCATATCAGCTTACTGGTATGAGTTATATCTATAATTTTCAGCTGATATGTTTTTCATCATATCATGCAAGCCATGATTCATTGATTTACATTTTGTGATAGTGTGTATTGTTTCATTTGTTTGAATTAAATCACTATCTCAGTTTCCATTGATGAAATTTCTCAGTCCATTCTCTTGATCAAGATTGATCAAAGATATAGTCCACCGTAAAATAACCATGCCGCATGATGATCCTTACATGAATTCCAAGTATACAAACCCCTATGGATCCAAACACTGCCTGAGAAGGTACTTAACCCCCCAAATCATACCCCAAACACTTTCTAAGAAGGTACGGCTGGATCCATAGGGAATGTAGTCGACTTTGATTTCCCGATATTTCGTGGTTTATCATCATACTTCGATTTCCCGATATTTCGTGGCTTATCATCATACTTCTTCATGCTTCCCATGAGTTCATGGTCATATTTTATTGGCTTCATCGTCCATTCCCCATTTTCAGGTACCACACCCATGATTACCCATAATTATCCATTGGTGAATTCCATATTGTTCACAAATAAAATTCCTCATTTTTCATGGTTGAGTCATCTTAAATCATGTTAAATCATCTTAAATCATGTTAAATCCACATGTTTGATGGTTAAATCACCATTTGTGACGCTGAAATCCCCATTTTTCATGGTTAGATCCATCCATCCATCCCTCATTCATTGCAGCAGACGTTCCACTTGCAGGTGCTTCGAGTTCGACTTCTGAGGTGACGATCCGAGCCGTTTACCCAACCAGGGGTGGTTGCTGATACTTGCTGTATATTCCCCGTGTATATATATATATATATACATACAGTATATACATATTAGGTGATTTATATCTACATAGTCCATCTTTATATATATATATATATATTTATGAGTTATTAACCTGCTAGGTTCATTATTGGACACCACCTTGTAACGTTGACCCAAGACCATTACCCCGTCAGTTGAGTTCATTGAGTTGACTCTACAAGGCTCGCAATCATTGAGGGTACTTCTGATTAGGAGTTGACAATCATGATATATAGTGATTCACCATGATTTAACTACAAAACCCTGGTTGTTCTTTTGGGTTGACAGTCAATAGTTAGAAAACTCCACAATTCCTACATCCTTGGTGAGTCAACATGAACAAGTAACATGGGCATTTTTCAGTGGATATGCAGCAATCAAGATGGTTGGATGATGTTGGCCGGTATCTTGGTTTGATGTGCTTTGGAGGTTTCTACAGTAGCCCAGTCAGCTGGAAGTTTTAATTTCTTATTTCGTCAATCCAAAGCCAGCTGATTCGGCCTTTTGAAGGAACCAAAATAGGGATTTCACTGCCAAGACAAGTTGGATGCCTGGATGGACTATAGTATCTATGGCGACCTCCCTGGCACTCTTCGATGGCTGATCTAGTTATAACATGTTATAACTCACCACAGAGTCACATTTTTTTGGGGTGGAGAATCTGAGATACTTTTCCAGTTACTAGACTAGACATCCATGACGCCCCTTTTTTAAGCAGCATACTGGGTGCAGTTCCAGCTAGTGGTTAGGCAAACATTGAGGTGAACTTACCATGGTCATATGTTAGTAATCCCTGGCCACCCCAAAGTAGTCAACCAGTAAGTTGGGATTGACTATATATAGATACTATATTGTTATATTTACCACTTCATCATAAACCCGAGTTCGTTCGCCACGTTAATCATGTGAAAATCCATAACAAGCCATTGATACTGACTATTCCATATTACATATATTCAGCTCTTATTAGCACCTACAACCACAGTAGCCCCTTCCAGTGTTTGCAAGCTCTTTTTAGCACCTACAACCACACTAGCCCCTTCCAGTGTTTGCAAGAATCGTTTCAAAACGCCAGGCAAAGGAAGTTAAGGAAAAGGATGCGCATCTGAAGGCGGAGCCATGAACAAAATACTTACCTTCTGGTATAAATTAACAGTTGGGCCCTGAAAATAAGCTATTCTTAGTGGACATTAGTTTCTTACACGCCCGACTCATGCCAGGGTCGTCATGTTAATTTACTGGAGAGCAATTCTGTTGATGGCTTAATGGCTTGATGTAGGGGTTACCACCAAGTAGATTCCAGATTTTGTGCGGGGAGCTCGTCGTAGCTACGAAGAGTTACCGAACTACATGGTGAGCCGTAAGTTTGTATCCACTGATTTTTGGATACTCTCCCATCATTCTGGGGTATCCATGATTTTCAACCCATCTGTGCTGTATCAAGCCACTTTGAAAGTTTGTTTACTAGTTGAATCCAGACTTTGGTGGTTAAATCAACCAAAAGCCTTGAGTTACGTTCAAGAATGCACAGATCATATCATATCATATCTCCATTCTGTCTGCAAATTAGGCATTCAGTGTTTATTGTAACCATCCCATATATTGCCATATATTTCATATGGTTCAGCATTCCATTCATCGAACATATGAGGCATTTGTGCAGACCTAATTCCCATCTGCTCAGATTCGAGAACGGTTTAATCAACTAAATTGGTTGCTATCAAATAATCGGGTTGGTGGTTAGGAACATGATTTTTTTCCATCTATTGGGAATAGTCATCCCAACTGACTTTCATTTTTTTTTTCAGAGGGGTTGAAACCACCAACCAGTAATGATGAATGAGATGAAATGGAAAAAGCACAATGATGGGAACATATTCCAATATGATTAGAACGATCGTTGTCAAATCACCAATTTTGATAGTCTGCCACCAATTATTATCAAGTATTGGAATTGATCGTTATTTGGTGCCATCGTTATCAATGATTAGAACGATCGTTATCCAGTTTTTTTTGAGATGACGATGGCACCAGCTACAGGGCAAGCCCCTTCTGGAAGCCGCTCGGCAATCCTTTCGCCTCACCGCACACGTCTCGTGCGGGAACCCGGTGCGCAGGGGGGAAAGATGTTGGTTATCAGAAGCGTCGATTCGATATGATTTCACAGGGGATAACATACCCATAGGTCATAGGTTCCATGTAATGTGGGTAAAACAATCATAAACCATCCCCCAGAGTCATCAGCATGTTTATAGGTGATATATCAACCATTCTCAGGAAAATGGGTGGTAAGTGAATGGCATTGTTTTACCCACATTACATATAAACATCCCATTAAAATCACAATGTTTGTTGGTTAAATCCCATTAAACCACCATTTTCATAGTTAAATCCCTACAAAACTGTGTGTTTTTCCCACCTATGGGGTGCGGCCGCGAGTTGGTAAAGGGTTTCACTGTGGAGCTTGGGGGGATTGGACCATGTAAGGGTTTAATGCGATATAAATAGATGGTATATAGCTATAGATTAGATAGATAGATAGATAGATAGATAGAAAGAAAGATAGATAGATAGATAGAAAGATAGATAGATAGATAGAAAGATAGATAGATAGATAGATAGATTAGATAGATAGATAGATAGAAAGATAGATAGATAGATAGAAAGATAGATAGATAGAAAGATAGATAGATAGATAGAAAGATAGATAGAAAGATAGATAGATAGATA
>CAMXCT020006621.1:305000-381510 GCA_947184155.2 Cladocopium goreaui | reverse complement strand
GGCACCAACAGGTCCGATGCCGTTTCAGAAAAATCTGCGTGACTGCCGAACACTCAAACACAGCAAGAGTCCAAAAAGACCTTCACAATGTCTTGGATTGCGAGTGTTGTGAGCTGGCTGAGTCAAATTGGAGTGCAGAGAAATCAATTGCATGAGACTGATCTCACATTTTTGATTCGTGAAATGATTGTGCGTGGAGAGACTCGGAGGCACAAGCCATAGGTTAGTGCAAAGAGTTGAACACGGCAACAGGACAGAATCAGCAAACATCGCAAACCCCGTTTTGGGGAAACTTAGGAAAGTGATCTTTCATTCCGTTACCGCATTGTTTCAATTCCTTTTAGTCGGCAAAGCAGACTTGGACACACGGGATTTGTGCAGATGCTTTTGCTTTTTGTCCATGTGCATCATGTGTGTTTTTCTGACTTTGTGCACAATGTCACTCGTCGAGAGCTGTCACTCGTCGAGAGCAATGCGGCGTTTTCACAGAGATGCAGTGAACTGGATCGGACTGGGAACTTTGGGAATGCCCTTACAGCCCAGAACATCAACACTTTCAGCGCGATGGCTTTTGCTCTGGGTACTCCCCAGACTCCTCCGACAGATCAACAATTTGACACCCTGGCTCAGACCATCTTCGGTGGCGGCTTCACCTTGGGACAGACCTCAATGTTACGGAGGCTCCGCTTTGAGTCGACCACGTTGATGATAGCATCAGTCAAGCAGAGGGTCGACGGAGAGTCATCAGACCGGCCTGACAGTGTCAAGCGCATTCCAGTTGCAGAAAAGCGCTACAGGTTGGAACAGCAAGAACAAAGGCTGGCTGGGATAGCTATCTCAGGAGAGATGGAACCATCGCATCAGCTGCTCGATCTTACAAACAATGTGGTGGAGACGGGGTCAATCATTTGGATAGCCCCATCGAGGTGCACAAAGCGGTCAGAAGAAGTCCAGTTATCGATCAAGGAGCGGCCATCTTCAGTACAAGTGGAGAACCAGCAGCCCAAGATTGCGCAGATTTCGGATGACTTCAAAGCAGATTGTGGAAGTGAGATAAAACTCCAATGGTGCTTGCAGAGGCGGGGCATTGCAATGGATCAATGCCAATTGCTCACGTGGGCTACACATGAGGCCTGGGTACAATAACTATTTCGAACGCTCAGCCAGCAAGCTCCTCCAAACTTCCACCCAGTGAAGATGGACCAGTTGGTGCGTGCAGACAGAGAGTTGTGGACTTTGCTGGCGCAGGAACACAAAGGAACGTTGAAAGTGAGTGCAACCGGCGAGATTCCGCTGGACAGCCTCTTCAGGCGCTTCTGTCAGGATCCCCGCATCACCATGTTCCTCTTGCCTGCCCCAGCTGGAGCCCGAGCCACTGATAAGGAGGCCACCACCAAGAGACCTGCTGCACCTGGGGCAACACAAGCTTCAGCAAAGAGCAGCAGTACAAAGAAACGCAAGACGAGGGCGGAAAAGCAATGTCCAGATGAGCTCAAGAAGTTCAACCTTCGTTGTGAACATGGTCCAGTTTGTTGGGCTTACAACTTGAAGACTGGTTGCAAAAATAGCACATCAGGAAAGCCTTCTCGATGTGCCAAAGGCTTTCATGTTTGTGCCAACTGCCACAAAGCAGGCCACTCAGTTGTGGTTTGCAGAGGCCTTGTGAAAAATGATGGGGCTTGACAAATCGGAGCCACTGGCACCATTTTGGAGCCAGGTGGTAAGCGCAAAGCTGTATCACCTAGTGTGGCCGGGCTCCAACAACCAGCCACCAAGAAGAGGGGTAAAAAAGGCGACCACATTGTCCAACACATTGGTCCCGATGCCCCACAAGTTTCACTTGCTCCTTCGGTTCATGTCGAAGTGCCAGAACCGAGTGTTTTTGAGACCAAGCAGAGAAACAAATTTGCTGGGAAACTCCTCAACGACATCCTTGTAGTCGAAATTAGTGCGGGCAGCGCAAGACTCACTCGCGTTGCAAGAGAAGCAGGGTTTCATGGTTTAGCCATAGACCACTCTTCAAGCAGGTCATGTGGTGTTGATATTTGCCTTTTTGAGCTGGAAGATCAGACACAGGTTGATGAGTTGTGCAAGTTTTTGGAAGAGGAGGCGGACAACATCGCAGCAATTTGGATAGCCCCATCGTGCGGGACAGCTAGTCGAGCAAGGGAGAGAAAGTTACCCCAGCTCAGACGCTTTGGGATTGCAGAGCCAATACCTCTCAGATCCCAAACTCAACCTGATCAGATCGACGGGCTAGAGGGTACAAACAAGTTGAAGGTCGAAAAGGCCAACATGTTATACAATGCAGTGGAACAAATAGCGCAAACTGCGTGCAGGGCTCAAATTTTCACTGGGATTGAAAATCCAGGCAACAGCCACTATTGGAGCACTACGCCCATGCAAAATCTTGTGCGTGAGTTTGGCGACAAATTTGTCAGTTTTCACAACTGCTGCCACGGTGGTGAACGGGACAAGCTCACCTCGGTGTGGGTGATTGCAGACTGGCTTGACAGTCTAAATGCAAGGTGTGACGGCTCACACCCACATAAGTCTTGGAAAGTCACCGTTTCTGGAAGCAAGGTGTCATTTCCAACTGCAGATGAGGCGGCATGTCCCTTTGTGCTGTGCGAGCGCATCATCGATTGCATCAAACACAAGGTGCTATCGTATGGAGCCATCCAGTCAAACAACCTTGAGCAGCAACTACACCAGCCAGACGCTGATGCAGCGGGCCGCATCGCCCTCGGTTCACTGCCTCGAGGTGCCAAAGTCAGGCCGTTGGTTACAGAATTTGGTTCTTTTACAGCGGCTGTCGCACCATTACAACAGTCACATTGTGTTGATGACTTTGTGAAACAACTGCCCAAAGGGAGCAAGATCACCTCTCGACAGCTTCTGAAACGGGGGAAAATTCGGGTCGAGGGTGAGGGTTTTTCTCACCACTTTCTTGCAAACTCAAAAGAACTGCCAGATGACACCATGGTTGAAATGTGTTGGATAGGTGTGCCAAGCGACCCTGATGAGTTTGTTCAACGTGCTTTTAGAGCGGGGCATCCGCGCGGCATGGACGTCCATGTGGATGAGTCAATGGCAGCGGTAGTGAGGGCAAACTTGGTCGACCCACCTTTTTGTTTGGCAAAGAAACGAGTTGAGTTCATGAAAAAATGGACCGCTAGAGCCAAAGAGCTTCAGCAGGAGGAAACAGCGCTCAGGGAAAAGATGCCAGAACATGTTAGAGAGGTTCTGGGCGGCAAACGTTTGGTCCTTTTCAGAGAAATTTTGGAGGATCTCGACTATCCGGACAGCAAGTTGATAGACGACATAGCAGGTGGGTTCAAACTGAGCGGTTACATGACAAAGTCAAATGTTTTCCGTGCGAGGTCAAAAAGGCCAGCTTTTTCTTTGGAGACATTGCGCAAGCTCAGCAAATCCTTCAACTCCAGGAATGTGGAGGCTCTGCACAAACGACAAGATGCTGAGCTGGAGGAGCAAACTTGGCAAGAGACAGAGGAGGAGCTGCGCAAGGGATGGATATTTCTGGATACATCAGAAGATCTGGAAAACAAGTTTCTTGGGAGGCGCTTTGGAATCCATCAAGGTTCCAAAGTGCGAGTGATAGACGACTGCACATGCTGCGGTTTGAACCTCACGGTGGGGTTGCACGAGAAGTTCAAGCTCCACGCCATTGACTTTTTGGCTGCTATCATGGGCCATGCATTTCGCACTTGCGATCCCGGTTTTATTCCTGCAGTGAAAGGTCGCACATACGACCTGAAATCGGCATACAAGCAATTTGCTGTGAGCTCAAGCGACCGCGACACATTAAGGATGGGAGTCAATGTTCCTGGTCAGACAGCTCACGCAGTGATTGGCTTCAACTCTTTGCCCTTCGGGGCCATAGGGTCAGTGGCTGGCTTCCTGAGAGTGAGCCAAGCACTTTGGTACGTTGGGTATTTTGGATTGGGCTTGCTTTGGAGCGCTTTTTATGATGACTTCACCCTGTTGACAAGGGTTGAACTAGAGCAGAACAGCAGTTGGGCTTGTGAGTCGTTGTCTTCACTGCTTGGCATGAAGTATGCAACGGAAGGGAAGAAATGCCTCCCCTTCGACGGTCTCTTTCGGACGTTGGGCTTGGAAGTTGATGTGTCCAAGTTCCGTGAGGGACATGCCTTTGTGGGACACACAGAAAGCAGAAAGGAAGAGATAGGATCTCAGTTGCAGAAGATTCTGTCTGAGGGAGCGTTGAGTCCCAAGGACGCTGAGAAACTTAGAGGCAGGATGATCTTCTTCGAAGGTTATACTTTTGGAAGGGTTGCAAACTCCTCCACAAAGACTTTGGGACGCTTCTGTGGTGGCTCCAACAAGCCAAAGCCCTTGGACGCTGAGATGACTAGGGCTCTCAAGTTTTTGCAGCAGAGAATAAGCGATGGTCGTCCTTTGACCATTGAGCGAAACCTACACAGCACCTGGCTGGTCTTCACAGACGGCGCTTGCAATCAAGAGGATATGACTGGGTCGGTCGGTGGAGTCATTTACGACCCATCTGAGGCCTGCATCAGGTTCTTCGGAGAAGCTGTGCCTACAGCAATCATGGAGGACTTGTTCAAGCGATCAAAGAATCCAATCCATGAACTTGAAGTTCTTCCTGTGTTGATTGCGACACTTGCTTGGGGCCACCTATTCACTTGTGCACAGGTGATATACTTTATCGACAATGAGTCAGCGAGAATAGCCTATATTCGAGGCACTGGTGAAACGCTTCGAGCAAGCTTGTTGGTGCAATCGTTTGTTGAAATCGAGGCGGCACAACAACACCGTGTCTGGTTTGGCCGTGTACCGCATCACAGCAACCCTGCAGATTCACCAAGCCGTCTTGATTTCAGTTGGGTCCTAGCGAAGGGTGCGACCCGAACCAATGTTGATTGGGAGAAGGTTTCACGCCACCTTGGACTTTGAAATGGGGCGGATCTCGGAAGGTGCAGAAACTTTCCCCGGTGGTAAAACAGGTGTTCTTGCTGTGACTCAGTTGTACACATGTCGTTGTCACTTTCGATGTGATGCCAATTTCGTTTATATTTTTATTGTTTTGGATGTTCCAAAACTGACGCGCGTATTTGTGGAGTGTATAATAAGATGTGAGTTTCTCTTTGAGAAACTTTTCCTTATTTGCACACGCAACAACTTTCTGCAAAACCGGTTTGTGGTTTTGTTTTTAAACAGCTGTAAACAAACCAACTCGTTTTTGCTGCGCGTTATTTGTTTTTGGAAATCCAGTGATTATTCGTTTCATCTGAAACATTTCCTTTCAAGGGTGTGGAGGGAGGGATTACCCTCTGATGGAATTTTTTTCGTTTTTCCCTCCCATTTTGACCTTATCGGTTCCAAAATTTTTCCCACCCACGTAAAAAAATGTTTCTTAAAAAGAGCCACACCCCGAGCCCTGGATCTCGGAAGGTGCAGAAACTTTCCCCGGTGGTAAAACAGGTGTTCTTGCTGTGACTCAGTTGTACACATGTCGTTGTCACTTTCGATGTGATGCCAATTTCGTTTATATTTTTATTTTTTTGGATGTTCCAAAACTGACGCGCGTATTTGTGGAGTGTATAATAAGTCATACTGGACAGGTACATTCGTATATTTTGCTTTCACCTGCACAACTAAGGTCCTAATTTATCATTGTACTTCTGTGTCTGTCCGCAGACTGGACAGGTTCACCTGTACTGTTGACTTCCACCGGTCAACCACGTCTTAGCTTTATTGTTATTGTGTGACTATCCGCTGAGTACTGAGGTGACTAAGGATGGCTGAGGACTGTCGACCCCAACAATACACACACACACACACCCGCCACTTTGACTTCCTCCCTCTCTCCTTTTTCTGTTGGGGGTTGGTTCGTCTCTTAATTCGTTTGTGTTGTTGTTTCGGCTTGGCTGTTCTGTTGCTTGGTCCCTCTGGCACTTACTTCCTATTCAGTAAGGGGAGTAGGTTGTAGCCGGCCGGAGCCATGGACCAGGCTGCACTGCAGCGAGTTACACTGGGTGCGAACCAGTGGCACTCTCTGCTGGACAGTCTGGAGCGCCCGTGAGCAGCAAAGCCTGCGCACATGGATCGTGAGTTTCTTTCTCGGATCAGCGGTTAATCAGCTGGCCCACTCGTCGGGAGAGTGGTCTTTATTCTGGATTTCAGGCTGACCCTCTGTTTTTGCTATGTCGCAATGCACTGCAGGTACTTTGCTGAGACGAAGACACTCTGGGAGTACCTGAACAGTTCTGCAGATATTCACCCCGCTTCGCGTGGGGTGGCCGCCCACACCGCATGTTTATTTCGGTCCGTGAGAGGGGCTAAGGGTGGTTTTCCCCCGCGGGGGCTCCCCAAGCTAGGGAATTTTCACTTTTCCCCCCCGTGGGGGCTCCCCAAGCTAGGGAATTTTCACTTTTCCCCCCCGTGGGGGCTCCCCAAGCTAGGGAATTTTCACTTTTCCCCCCCGTGGGGGCTCCCCAAGCTAGGGAATTTTCACTTTTCCCCCCCCGTGGGGGCTCCCCAAGCTAGGGAATTTTCACTTTTCCCCCCCGTGGGGGCTCCCCAAGCTAGGGAATTTTCACTTTTCCCCCCCATGGGGGCTCCCCAAGCTAGGGAATTTTCACTTTTCCCCCCCGTGGGGGCTTCCCAAGCTAGGGAATTTTCACTTTTCCCCGCCGTGACAGCTTCCCAAGCTATGGAATTTTCACTTTCCCCTCCCTTGGAGGCTCTCCAAGCTGCGGAATTTCAAATAGCTAGACAACGACGCCTAGATAGTCCCCCAAATCCCGTGTTCTTTGAATGTGTTTCCATGTTTTTGCAATGGTTTCCTTCAAAGCACGGTACTTTACACTTTTGCCGCCATAAAGCCGGTCGAAAACATCATGTTCGACAATGCTTCCAATTCCCTTATCTCCCCAACCGTTGAAAATACCGCTATTTACAGTGTTTTCTTCAATTTTTCCATGTTCCAATGCCGGTAGCCAACTCCAACATATACAAAAGAAATCCTCCCAAAACATTCCAAAACATTGTTTTTGACAGTGTTTTTCCAATGTTTCCAGTCAAACAGACGGTAATTTACACGTTTTTTGCCATAAAGGCAGTAAATCCTTCCAAAACATTGCTTTTGACAGTGTTTTTTGTAATGTTTCCAGTTAAGCATACGGTAATTTACACGTTTTTTGCTATAACGTCAGTCCAAAACACTTGTTTTTGCAGTGTTTTCAATGCTCTGGCATCCAAAAACCCTGCAAAATCTTGCTATGTACAATGTTTTTTTTCATTTTTGGCCGTTTTTCCATTGCCGGAAAGCTACCAAAATGATCCCAAATTCCATTTCAATACCCTCTTGCGCTCAGACACCCAAAAATCCTCGAAAAATGTCGAAAACACCACCGTATTCTGGTCTCGGTGCGAAACCGTTTTTTGGCCCCCCCCCCCAGCTAAAGCTGATATAGCGACTGCTATATTAACAAATGTCATTGAGCATTTAGTGTTGCTGTTTTGCCCCCCAATAAGCACGCCTTCACCGCCAAAGCGGTGTGGGCGGATTTTTCAGTTTGGCGCCGTCGAGACAATGCATATTTTGATGATGAGTCTATAGCTGCTGCAAGCATGTCGATAGGCACAACAACCAGGTGCTGACCATGCTTGATAGTGCCTGGAACGGTATTCTTCTTGACTTGGCACGGTAGTCATATCCACCCTGAGACGCATAAGTTTTTAGTGGCTGGTTACGGATGGTCACTCACCTAGCCCCGTGTGACCGCGCTGTCGTTGCCACTGGGCCGCTCCCCGCAATGGGGAGGGGCACAAGACACCTGGCCACCAATGTCATATTCCTCCTGCTCGTGCTTACGCCGTCTGGTACTTGCTCTTTCTCTGAACTTGGGCAAGTGAACAAGTACTCGTGAGTGGACTCTCAGAGGCTGGGTTAGTCAACAGTGTATAATACACACGACTTTTGTTGTCCTCCTGGCAACAACGTAGTTCGCATGTCTCACGTTTCTGGGTGGCTACTAATTCGTTTGTTGCATGTTTTTGAGTTTATTGCGACACAGTGGGGTTTTTTCCACTGTGTCCTCGGCAAATCTTTTGTGGTTTTCTTGTTGGGCTCTTGCCCCGTTCGCTGTTTGCTTTGTTGTCTTTCGGATGGTGAGACGCAAATCTGGCTGGGGGATCTGCGTCTTGCCTTGTGTTTTTGGTTTGTGTTTTGGTTGTTATGATTTGCCAAGCTGCATGTGACCACCGGCGTCCATGTAACAGTTTTCTTACTAACAGCTTCTTCTCATGTAAGGACCGAGCCTTAGAGCGTGATCGGCCATACCAGAGGAAAAAAAAAAGAGCTGGAAGCATGGATCCAGCCATTTGAGACGTTTACCCCAAAGCAGTGCTGAAAAAAGATCTGCTTCCTGCGGCAGTTGTCAAGAGAAGTTTTAGTTGTCAGTTCGTTTTTCTGGCCACCCTGGTATCACGTGAAGCGTTTGTTTTTATGTGACAGGGCGTTTGCGTTTTCGACGGGGTATCTAGATTTTATGATACTCTTTATTTGGGTATCTGGATTTTACAGATCCTGTGTAAGTGGTTTGCATACACGGTTTGTTAAGTTCGAAATAACAATCTTCACATCTACTCATCCTCACATCCTCACGTCTTCTTCACATCCTAATCTTCACATCTTCACATCTGCACATCTTCACATCACGTCTTCACATCACATCTTCACATCACATCTTCACATCTTCTCATCTTCTCATCTTCTCATCTTCTCATCTTCTCATCTTCACTTCTTCACATCTTCTCATCATCACATCACATCTTCACATCTGCTCATCTTCTCATCTTCACATCTTCACATCTTCTCATCTTCTCATCTTCACATCTTCACATCTTCTCATCTTCACATCCGCTCATCTTCTCATCTTCACATCTTCTCATCTTCACACCTGCTCATCTTCTCATCTTCACATCTTCTCATCTTAACATCTTCACATCTTCTCCTTTTCTCATCTTCACATCTTCATATCTTCACGTTCTCTCTTGCCCTCTTGCTCTCTTGCCCTCTGGCTCTCTTGCCCTCTTGCTCTCTCCTTCTTTTCTATTTCTCTCTTGAAGGCGCGGGGCAGTGCGTCCGGGCGCAACCCTTTCGCACGAAATGAGGTTTGGTCGCCAAAAAAACTGGGGTAAAATTGCGATTTCACGGGTCCGATCGCAACCCTTTCGCACGACATGAGGTTCGATCGCCAAAAACTGGGGTAAGATTGTGAGTTGCCCAGCGCCCGATGCAACCGTTTCGCACGAAATGAGGTTCGATCACCAAAAACTGAGGTAAAATTGCGATTTGCAAAAGGTCCGATCGCAACCCTTTCGCACGAAATGACGTTCGATCACCAAAAACTGGGTGTAAAAGTTTCTGTGTGTAAAAGTCTGTGTGTGAAAGTGCAAAAGTGTCTGTGTGTAAAAGGTTCTGTGTGTAAAAGGTTCTGTGTGTAAAAACTTCTCTGTGTAAAAACGTTTGTGTGTAAAAACTTCTGTGTGCAAAAGCGTCTGTGTGTAAAAGCTTTTGTGTGCGAAAAACTATACGAAGGATACGATGCAAACTATTGTCTTGTGCTTGTAAAATATTGTCTTGATACTACTCTTCTCGCCTGCCTATAATAGATCTTTAATATATTGTCTTGTAATATAGTGTCTCAATACTAACAACAGAAGACCCTGCTCCTCTACGCTCTCGGGCCATCCGTCGTCTAGTAGTTGGAAGGGGTTTGGGTGGATAATATAATATACTAGTATCACAAGGTTTGCGAATTGCGCGCCGCAGCGGCCGTTATCTTGATGAAACGCTAGCGAAGGAAATGTAAAACCCAGTTTTGAAAATTGTTAAGGTGAAATTGCAGACTTGTCATTTTTTGCAATCGATGTCGGAACACATGGGCTTTGTTGGGGTCCAGCGGTTCCAACACGTGGTCTCACCACTTCTAGTTCTGAAGTGAAACCTCGCAATTTCAACCATTGGACGTGTGGAAGTACTATAAATTTCGTTTGTTTGCGACGATGAAGGCAAAATCTATCTGCAAGGCCTGATGAGTTGTGGGTTATTCTACTTGGAATTGTGCGGAGTTGGATTTTCGGTTCGAAACATGTTGGTTGATATGATATTTTTTGGGCGCAAAACAAAAACTATCAGTTGCGATTGCTTATTTGTTGGGTTGGGGCAGAAACCAGAAGAGTGCTAGTTGTGAACAACATTGATTTTTGCATGGTTGAAAAACATTGGGTCAAAACAACAACGCATGTAGAACCCAAATTTAAAACAAAACTAAATCATTGCGGGCAATTCAAATGTTCTGAAAATTCACACATGTGGCGCCTTTGCATCTATGCCTTGTACTAATGCGGTGCGGACCATGATTCATGGTCACCTTTGGTGATGTGCTGCAGGACATAACCTTGTTCCTTGGTTGATTCACACCACGAACTGTGAAACCTTGTCCCGTTCTGGACACAAAAAATCATAAACAATTAAGGTTTTGGATAGAACCGATCCGCAAATTCTTTACCCGTAATGAGTGCCCCAAATACTTGACATCGCCCGCATGAGTTGAACGGTCTGTGTTTTTCCCCAAATTTACGATTTGAAGGAGATTTCGAGAAACGGTGACGGACGAGGCGCGGACATGTCATGACAAACGAATGGTGCGGTGATTGGTTCCATACGCAAGACAACTTAATCCAATTAGATGATCCAGGACGGAGATCATGTGCCTTTGATAAAAACTTGGGTACAGTGCTTAGTTGCATGTGATATCTTGCAAAAAATAACGCAGTTTGTGTCATACAAAATACCTTCATGCAAAAAAATACCACTGAACCCTGACATACCCACTTAGGCAACACGATTTTTGGCATCACTAAGGCGGCGGACTTGTTCTTTGGGATTCTCATTGTTGTAAGTGCTCTATTGTTGGGTCAGGAACTCAGCAACGAGTGCCAAAAAAACCGCCGTATCAACTGTTCTGTACATTTTCCATGTTTGCGGTTGAGGAGTTGACATTGAACTGAGCCTCCAACAGATCAATACATTCAAAGATGTGCTCTTTTGGATTGAGCTGCGAACTCGGCATGGACAAAATGTTCGGCATGGAATCGGTTGTTCTTTGTTTCCAGGAACTTTGCACTTTGGATTTTTCACAATTTCCATGAACAAATGTATAACCCGGGTGCTTTGTTCGCAATGACACAAGTATGACTATGGATTATCCACATGATTGGCTTGGGACCCTGAATGTCCTGCCATCGCAGGTTTGGTTTTTTAGTGATGTTTGTGGTGGAGTTGATCATGCGCGATGGACCCTTAGATTTTCGACATATTTGATTTGCAGGTCATTTCAACAATGCTCAATGTTCATTTTATCAAACACTCTTCTCAGTGCCAAAGTCAGAACCGCTTTGCATACACAACATAAAGTGGGAGTAACCTTTCAACTAGTTGGCTGTAAAATGACTTGTGCACGGGAAACTGACCATGAATTTGTTGCCGACAATGCAGGTGTGGGTTGATGGGTGCAAGTACTTTTTGTTCCTGCCCCAGCTCCCAAGTCGGAAAACTCCCCAAATCAGAGCAAACATGACATTTGTGAATACATGTAAATATATAGATTGAAGGAAACTCACCAGACATTTTTGCAATACCCATGCCTTGCTCATCTTTGATTCACACATGCAGTGATTTTTTAGGTGTTGAATACAACCCACAAACATATTTGGATGGAAGGTTTTTTCCCAATTTGTTGGACACCTTCATCATTGGATGCTCTGTTGTGGAGTGCGCCATTGGCCGGGTACATGAACAATATGGCATGTTTCTCCACTTTTTTTGGAGGAACGCAGAACAAACCTTGTGTTTGACAAGCGATTGGAAACATGTCTAGCAATTAAACATGTGGTTGGATTCGTGTAGTCAATCATGGAATCATATTGGGGGTTTGTTTTTGCCAACAACACTCTCTTTTCTGGGGTCCGAGTCCCAAGTCAAAGCGGGGGGCTGCAAGTGAGACACAAGGTACATTGTCATTGCTGCAGTTGGTGATGATGTGGAGATCAGCGCTTTGTCCTTGATGAGGCAGGCAAACCTCTCATTCTTGTTTCTTCAGGACTCCTCTTGCACACCGCAGGAAACCAAACAAAATGATTAATGTAAAAACTTAACTGTGTTCCCACTTTTCGTTGACTGAGTGGCACTGTCTTTTCTCTGCATAGGCATGATCTTGACACAAACTGCTGTGGTGTGTTGATAGATTTTGCATTCAACCAGGATCTTTCGCCTTCTGCGGATTCTCAGAGTGATTCGCCTTATTCGAGTCTGTCAAGATCTTAGGGATGCTGCAGTGACGTCTTGACCGAACAAATTAGAATAGAAACCATGGTTGTAAGATGTTGTACTGTAAGTTTGTAAAAGAAATATGGACACCCATGCAGCTTCCACTTTGTGGACTTCGAAAAGGACTTGTTCAGTAACTACTGTAGACAATACAAGACATGAATGTGACAACAGACATCCAACTGCAAGCGAGTTCAGAATATCCGTCTCCATGTCATACATAATTATATAATGATTATGCATACGACAGAACCTGGTCATGATGTGTTAGGCAATCTTAAGTATGTGAAGGAAATTCCACGCTGTGTTGAAATTGGATTGTCCTACTGAGAATAGTTCCGCGCACTGCGTGTCCAGGTCCAAAGCTCTACAGGATCTGCACCAGCTTGGTAGCGTTACTCTTCATACTTGAGTGTTTGTTCCATGTTGCAACAAATGGTGATGTCTGTCATTGCAATTCGCGGCCACAAACTGTCACTACATAGATTCGCAGTGACGCTGAGGGCGGTTCGAGCCGTTTCTTGGGTTTTCTTGCTGCTGTTCGTCTTCATGTGCGCTTCTGTCCGAGCATTGGCATCTTCAGAAGCAAATCCCACACCACTTTCCGGTCATTTCCGGAGAGCCAACAGATCCATGTGACTATCCCGCGGGAACATGTCAGGTACATATCTGCTCTTAGTTGCACCGTTTTACTTTCAAACTCACAAGTCCCTTTGATTCGTCTGGACCTAAGGTCAAAGAAGTTCGCTGTGAGTTTTTCATGACGGGGCAATGTATATTACAGGTAGACTGTATACTTTCAATGGGCTCAACTGATTTTTTCCTGGCGTTCAACACATCTGCAGTGAGGTGATAATTTTGGTGGCGTTTTCCCAAGTTTATACATTCACTTTGTGGTCTTGCCCTGAGAGATGCTTCATTCATGGCGTACGACTACAAAATGAGAACAAAGCGAAGTGATGAGAAACTGCTGAAAGATGCTGAAAGCCTGACAAAACGATGCCAAGTCTTGGCCAATTGGCCACAAGAATGTTACGAAAAATGGGGAAGTTGGCTAGTTGTTATTCGCGAACGAAGTGAGAATAGGAGGTGTGGGGGGGTAGTTGCTTGGAGGTGCCGAAAACGTCGTAAATAGGTGGTGTTTTAGGATGTTTTAGGCGTCAGAAAGGTATGGTTTTGCAGGGTAATGTATATTGCGGCAAAATAGTGACGGTGGGTATCGATTCCCCGTAGGCCCGGTTTTCTTGGGTCAGTCAGGTGGAAAGATAGATGGGCTACCTAGTTAGAGAAGTGGATGGGGAGAAAGACATTGCTGGAGAGACTGGAGAGAGAAGGAAGTTTGCCTGAAATCTGAAATAACGAGAGAAAGAGAGAGAGAGAGAGAAAAACAATCCAAAAATTCTGGATTTTTTGGACATTTTTGGCCCCTCTATTCAACCACACAAGATGCGACCACTGCAACCCCATGGAGATGAGAAAAACCCAACAACAATTTCTTGCACGTCAGTGGGCATGTCAATCCATGCTCCTTAAATTGAATTGAGCATGCCCGGCGAACTCCAGGATCCCACGAAATGTAATGACAATGTACGGTGCAAAAAATGTCACCTGCATGGTAAGGGTGTCGTACCCTCAACTTTTCCAACCAGCAGATGCTACGTTTTGGACGTACACGCCTCCCAAGGGTTCTATGTAATGTAAGTCTGGCTTGATTCTCCGTTGGAGCCTGAATCGAACCAAACACCGGAGCCAATGAAGTGCCCCACCCCGGACAAAAATGCACCCTTTTGCTCAGTAGCTAACTGTCGGTGATGACTTGGCGCTTCACGGCCCGGCGAAAAATGAGATCACGAAGAAACCACGGGGCGTGCCCTGACATTTTGCGGAAAACCCTAAATCCATGGGTCAATCATCAGTTTCCCGACATTTTTACACGACCATAACTTAGAAGGAAAGATGTTTTCCTTCTCGGGTTTTGACAAAACAACTGAAGTTCAACATGATATCATGGGACTGTTCCAAGATGTTCAAAGTCTACGGTGGGTAGTTCTCGGCATTCACAAAATGCGAGCACTCTCACTTGCCTTGCAGCCTAGATACTGACAGTGGAGGGATTTCCGGAGCTTGTGGCTGCAATTGCAGAGGCCTGGGGTTTTGTTGCTTTGGAGAAAAGCAAGGCACATGATTTATACGCTTTCGTGAAATCTGCGCCACATGCATTTGGTACATGAGAAGCGCAGAGAATTGCAAGGAGAGTGGCTGGCTTTGGTACATCTACTTTTGCTGTCGACAACCTAGTACTAAGAAAGCTCCACTGTCTAGCCAGCAGAGATGGTTGTTGGCCAGAAGCAGGGACCCTGCTGCACACAAAAACCACAACTTGAAAGCATTTGCCTGTCACGTTGTGCTGGTGGTTGGAATGTCTCTTACTTGCCTGTTTCGTCCAGTCTTGTGCAAGTCTTGGAGGGATGTTTGAATCTACAAACGGCTTGCCCTAAATGATACCCTTTCCCTAGTCCGCACGTGGTGCTGGATGAGGCTATATCCTCTTCACCAATGTCATGGTCATGAACACTGTCACAGGTCCATCCACATGAGAAACAGGAAAACAATGGGAAAGGTGAGACAGGTTAGGTGATGGATGCACTTGGTAGCAGAAATGACTCGGAAATGCAGTGACAGTGACAGTCTCTGCGTGGCAGGTGTCATTTGCCAAACAGTCGTGTCGCAGGGCAGCGCGGATCCTGGCGCCAAGGTTTGGAGCACTTGCTTCAGAGTCTTATGAAGAAAAATGAAGAAAACTGAAGAAATAACAAAACGAAAGACAGCCAAGGCATACGAAGAAACAAAGTGGCACGACATAGCACAGTACAATATAGTATGCAAAAGACATCACAAGAAAGACAGCCACGATCTAGCTGCTCAAACCATTGATTTTTACTGTCACTCATGGCGAACGTTTGGACACGAGAGGCACAGTGCTTCAAGGAATTTGACAAGCTGAAAGAGGTGCAAGAACTTTTGCAAGGGACATTTTGTGCAGCAATGGGCAGCGAAGGTTTTTGAATCGAGTCTGATAACCTTCTCTGACTTTGGCCGTGCAGTGTGCGCATTTCAGCAAAGCGGGTTTGGCTGTTAGTGATCCCAATCCTGAAGCCCTGCTCAGAGACGCTGTAATAAACTGCAACACCGGACAATCCCGGACATAGTTTCTGCTTTTGCATTAGAAGCTTGGAGCGCACGAACAGACTTGAAATACCCCAGCTGGCTCATCCCAGCACAAGCACTAGAAGCCGACAAGGGCTTGAGATGATCGTGAAGACATGTGAAATCAGACAAAGTCCACAAAAGTCCAGGTGGCATCTCCAACAGCAAGTGGTTGTTAAGTCTAATGAAGATGCGCAACTCGGACCGCATCATCTCCGTCAAGTATCCTTCTGCACTGCCGGCCCCTTGCCTGAACCCAACAACCCCCTGAGATTGGTGGAAACCTTAACCTCGGGGTGGAAGCTGGAATTCTGAAACCCATTCTGAAACGTCTAAGGTTGGAAACCTGAAAGATCTGGAAGCCTGAAACTTGCCCTGGGAGGCTGCAATCTGAAACCCTGAAATCGTGGAAAGTTCCTAGGATCAAATCTCTTGGCTTCCGGCAAGCACGAAGACCCCAAAGCATTCTGCTTTCGGGGAAAACATGCAATTTGTCAAGGGTCTTGCCTTGGAAGCATTTTTTGATACTTTACGAAAAGAGGACTCCTAAAAGGACAACATGTTGGCGTTACCTGCATGAAGCTACTAGCGCTGCAGGTTTTTCAATGCATTTTACTACTGTGGTTCACCCGATCGAGCCATAACTCCATATGCAGTTGCATGTGGTCAAAGAAACCATAAGTTTCAAAAGTTGGGTGGCATGTAACATGGCATGGCCACCTGCACAAGGATGACACGCCATTGAACAAATGGCTCAAGGTGCCTCTTGCAAAAAAGAGGGCACCAGCAGCTGCGAAGTTGCACCTGTGAAACCACGGGTTATGAGCCCAAGGTGACTCGACCTGGCATGGAGTTGAGCCGACGGAGAGAAGCTTCTGTGCAGCGGCGGGCAGCTCAAGCGCTAGCTGGCGAAACAACAGATGCGCAACTGCAGCAGCTGATGGATGATGCGGCAGTGGCTGGGACTACTGGGGCGAGTGCCTTGTCTGGACCTGGGAACATTGGGTGCCTAGTGTTACTGGGGGTGACTTGTTGGCTAACTTGCAACCTATGGGTCCACCAATGTCCTTCTCACCGGGTGATTTTCTTGAGCCAGTTAGAGGTGAAACTGCTAAGGGTGAAAAGAACCTCGAGGTAAAGGGAGAAAATCCTGAAGTGAAACGTGTTGTTGTGTCTGAACCGAGTTCTGATGCCCGTAGAAGTGATGGTGTTGATGGGAATGCCTCTGGTTCCCCCCAAAATGGTAACGGTAAAGGTCAAGGAGGCCATGTTGCCACGGGAAAGGGAAACGGTGGGACCCAACAAGTTACCCAGGGTTCAAGGGGTCGGCAGGCGAAAAATGAGCCTGGTCAGCCAAGTGGGTTGGACAGGAATGTTGTTGGTGAAAACCCTCCTCAAATGTGGGTCACCGGTGATGTTGTGGGGAAAAATGAAATCCCAAAAAATGTGGGGCAACATGGTAGTGAAAAACATGTTGTTCATGGCCAAGGGGTAGAGGGATCAATGCCTAGTGGTTTGTGGGTCCAAAACCAAGTGAACCCGTTTTGGAGTCCTGACTGCAAACGTGAAGCTCTTCGAGAAGCTTATGGGCCTGGCTATGAAGGTCAGGACCTTATGCGACTTGGTTTTAGTGCTGGGTTTCAGGATGCTTCGCAACTTGGATTTAGCGCTGGGATTCAGGAGCCACTGCAGTCAGTGTCAAACACCGCCACACCACAAAAAGGGTATGTTGAAATGGATCCTGTTGAGCTCTTTAGGCTTAGGTGTTTGCATGAAGCCGAGGAAAAGTTTCGGCAAGGTGTGCTGTCTTTGAAGTCCGAACCGAAAAGGGAAGTAGGACAAAAGATGGTTTTTGATGAGTGTTGTGAGGGTTTGGGAGTTGTTGGTGGAAAAGGGGATGGCATGAAAAATGAACCATCTCTGCAAGGGTCACAAAGTTCCTTTGTTTCGGTGCCAGAGCCTTTGGTTGAACTGTTTGTCCGTAGGCCTCCACCGGGTCCACCACCACCTTCACCTCCAAAAGTGTCTGTTGTGGGATGTGGGAATATTGTAGGGAATGTTTGCCCCCCACCTCCTGTGTTGCCACCATTTCCGCCTTCGATCACAGGCTTTGGCCCAAACTCAGGCGTTTGTGGTGAAAATCCCTCGGAAACTCTGAGGACTGTCGATTTGCCGAAGTTGGCAGGTGATGCAACTGCGGTTCAATATGGTGATTGGCTCAGCGTGGTTGACACGATGATGGGCGACTTGTCGTACACCAGTGAAACTTGGTGGAAAATGGTCCGTGGTGTGTCGGATCAGTGTTATCAAACATGGTTGATTTCTGGACCTCTTGAAAGGTTAAATTTGAAGCCTCAAGCCACTCCTGAAATGGGAATGTTTCCAAGAACGGAACGTCGTGCACTGTCTATGCTGTTGGCTGCAATTCCTGAAAATGTGAGGGATGAAATGATTGCTAGCCGAAAACTGACTGTTGATCAATTGCTCTTTCGGTTGTCAGTGTTGTTTCAACCTGGAGGGTCTGCTGAACGTACCAAATTATTGCACATGTTGACTGATGGAAAATGTGGTAACAGTGTGAATGAGATTTTGGAATGGCTGCGTCAATGGAGACGGAATGTTCAAAGGGCTGTAGAATTGAATGTTGTTCTCCCTGATGGTATTGTGCTGTTAGGTGCCCTTTCCAAATGCTCCGACTGCCTTAGCCAGAAATCTCCGCAAGTTGCCTACAGATTGAATTCGGTGCGCCAGCAGCTCAACCTTGACCGCCAGCCGCACACTGCCGTGATTCTTCGCTACTCCGAGCATCTTCAAGCTGAAGCTGAGGACTTGTCGCTTGGCGCTGGGGGGAAAACGGGGACAGCTGTGAAAGCTGCTGCATTGGGTGTTGATAGGCCTCCAGGGTTGCCACAAAATGGGGATGATGGGAAGCCCCAAACTCAGAAAAAATATCCATGTAAGTATTGGATGACCGAAAGAGGGTGCACGAGGGGTGATTCATGTAAGTTTCATCATACTCAGTTGGATCCCAAAAGTGGTAGATGTTTCAATTGTTCGGGTGTTGGACATTCACGGACTGACTGCCCAGTGAAAAAAGGGAATTGGAACCCCAAAAATGATACCCCAAAAAAGGTTGCCAAAACCACCAAAAGTGAAGGTAAGGGGACCCCCGAAAAGGGAAAGGGTTCTGGTGTCCATGAAAGCCCTGAAAAAACCTCAAATGCTGCCTCAACGGCAGATGTGTCTCTTGGATGTGAAACGTCAAAACGTACGGATGGGAGTGAGAATGGTGGGAACCCTGAAAATGTGTCGGGGATCATCACTGATGCTTCCACCTTGTTGAAAACGTTGAAACCGTGCAGTAAAGCGGTGAAGGTGAAACGGGTTATGCCCTCTGATGGGCCGACTGGTCTCTTGGATGGTGGTGCAACAAATGCACTCCGTAGGGGAACTCCACAGGAATTGGAAGCCTCTGAAACTGTGTTGGTTGAATTGGCACATGGGTCTGTGGAACTGAAACAACACCCCCTTACGGGAACTATCCTTGCTGAAAAAGCTGTTGAACCCATCGTACCACTTCGAGGGTTGATCGAATTGGGTTTTGTCATCAAATGGAGTTCAAATGGATGTGAAATCAAACGCCCCACCAGGGGCACAATCAATTGTTGGCTTCGGAATGGTTGTCCTGTTGTTTCCGAGTCAAATGCACTGGCCTTGATTCATGATGTGGAATCTATGGAAATGGCGAAAAGAATCCCTGTAGGAACTCATGAACCTACCCCCGGAAATGTTGAGGAATGGTGGAGTTCTAGGTTCCCAAATGTCCCAAAAAGAATTTGGAAATACATGAGTGGTCAAAACATGTCCTTACAGGGTTGTCACCTGCCGTGGAACCGTGCACAAAGGCGACGTCACTCTCAGGCCAAAGCACTGGTGATCCATTTGTATGCGGGCGAATCAGCCAAGGAATGGGATCATGGATGGCCGCCTGGACTAGAGGTTGTCACCTTGGACGTTCTGAACGGCCAGAACGTTCACGATCCGGCCACTTGGGCGTATGTCTGGGAACTGGCTGGTTCTGGAAAAGTTATTGCAATCATTGGTGGGCCACCTTGTAGGTCTGTGAGTCGAATGTTGGAAAAACAGCCTGGACCACCAAGACTTAGGGGACGTGATGGGGATGATCGTTTTGGGCTACCGATGTTGACTGAAGCCCAACAACAAAAAACTGATGGAGATACTGCGATGTTTCTCAAACAGTTGGGGTTGTACATGCATGCTGAAGAAAGTTGGAACCCCGAAACATGGCCGCACATGGAACATGTCAAAAACAGGGTTGGGTTTTTCTTGGAATCCCCACAAGACCCGAAAACCTATCTTCCTGATGGGGCTGGTGATGAATCGGCTAGTTTTTGGGCATGGGAAGAAACCCTTGCGTTTTTGGCCAAGTATGAAAATGTTGGCATGAGCCTTCTCAGTTTTGATCAAGGTGCGTTTGGTCATGTTAGGAAAAAACCAACAACATGCATGTCAAACCTGCCCGATATGTGTGAACTTGATGGGTGCCGATCCGGTCAGAGGGAAAGGCATCTTGTTGTGCACTTGGATGAGCGACTGCAGCAGACCTCAACGTGGTCATTGTGGGCTCCTGGTCTTCGTGCTGCTCTCCGCACATCGCTGCTGGTCTTGGGTGAATGGTATGGGTTGGCACCACCAAAGCTTTCCAAAAGTTTGGGGATTGAACAGTGGCGTCAACACATTGCCCAGGGTCACCAGCCTTACCTAAGGGATTGTCGAACATGTGTTCTCAATATGGCGGGGGCGAAACCACATAGGCGACGGGAAAACCATGGTAGTTCTGCTTGGACTATGGCTGTTGATCTTGTTCCTTTGCCTAGGGCGCGAGACTTAGCCACCCGAAAAATGGCCAAGTATGCCTTGGTTGCCACTGCACTTGTTCCGGTTTTTGGGGATAGTGAAACCTCCAATTCCTCTGAAATCTCAAAAGACCCCAAAAATGGTGATGAAGTTGAACCCCCAAAAGAGGTTGTTGAAACTGTTGATGCCAATTGGGGGGAGGGTCTCGAAGAAAAGGAGTTTGTACTTCAGGGGGAGCTGGATGAACCATGTGATGACCCAAAAAAGGTCCCTGACGGTGATGATGATGAATATGAACCCTCAATTGCTGGGGATGAAATCGTAGCTGACTTTTCCAAAGAACCCAAAAATGTCCCTGTCAATGCTGGGGATGAACCTTTGGATCCGGATGCTCAGCTGCACAAAGAGGTTGAAAAGTTGTCAGCACCCTTGAAAGTCCGACATGTCACTTTGATGGAACCAGTCATGTCAAGGGGTGTTCAACATGTTTTGCCTGCCATGGATCGAATCATGACCCGAATGAAATACAAGGGTGTTTGGGTGAACAGAATCCATTCAGACCGGGCGAAAGAACTGTTGTCCTCAAAATTTCGGTCTTGGGTTGCCCACCAAAACGTCATGCAGTCCTTCACAGCGGGAGATGACCCCCAAAGCAACGGCCATTGTGAGGCCGAAGTCAATCAACTGAAAAGACGTACCAGACTGTTGCTTCATACTGCATCCCAAGAAAACACCCACTGGCCACAGGCTATGAGGTATGCGGTTGAAGAACGGTTGAGAGGTCAAATGAATGCTTTGGGTTCGCCAACTCCAAAAATGTTGCCATACAACTCAAACGTTTTGGTGAAACGAAAACGATGGCACAACCGCCGTGATTTGATGCCCCGACCGTTTGTTGAGGCCAAACTGCTGTGTCCAAGCCCGGACATGACCAATGGATGGCTTGTGTTTACCACCAAGGAACGCCAAGTTTTGCATGCACGTGAGGCCATTTTGCCTGATCCAGTTGGAGACCAAGTTCACTTGCAACTGGAGGAAGCAGAAGCTGGCTCCAAACCTCCTCGCCGCCTTCATGGCAAGCAGCCTATGCCTGGACATCAACCAATGCGAGTGCCTCTGCCAGAAATGCCACGGGATGACCGTGGGGGGGAGTCCTCTTTGGTTTTTGATGGTTTTGATGGTTCAAAGGGTTGTGAAAAAGGGGTTGAACATGTGCATGAAAACCCAGAAGGGGAAAAAGATGAGATCGACCGATGTTTGGAAGAACTGATGAATAAAGAATTGAAAAAATTGGGCTCCACTACCAATGCCAAGGGAATCCCAAAACCCGAAAACCCTGAAAATGATGATGTGGGGGAATACCAAAAACGGGTTGTGGTCAAAACGGAAACCTTGGATACCCTTGAAAAGCAGTTGGGATGGATGCATGAAAATGTGGTTGATTCTCTTCATGATTTGTTGGATGTCGTCCCCTCAAATGAATATCTGGGAAACTTTTGTGGGTCACGAATCGACTGGTTGCAAACGGAAAGGGAATGGTTGGAACGGGATCTCATAACCCTCAAAAAGGCCAAGGAAAACCATGTGGTTCATGTGTGTGGCATGCAACTTGAAAATGGGGAATTGGCAGGTCAGGGGGAGGTTCTTCAAACCACCACCATACCCCTAAATGATGTTCGAAAAGAACTTCCGTTGTGGAAGGAAGCCATGCTGAAGGAATACCACAGCCTGGTTCATGAGACGAAAGCCATTGAACCTGTTGAGTTGTCAATTTTGGACCAAGAAAATGTTGAGTTTGTCCCCGGAAAGTTAGTCACTGTTCGAAAAGCGGGTCCAAATGGGGGAAAGAAAAAGTGCCGCGCCGTAGTTTGTGGCAACATGCTCAGCAGCGACTTGGATCCAGCTCCAGGGAGTCTCTATGCTTCAGGGGCTGATGGAATTCTCATTCGGGCAACACTGGCTCACTCGGTCGAAATGGATTGGGGCATTGGCCTGGCTGATGTTCGCACAGCATTCCTCCTTGCACCTCGACCGAAACCTGTGGAAACTCGGGAGGTTATTGTTGTGCCACCAAAAATCCTGGTTGAAGCTCAAGTGTGTAAGCCCACGGAAAGATGGAGGGTTCACAATGCGTTGTACGGATTTGGAACATCACCAGCGCATTGGGCTGTCCACAGGGATAACACCATGTCGGGTTTCAAATGGGATCTTGGTGAAAAGCACTTGTACCTCCAAAAAAACCCCGAAGGGAACTTGTGGAAAATCATGCAACAGGGTTCAAATGGTTGTGTTGATGTTTGTGTTGGTCACGTTTTGGTTTATGTTGATAACATCATGGCACTTGCAAAAGATGAGGTTAGGCAATCGTTTTTCGACCGCTTGCAAAAAGAATGGAAATGCAGTGATGTTGAAACGGTTGACCAAAACAATTGGGTGCGTTTTTGTGGGTTCGAACTAAAAAGGTACGGGGATGGGGTTAGCTTGATGGTTGGCCAAAAAAGCTATACCGCTGAACTGTTAAAAAGACATGATGGTGTTGCCCCCAAAACATGTCCCATGCTGAAGTCCGAACATGAAGAACCCCTTGAAGAAAACCTTACCACCGAAGACATAAGGGCTGCTCAGGCGATCACGGGAGAACTCCTTTGGTTAGCAGGTAGGAGTAGACCCGACTTGTCATATGTGGTAGGTGCCATGGGTCGTCAAGTGTCAAAAAGACCAAAGTGGGTTCAAAAGGTAGGAGACCATGTCTTAGGGTTTTTGAGCACAACACAGGACACATGCCTGGTGTACCGCCCTTGCAACAAGGATCACGGTGCTTTAGGTACTCTCCAGGTACCCCGACATGGATGTTTGCTGGAAGCCTTTGCAGACATCTCCTTCGCTCCTAATGGCGATCGAAGTCACCAAGGTATCATCATTTGCGCTGCTGGATCACCAATTCAGTGGGAAGCCTCTCGGCAAGCATTTCATACCATGAGCACAGCGGAAGCTGAGTTGGTAGGTTACTGTGAAGCTGCCACCATGTTGAAATCAGTTGAGGCTCTCATGAAGGTCATTCACATGTCATGTCCAAGTGATGGTTTGGTTGACGGGTCGCATGTTGACCACAGTTTTGAAAAAGTGGTTTATGGGGATAATTCCAGCGCTTTGAGCATCCTAATGAATCCGGATGGGGGATGGAGAACAAGGCATTTACGTCTTAGGTCCTCATGTCTCCGAGAACTTTTAAGGGATGACCCTCAAAACTGGAAGGTTCGACACCAACGGGGAATCGACTTGCCTGCTGATATGTTGACCAAACCCATAGTGTTGCAAAGGGAATGGATCAAGTTTTGGCATTTGTTGGGTTTTCATGTTGACCCCGAAATCCCAAAATATGGTGAAGATAGCCCCAAAACCAAAACCAAAAACAAACCTGCCGTGCCGAGCCCTGTTTCAGGACTTGAAAGCACTAAGGAAAAAACTGAGGAAACTGATGATGACCTCACCGTGAAGAAGGTCAAAGCACTGGTTTGCATTGCTGCGCTGTCTACGGCTGCTATGGCGAAGTGCTATGCAGCTGACCTGCGGCTGAAGTGCGCTAACCTGGTGCTGGAACTGGCGAAGTGGCTTACTGCTGTTTGGCATTCTCCACCTTCAAAAGAAGGTTCGCCCAAAGAGGCCTGTTCAATAGGGTGGGAGGTGGAAGAACCATCAAGAGCCATTGGCCAGAAGAAAGTCCAAAAAGCCAGGGGACACGAACCGGCTGCAACAAATCTTCCAAGGGAAAATGAACCTGGAAGATCAACCCTGAAAAATGAAACCTCGAAATATGTGGAAGCTCCAAGGGAAAACGAACCTGGAGACAACAACCTTGGGGA
This sequence comes from Cladocopium goreaui, assembly GCA_947184155.2. NCBI lineage: Eukaryota > Dinophyceae > Suessiales > Symbiodiniaceae > Cladocopium > Cladocopium goreaui. The sequence continues at coordinate 357,159 of CAMXCT020006621.1, read as the reverse complement.
GTTTTGGGAACCCTCAAATGAAGTTTGTTGGGATCACCGTGAATACCATACCCCTCAAGAGTTTTGGGATTGTACCTCCGAAGATGAATTTGGGGATTGCGTGGCTTGGCACTCTTGTGGACAGGCGCAACATGTTTTGGAGTCCGTTGGTTGTGACTCTCCAGTTGAAAAACATGACGTCAGTTCATGGCCACTGTTGGCCGTTAAGCACCACTGCCCAACGGGCTGCCCCGGCCGTAGTCCGGTCAAACTTGCAGCCATGACGCCGAAGATGTCAAAGCCGAAGCCACCTGTTCCGCCGCAGGTGTTTGAACATGCTGCTGTCACTGCGCCGCCTGTTGCTGCTGCGCCGATGCCTGCGGCTGCTGGCCCAAAAAGAAAGGCTCCACCGCTGATGCTGCTGTGTGCATCGGCTATGGGAGATGCTGCAAGTTCTGCGGGTCGTCCAAAGCAAGACCCATACATCGGCACTTTGCCGAAGTTCCCGCCTGCGAGAAGGGAGGCTGAAAAAGCCCAGAAAAAATCTGGGGGTACGGGGCTAGATGAAATGCCTCGACATGGACCTTGGTTGGATGAAAAATACCGCCAGCCGAATACAACTGGAAAAAAGGACTCTTGGTCCGTTGCAAAATGTGGAAATGAGATCTTCTTGGTGAAGGTCCATAGAGCGCCTCGACGACAGCGCTTCCACCCACTGCACCGTTCTGCACCTGTCGAAGCGAAGTTTTTGACAGGTGAAAGAGTCACCAAGGCCTTTTTCGTGAACCCTGCAGATGACGGTCCGGGATTTTTGGTCTCTGACAGATGGGACAATCCCGTGGTGCGGTCCGAAACCAAATGGACCGGGTATACCTTCCTCACTATGAGGAATGAAGCCTTGGAAGGTCTGAAAATACAGCTGGAACCGGCTGACACCGCTGATGGACCTCCGTGGCCTGCTGCTCCCCCTGCAAAGGAGGACGACATGGACGTGCACGTCGGTCTTCACAGCGAAATGCTGACTCCAAGGCGCCAAAGACCCCAAAGGGAACCTGGCCTAGTAATTGGCCGCTTGTACCTGGATGGATGCTTGGCTTCGAGTGGAACTGGGACTTTGTCAAGTGCTGAGTCTCAGGAAACAAGGCTGGTCCCTATGCATGACCCGACCAGTTCCTACAACAAGACTTCAGGAACTACCTCGGTGGGATACAATCGTGGCGGTGGTGGCATCATTCGACGTGGTGTTGCCGCTCTGGAGCCGGCCTCTTCGAGCTCTGGATATGACCCACGACTCCCCAGGTCCTATCTACCTCTTACAGAGGATTGGGACGTGCCGCTGGTAGAATGTGCGCTTGTCACTGATGATGAAGATGAAGAAGATGAAAACCTCAACAATGAGGACGAGGAGCCGGTGCCTTGAGGATCTGGCTTTATGCTGCTGGAGCTCTACTGAGGGCCGGAGGCTGAGTTTTGAATGTTTTCCTGAACTGCAGTAAACTGCAGGGGGGAGTGTGGTTCACCCGATCGAGCCATAACTCCATATGCAGTTGCATGTGGTCAAAGAAACCATAAGTTTCAAAAGTTGGGTGGCATGTAACATGGCATGGCCACCTGCACAAGGATGACACGCCATTGAACAAATGGCTCAAGGTGCCTCTTGCAAAAAAGAGGGCACCAGCAGCTGCGAAGTTGCACCTGTGAAACCACGACTACAAATGCCCATCCCTCACAATTACCAGCAGTCACTGCCACCAGGAGCATTTGTGAAGCAGCAGTAGAATGTGTAAGGGTCCTGAATTGCATCCAATTTTGGTGGTTTCGCCACAGTGAGAAGCACAATGGGCAGAACTTGAATCTGTCAGACGTTTCTCTTGTTTGGTGAAGGGCTTGAAGCAGCTGCGTCTCTTTTCTTCTTTTGGCTCGCTACCTACAGTCTTTGCAGGCTTTGCTCAATTGGAGTACATTTATAAGCATTGCAATAATGCCTCCAACACCAGCACTGTGCATATTGAGTACGCCAGTCAGGATACCGTTAGTGACGGCAAGCTCCTTCTCTGAAGACCTTGTTTTCAAACATACCCATGTTTGGTCCAAACTTTAAGTTCCACGCAAGATTCCATACTCGGTGTGCAAAAGCTCGCCCTACATGTTTTTAACGTGGAGCATTTTTTAAGGTCTTAAACGATTTGAAGCAGTCTTCCAATTATTGCAGCGCACGTGATTGCCCAGCCCCACCCCAATTCCATCTCCAGCCTAGCATCGGTTGCGTGCGCAACTTCAAGTGAGTGAATTTTATCAGCCACATGTTACTCCACCCCAGCCCGCAAGTAAGCCGTAAGTAAGCCGTAAGCCGTAAGTAAGCCGTAAGTAAGAAAGGAACCGTTACAGTAAATCTGTCAGAGTCAATGGATTGTGATTGTAATGGATATCTACAGTAACTTTTTTTAAAGGTCCTAATTAGTGCAGGATAGTGGTCTTGATCTGAGTTGATCCGAAGCTGAAATCCCCTGGGCGTGAGGGACTCTGCTGTGGGTTGATGATTAGTTCCAGTATTATATATTGGGGACTGTCATAATCCATGAGAGTTTTGAATTGGGAATGCCGTTCCTGATCAAGCAAGAAAAAAGGGATGAGAGTCTTGAACACTGAGCAGTGACCAGTTGACCCTTAGGGTAGCATCATTGAATCATTGATCACTGGCTCAAGTTTTGTGGATCTCATCAGTGAAGGCACCCCGGGGCTTTTGATAGTCACAAAGCTCATGGCGACAAATCTCCTTTTCGGATATTCCTGTTGCTTGATTGCTGGCATCGGTTTCGCAGTGAACTACCTGCCAGTCAAGAGCTGTGACGTTGGTGATGGAATCTTTTTCTCTGCGGCGATGTCAGGAGGAATCCTTCTCGTGGGCTTGGTCACAGGGATGTTCCTCACCTCAACACCAAATGCCGAAATCCCAGCCTTCGAGCCTTTAGCTGCAGCTGGTGGGGCCATGTGGATGCTGGGAAATTTGATGTGCCCATACATCATCCAGACCATCGGCCTCGGCCTTGGCCTCACCGTTTGGGATCTGAGCAATATGCTCATGGGATGGGTCACAGGCTACTTGGGGCTTTTTGGTCTTCCCAAAGAACAGGATGTGAAGCAGCCATGGGCCAACTTTGTTGGCCTGGTGCTGGCATCTGTCTCGTTGATTTTCTTTTCCCTTGCATCTGCATTTGATGACTTCGAACCTGCACGAGAGGTCGAGATAAAGAAGGTAAATTCGGAATGTGGAGATTTACCGGACATCGAAGATGGGCAGACGACCATGCAGAAGCCTGCGACACTGAAACATGGGGAGCGAGGGGATGCCGGTTCAGATTGCGCAAATCGCATGAAGGCAATGTTGGGCTTCTCAATGGCAATCCTAGCAGGCGTTTTGTTCGGCTCAACGTTCGATTTGCCAATGGATCTCAAGAATGGCATCTTTGGTCCAGACCACAGCCAGCACATCATGGACTATGTGTTGAGCCATTTCATCGGTATCTTTGCTGCAGCTTCGTTTGCCCTTACAGTCTACATCAAGGTCAGGGGGAAGAAGAGCCAGCTGCCACGGCAGCTCATCGTTCCTTCTTTGGTCTCTGGTGTGATTTGGGGGATCGCGCAAGTGGCATGGTTCCAAGCAAACATTGAGGTGGGTTTCGCGATAGCGTTTCCGATCATCGGTAGCCTTCCAGGCATCATCGGGCTTTTCATTGGATGCTGCTGTCTAGGAGAAGTCAGGACTACACGGAGCCGCATATTTTCACTTGTCGGCCTGCTTCTGAGAGTACCAGGAGTCCTTCTTATCGCCCTTTCCTCAGTGTAGTTCAGATATTAGTTGAGAACCAGGACTGCTGCAATGTCGGTGGTAGATGGATGACTGGTGAAGTGACTAGGGTCATTTCCATCCACTCCGATAATCCTAATTAGACAGATTTGCTGTTGGTTTATTCTCCTTTAGTACTGCGAGCGTTTAGGCAAGTTTCAATGCTTCTGCAGCTCATGTAGACCAGATGAAGCTATGTTTTTTTCCCTGCTCAAGTCTTGGTGAGATTCTGGAACGGAACCTCTGGTGTTGGTGTTCTAGTTCATCACCAAGCAGCCTATATCTTCCCACGCTCTTCGAATGGTGCTCCTGCAATCCGATGGACCAGCATCAATCCATTATTTTCCATTGTACAGATATCGTTCCGAGTAGCCCTCAACTGGCAACTTTTTGTGGACCTTGCGGTTTGGGGTTGAAGTCAAAAAAATGATCATGGGTTTTAACTTTAACCATCAAAAATGAGCATGCGTCGTACAAGTAGCACCAAAAATGAAACCTTTCATTCTTGATTTCTGCTGTGCAAAGGCTCCGACCAAGCAAGTAGAGTGCAGTATGTAGAGTGCAAGTCTTCAAGGAACTTCACAGCGTAGATTTGAGCCAGCTGTGTTCAGGTAGTTCTGGATTGCATGCTTCTGGAAGGAGCGGCTTCTTGAAAAGCTTCACTATTCATTTGAGCAGTGACCAAAATTTCTGTTGATTATATACATTTGCTGATAATCTACTACTGGGGGATGCATTGGGATTATACTACGTGGCTTTAGGGATTGCTATGAATCCATTGCATGGGCCCCTAAGGACAGAGGAATTTGAACACTGCTGATTTGAAGACTTCAAAATCTTCAAATGTCTAGTATAGTTTGCCTCACTGAAACTTCAGCACACAGAGTTTGGAAGATTCGCTTGGCATATTTTACATTATTTTAACATACACGTCCAAGTTCTATGCCATACTATGCCTTTGGAAGCGCAGCGCCACAGTGCGCTGCACACCTTTGAAGGTCTCAGCTATGATGTCCATGATGAGATGAGTTTCGAGGTTTTCCAGCAGGTGATGCGCAACCCAGGTGCAGCATTGCAAGCTTGTTTCAGGAGGTGTGAAAAGCAGAGTATCATTCCTCTTGTTGGTCTATCGAATTCTATTGCAACTCTTTGGTTCAGAAGAAACACACCAGCCGAAACAGGTGTTCGCGCGTCTTTCGATGCTGTCGAAGTTTGCCTACACCTTAATTGTTGTCGCTGCTGTTTCATGCTACGAGACGCGATGTGTCGTGTACCTGCTGAACACATTTGCACTGCTCCTATCTGAAGCCACGTTTGGCTCAGCACAGCTGCCAGAATGGACCGGCAGCACTTGTTGGGACAGATCCGAAGTAGCGCCAGCTTGCCAGAGCTCTTGGCCCATGAAGAAAATTGCCGGTCTCGACTCACTGTGCAAGTAGAGTCCATGTACAAGATGCAGAAAACCTTTCACCGTGACCAGCAGTCACATGTGAGCCACTTGCGGAAGCAGCGGGAAAGTCCACATTATCAACACGTTCGCAGAAGGCCGCTATCTCGTCATTTTGGGGGCCTCGGGGGCAGCTACAATCAGCACACGCAGCTGGGAAACTGCTTTCAGCAGGTGCAGCAGCTGGATCAGGCGCTGGCGATAATACAAACAAAGAAAGATCAACTCCAGGACCAACACAAAAAGGCGATGCTGGTGAAGCCAATCCAAGCCTCAGGCCTGTACGACTCGAAATTCTTGAAATTTTCACGAAACGTAGACTGGGCTCCTGAGTCTGAGTTTCATGTACTTTACTACCTGTGGCAGGGTTTGCCTGCAGTCACTGAACATTGCCAGTTTAGTATATACGCTCTTCACTCGAGGGGGGTGGGCCCTGCCCCGTCCCCCGATCGATTGCCCGTAGCTCTGTTCATTTTGCAATGACTTTCTTGGCTGTATATAAATGCTTTCAATTGCCAAAATAAACTAAACGCACCGCCAAACAACTCGAACTTTCTCACAACCCTCTGCTCCAACACTTTTACCTCCAGCGTCTTTTACTTATACTTCTTATGTCATTTAAACTGCGCTATTCCCGCAACACACCTTCACACTTCTCAATTCTTCCATCCCTTTGTGCTGCTGACCCCACCATTTCTTGTACTAAGTACTATATCCTTCCACTTTTCTCATTCATCAAGCCTTGCCAACACTTCCCCCTGTGACTGCATTCCTCTCGCAACTCCTTCTGAGGCTCATTTCTTCTACCAGCAGTTCTTTATCCTTTTTTGAACATTCTTTCTACTCTACTATATTTCGCCACCTGTCAGGTGAGGGTTGTTAGATTTTATGTCAGCCTGTCCGCCTTCTTCCTTCCTCCTTCTTCCTCCTCCTTCCTCCGCCGGACCTCCGCCGCAAGCTCAGGATCAGAGGGTTCCCTGCCGGACCTCCACCGCAAGCTCGGGATCAAAGTGTTCTCCGCCGGACCTCCACCGCAAGCTCCGGATCAGAGTGTTCCCGGCCGGACCTCCGCCGCAAGCTCAGGATCAGAGGGTTCCCCGCCGGACCTCCACCGCAAGCTCGGGATCAAAGTGTTCCCCGCCGGACCTCCACCGCGAGCTCCGGATTCCCTGCCGGAGCTCCACCGTGAGCTCCGGATCAGAGTGTTCCCCGCCGGAGCTCCACCACGAGCTCCGGATCAGAGTGTTCCCCGCCGGAGCTCCACCGCGAGCTCCGGATCAGAGTGTTCCCCGCCGGGCCTCAACCACAAAGAACTTCCGAAGATATGCCATAGAATGCCAGAAAGAATTTCGGAAGATATGGCATATATCAGGCTGCTTTCTTGCTAAAATAGAATGTCAGACAGAATGCCAGAATAGATGAAAGAAAGAATGTCAGAAAAATAGAAAGAATGCCAGATAGAATGCCAGAGAAAAGAATAGATGCCAGAAAGGATGCCAGATAGGATGTCAGAATAGATGCCAGATAGAATGCCAGAGTAGAATGTCAAATAGAATGCCAGACTAGAATGTCAGAAAACATGTGCCATATATACTTCCAGATGAGATGTCAGAAACTATGACAAAATGATGTCATGGCGGGGATCGCTCGAAATAAAGTTTTTTTTTGCTCCGCGGCATGGCTAGCTCCGTTCTTTCGCCGCTCTTCTCTCGACACCTTTTCACAGTTGATGTGTCTAAGACTGCGTCGTATTGTTGCGATGTTTCTCTTGGAAAAGGTGCTCCATTGTGTTTCAGATTCTTGTGTCACCAATCGCTTGCTACAAGTCCTTTGCACCTTTTCGGTATGTTCGACACCGACCTGGAAACTAGTCAAAGACACAGAACGCCTCAGTATTTGTTTTGGGCGGTGCATCCTGGAAACTTGAAGTCAACTCCAGAGGCTGGGGTGGATGTAATTTTCGCGCTTCATACAGCACTGATTCCACTATGACGTGTAAACTTGAATGCAGGTCTTCCTGCCAAAATATTTCTGGAAAAAACTTCTACCGCGTACTTTGGGTCTGAGAGCATGGCCATGGTCGAAAATATTTCGCCCAAATAAGGCATTTTGCACCCAGTGGCTAGGTTGTGCGTGGTAGGCCTTCACTGGTGCTTTCGCTGCTTTTCCCTTCCTTAAAAGGAGAGGGAAAAAAAGATACCGATATGCCAAGCTTGAAACCTGACGCGAAAATCCACGTTGACAAAAACATGTTTAGAAACACCATGTTTCCCGAGCAATCAACCGAGACGGACGGAGGAAAGCCGGTCCTCCTCCTCCTCCTCATCATCATCATCATCATCATCATCGTCATCGTCATCGTCATCGTCATCGTCATCGTCATCATCATCATCATCATCATCACCATCACCATCCACCATCACCATCCACCATCACCATCGTCACCGTCATCATCATCACCATCATCATCAGCTCTGTCATCACCACCACCACCACCACCCCCATCATCATCATCATCAGCAGCATCATCAGCATCATCAGCATCATCAGCATCATCACCATCGCCACCATCATTATCACCAGCACCATCAGCATCATCATCATCATCATCATCATCAGCATCCTCCTCCTCCTCCTTCTCATCATGCCATTTTCCAGCTCATCATTTGTGCATCCTCGTCTGTATTTTCCTTGGAAGGGGGACTACAAACCCTTGCGGTAGCCACAGTTTGCAAAAGACGCAAAAATAATATTATGGTTTTTATTTCTGCATGTTGAAATTTACACCTCCACATAATTGTCACACAACCAATGTGTTGTACGTATATTTTGGCTCAAGGGTAAAACAGTTGAGTGTGCTGTTTGCTGTGCATATTTTGTGAAAGTGGTAGCGGAGCACTGGCTCCGGTAAAGGGCTCCTTGGGTAAGTGATACCAATGGCTACCCCGGAAGAGCAGTTAGCTCAGTTGGCTGATCGAGTGAATCAGCTTGGACAGTTGCTCCAACAGAGCCAAGAAAGGAACGCTGTGTTGGAAGGCCGCATGCAAGGATTGGAAGCGGCAGGAGCACAGATGGGACCCGCAATTCAAGCACTAGCAACAGCACAGACAGAAGTCGCAAACGCAATGAAGAAAGATGAAAAGAAAATCAACCTAGTGGACAACAGAGGAATTGGAAAGCCGGATAAGTTCAGTGGTAAAGAGAGTGAGAGCTACCTCAGATGGAGAATCAAGACAGAGTCATTCATGTTTTCAGTGTTCCCGGAAATGGAGCAAGTGCTGAATTGGTGTGAAGAACAGGAAAACACTGTGACGGAAGCTCGGGCCCAAGCTGCTTTCGGCGTGGGCACGGCTAGTCCAGTGGATGACCTGAAGGATAAGGAGATTGAAGGATGGATGGAACTTGTGAACCGCTACGAGAGCAGAAAGGACAGCGCAGGAAATAGACAGAGCATAGCTCAGGACATCAAGATGTCGATCTTGGAGTCCATGTGCCCTCCAGAGGTCGAAAGACACCTACAACTTAACAGAAGTCGTTTCTTGGACTTCGATGACATGCATGCCGAACTCGCCAGCTACCTTGAGACGCGAGTTGGAGTGAAGCTCAAAATTGAGTCACTTGGCAGCAAGCCGAAGGGTGAAGATGACATGGACATTGGAGGATTTGGCAAAGGAAAAGGCAAGAAAGGTAGAAAGGGTTCCAAAGGTAAAGGCAAACATGGAGGCAAAGGCAAGGCCAAAGATAAAGGAAAAGGTAAGTCGAGTGGAAAACATGGAAAACATGGTGGCAATTCTGGCTCAAGCCTGTCCGTGGTTTGCTTCAACTGCGGAAAGGCTGGACATTACCAGAAGGATTGCAGGTCACCTCCCAACAACAGCAACAACAACAAAGGTAAAGGTAAAGGAGGAAAATCCAAAGGAAAAGGGAAACAAATCAGCAGCATGGAACAACAGGGTGAACATCAGGAACCTGAAAGAGAAGCCGAAACCGGCTATCTCGAGCTTGCCATGTTAACGGCAGTCTCGGACGATGAACCGATACCGGGAGAAGTCGAAGTACCAGATGTTGGATTGCCAGATGCAACTCGAGTAGAAGCAAGGAAAAGGTACCGAAGACTGTTGAGAGAAGGAGCTACGATGACATGGAGGGACATTCCGGTCGCAAGGTACAGACAAAGACTTGCGGCATCAGTTGAAGCTGCAAGCAAGTACCGTGGATCGGTTGCCCAGTCAATGGCTCAGATGGTGTTCCGCCGAGAAGGACTCGAAGATGCCTGCAGTTCATGTGACGATCGTGCAGGGCCATCTACAAGTGCAGCAATGGACTATGCTGCAAGGAAGTCTGCCCACGGAGTTGGGTCGGCTGAAACTGGCCAGACAACTTCGGGGATCCGAGAAGAAGAAGATGAAGATACTGTGGATGATACCACAGATTCTGAAGCTGAAGATGAAGTCGAAGATGAAGCCGAGGCTGAGACCAAAGAACCAGAAGAGCCTGATGAAGATCCAGGGTATGAAGCTGAAGATGACGAGGATGTCGAGGCTGTGATGGAAGGATACCTTGATGAAATGAGAGAGTACGACATGGATCAGGAAAGAGAGAACATCAGGAAGATTCTGAACGAAGCTAAGGAATTCCTCACAGCTGAAAAGGACGACAATGAAGTCCAGAGGCGATTGGAGTTGGAGAAGTTGGCAAAATCGCCGGAGAAGGATGAGAATGAAATGGAAGCAAAAGATGATGAGAAGCCAGACACAAAGGAAACGACCCTGCCTGATTCAGGCAGAGTTGTGACCCCGATGACTGGCGTTCTCATGCATCGTACCATTGAAGGACTTCAGGTTGGCCGATTGCACCATGAGAAACGCAAGTTGGCTGAAATGATCGAAAATGCTGAAGATGAGGAAGAAGTTCAAAGACATGAGAAACGCATCGCAGAAATTGAAGAGGAGTTGAAGCAGTTACGCAACTACATCTCGAAACAGGATAAGAGTACCAGAGAAAACCCTGTGAAGATGCTGACCAAAGAGAACCTGACGGATCAGCAGTGGCATGATGCGCGCTACTTCAGGGCTATCGCAGCAGGAGTTCCGCACAACGAAGCATGGCGTAAGGAGAAAGCACGACGCCGAGCTATCATCCACCGACAGCAAGGTGTGGGTGAAAGAGCTAAAGTTCGAAAGGAACTACATGCGAAGTGGATCAAGGAGTATAGAACCAGAGCACTGAAAGAGGAGGAAAAGATACCAGCAGATACGGAACAGATCGGGTACCAAGGCATGGAGACTGAAGTGATCAAGGAAGGTGAGGAACCAGGAAGTTCAATGAAGGTTTCCAGTGGAATGTCAAGAACGGGATCCTATAAGGAAAAGAAGGTGTTCAGACCCCTCACCAAGGAAGAGTTTGAGTCATTCCGACAAGAGACAAGGGATGACGAACGAAAGGTGATGGAGAAAGGTCGAACCGAGATGAGAACCAAGAAGAAGACCAAAGGAAAGACAGTTGCGAAGAAGCAGAAGAGGAACAGAAAGAGAAAGGAAAGGAGACAGCGTACCACAGCCTGTCGAGCGTTGGCATGGGAAGGAGAATGCAAAAGGGATCCATGCCCGTTCTCTCATGACCAGGCTGTCATCGATGGACTGAAGGACCAACATTGCAGATTCTTCTTGCATGGTTCGTGCAGGTATGGATCGAAATGCAAGCTGCTCCACGATGACAAGGAGATGGAATTGGTACGCATGGAGAAGAAGACGAAGCAGATCATTTCTCAGCTTGAAATGCGACCACCACCAGCACCAAAGAAACGAAGAGCTGAGGAGCCAAAGGAAGAAGAGGTAAAGACTGAAGGAGAAGATGAGGCAATGTCAGAAAGACCTCATGAAGATGTCATGGATGATCCAGAAGAAGAGAGAGAGCCTAGCGTGACCACGGAGATCAAAGGACTTCGGGAGTTCGAGAATCGCACTGAGGACCAGATGTACATGAACGCACCATGGAGAAGTCCGGAATTCTTTGAGAACAAAGGCAAAGGCGACAAAGATCGCGGAAAGGGCAAGGCAAAGAGAGGAAAAAGAAAATCCGGCCGAGCTGCGTCAAGTGCTGCAAGGGTTGATGCCGAAGATGATGATGATGCAGTAACCACTAGGACTGAAGATGAGATGGATGATGTTAGGATGACCAATGCTGAACGTAGAGCAGCAAATCCTGGGGACGATGATGAAAGGTTCGGGGTTCGTCTGTGCACGTCAAAAGTGGGTCGTTTGTGCACGTCAGACCGTTGGTCGTCTGTGCACGTTTTTGTTGTGTGTTTTTGTCATTGTATCTCTGTAACATGATTCTTCTTTAGCTTTTTTTTAAACATCATCACACAACTCATCAAGTTATGTTTTTTTCCTCACATCTCTGTGTGGGGCTTTTGTTTTTAGGTTTGTATTCCTTGCCTTCTCCTCCTTCTCCTCCTGAGTTGCTTCTTTCTCTCTCAACTTCACCCAAATTGTCTCACACAACTCACACAACTCATCTCACACAACTCCTCTCATCTCACAAGTCACAGAACTCGTCTCACACCACTCCACTCATCTCACAACTCACACAACTCGTCTCATCTCACAAGTCACACAACTCATCTCACACAAGTCATCTCTCACAACTCATCTTACACAACTCAACTCACTCAAGAGCTGCTTTCGTGTGCCATTTGGTGGAGCTGCTTTCGTGTTCTCTCACTGAAGTTCACCCAAGTTCTTTCACACAACTCATCTCACAACTCACACAACTCATCTCACACAACTCCTCTCATCTCACAAGTCACAGAACTCGTCTCACACCACTCCACTCATCTCACAACTCACACAACTCGTCTCATCTCACAAGAAAGATGATGAGGTTGCTGTGCGTGTGCAGGCATAGGAACATGAACCTAATTAACTCACCCCACCCCACCGGTAACTGATCATGAAAGAGCTGTGCCTGTCTCTGCTCTACGGGAAGAAAGATGATGAGGTTGCTGTGCCTGTGTGTGCGTAGGAACATGAACGTTATCATCCCACCCCACCCCACCCCACCCCCACCCCACCCCAAGGGTAACTGATCATGAAAGAGCAGTGCGTGTAAGTGCTCTACAGCAAGAAAGATGATGAGGTTGCTGTGCGTGTGCAGGCATAGGAACATGAACCTTATTAACTCACCCCACCCCACCGGTAACTGATCATGAAAGAGCTGTGCCTGTCTCTGCTCTACGGGAAGAAAGATGATGAGGTTGCTGTGCCTGTGTGGGCATAGGAACATGAACGTTATCATCCCACCCCACCCCACCCCACCCCCCCCACCCCACGGGTAACTGATCATGAAAGAGCAGTGCGTGTAAGTGCTCTACAGCAAGAAAGATGATGAGGTTGCTGTGCGTCTGTATGCATAGGAACATGAACCTTATTAACTCACCCCACCCCACCGGTAACTGATCATGAAAGAGCTGTGCCTGTCTCTGCTCTACGGGAAGAAAGATGATGAGGTTGCTGTGCCTGTGTGTGCATAGGAACATGAACGTTATCATCCCACCCCACCCCACCCCACCCCACCCCCCGGGTAACTGATCATGAAAGAGCAGTGCGTGTAAGTGCTCTACAGCAAGAAAGATGATGAGGTTGCTGTGCGTGTGCAGGCATAGGAACATGAACCTTATTAACTCACCCCACCCCACCGGTAACTGATCATGAAAGAGCTGTGCCTGTCTCTGCTCTACGGGAAGAAAGATGATGAGGTTGCTGTGCCTGTGTGTGCATAGGAACATGAACGTTATCATCCCACCCCACCCCACCCCACCCCACCCCCCCCACCCTCCCCACCCCACCCCAGTGGAACATGAAAGAGAGAGGTTTATCTTGCCCGAAATGGCTAGTTCCCAGCATCAATGTGCGCGGATGACCGCTCTTTGTGCGCGGATGACGCGGTTTCGCTGTGCGCGGATGACTCGTTTGCAATGTGCGCAGATGACTCACTTTCAATGTGCGCAGATGACGCGTTGACCATGATGAAACCCATGGAATCATGAGTTGGGCGGATTTGAACTCTTTCGATTCGAACGAGTTTGAACCAGAACTCCAGGGTTTGTACAAACATGTGGTTGTCAATTTTGACACTGGAGCAGCGGTTTCAACCGTACCGCTGAAAGAGTTTGGAAGGTATGCATTCGGTGAAAAGCAGTCCACCCGCTACAAAACAGCCTCAGGTGAACTACTTTCTGACCATGGCCAAGTACAGTTGTATGGCAGTGACGCCAACTACACGGACAAGAGCTTGAATGCGAGGGTGACCGATGTGCACCGCATCTTGGCTAGTGGGTCGGAAGTGTGTAAGAGGAATATGGTAATATTGGACAACCAGGGTGGTAACATAGTTCCAGCTGGGTCGAATGCAGCAAAGAGAATCCAAAAGTTTGTAGACCAAGTGTTGAAAGAAGAAGGTGGGAAATCCACCAAGTTGCGAATTGAAAAGGGTGTCTACGTGTTTGACTACTGGGTTGACGAAGACACCACAAAGCAGAAGTTGGAAAGGAAGTCGGGAAACTAACGGCAGGGTTGGCCGTAAGTCCGTTAGAAGAAGAAGAGAGAATGGAGGAGTCGCCAGCGGAAGCTGGGGCCCCTGCTGTTTCAGCAGAGGACCCGGCAGAAGCTGTCGAGGTACAGAGGCCAAAGGTCGCAAGAAAAGTCAGCGATCCAACAGCCCAAGAATTAGAGGAACATCTTGCCACAGCCCACGCAGTTCACAGATCGTGGTGTGGCCATTGCATGAGAGCTCGTGCAACATACGCAAAGCACAGCTCAGTTTCACGGGATGAGGATAGTGAAATCCCAGTCGTATCAATAGACTACTTCTACTATGGTGAGAAGGATGGAGAATCAACGAACTTGCAGGTAAAAGACAGCAAGTCAAAGATGACGTGGGCGACTACAATACCCACGAAAGGACCAGACCTGTTTTCAGTCAACTTCATGTTGGCTTGTTTGAACGAAACCGGGTACAACAGGTTGATTCTGAAGAGTGACGGAGAACCAGCAATCGTCGCTCTGAAACGAGAAGTGAAATCCAAAGCAGCAGGAATTGAGATAATCCTGCAAGAAGCGCCTACTGGGGACCACAGTGTCAATGGTGCAGTCGAAGTCGCAATCAGGGACGAGAAGCGACAGTCAAGAGCACTTTTGAGTGAACTTGAGGAACACTTTGGAAAGTTGGAAGATACACATCCATTACTCACATGGCTAAGTAGTAGACATGCGGCATTTTGCCTGAGTAGATTCAGTATTCAAGATGATGGGAAAACCCCATACCAAAGATTGACTGGAAGAAAATGGAACAGACCTATGGTGACGTTTGGCGAAAAGGTCTATTTTAGACCGTTGGATTCCTACAGGGTTTCCAAGGAAGGTGAATCCGAAAGAAAGAAAGGAGATCTAGCAAGTAGGGTCATGAGTGGCCACTACGTTGGAACGCACGGCAGGAACGCCGATGTGTTGGTGATGACAAGTCAAGGTGTGATTAGAGGCAATACCGTCCACAGGAAACCAGAATCGGAGAGATGGGACCGAACGGAACTCAAAGAATTGAAAGGTACGCCCTGGGCGCTTCGCCCAAGGAGTGCCGAAGATGTGGAACACAGGTTACACATCACGCTGCCTGAGACAACACAGAGATTAACCCCGAGTGTGCGGGATGGAGGTTCCAGGAATCTGTACGTCCGAAAGAAGGACTTGGAAAAGGAAGACGGTACAATGGACTACACACCAGGTTGCAGAGGTTGTGAGGCAATCATGGTTGGATTGCCAGCAGTTGCACACAATGCAACATGCAGATACAGGTTAGAACAGAGGTTGCTACAAACGGAAGAAGGAAGGAAACGTCTAGCAGACGTCGAGAAAAGGAAAGAGGAAGGTACCGAAAAGAAAAAGGCAAAACAAGTGATCACAGGAATGCCGGATCCCACTGAAGGTGAAGTGAGATCATCAGTAGCACTTGGACAACCTGAAGAACCTGAACAACCAACATCGCCGAAAAGGACAAGATCAGACGGAGGAAGAGTTGAAGGTGAGAAGAGAACAAGGTCAGATACCTTGAGGTCAGGAAAACGGATACCAGACAACATCGATGATCTGTACTACGATGCTCAGGAGCAGGAGGGGCCGTTGGTTGTTTCAACCAGTGGAACTTCCGAGGGACAAGCGGTCGCTCCGGCTGTTTCAGCCAGTGGGACTGCTTCAGGATCCGCAGCCCCAGGTGCAGACATGAGTCATGATCAATTTTGGTCACCAGTTACATCGCCAAGTCACGTTAGAGATGTCCAGTCGTTGTTTCACTTTAGCATTGAACCCGACGAAGATTGGGAAGTTTCATTGCAAGATTTGAAATCTCTTGGAGCACATGATGTGAGTGAAATCTTTTCACCACCCAGATTGACAGAGAAGTGCAGGAATTATGGACTACTACCAGGGTACGCAGTTGATTTGGAGACTGGATGGAACTTGTTGAATCCAAATCATGTGAAGAGTCTGGAAAGGATCTTGGATGAGGAGGATCCGTACCTGGTAACTGGAAGTCCACCGTGTGAAGCGTTCTCACCGCTTCAAGCTCTAAACACAGGGAGAGTTGATCCAGCTGTTCGACAGCAAAGGCTGGAATGCAGAAGGATGCTAAAGCAAGCATGCGAGTACTACAAGCAACAGTCAAGGAGGGGTAGGTACTTCCTACACGAACATCCAAAACCAGCAGCCAGTTGGAATGAAGAATGTGTCAAGGAAGTTCAGAACTTACCCGGGACATTCACAATTGAGGGACCAATGTGCAGATGGAAAATGGTGGCTAAAGACGCCAGTGGTGAATCTTATGTCAGGAAAAATACCAGATGGGTTACAAATAGCCCAGAGTTGGCTAAGATTCTGTCGGGCGTTTGCTCGAACAATGAAGGAACTGGAGAATGGCATAGACATGTCCATCTCGTCAATGGACGTGCCAAAATGGCACGGGTATACCCACCAGAACTGGTGAAAGGAATACTAAAGGCCATCAAGCAACAAATGAAAGCAGATGGTGAATACCGAGAAGTGAATGCATTAGATGCAGGATCAAGCCCGGATGAAGATCCACATCTTGAGGACTATGAAGACGAATACATACTGAAGTTTGAGAACAAAGGTGACGAACAGATCTTTTTTGATGAAATCACAGGAGTTCAGTTGGAAACGGAGGAGGTACTGAAAGCGAGACAAGAAGAACTTGCTTGGGTGAAGAAACAGGAAGTATACGTCAAGCGACCAATAAGCGAATGTTGGGCAGTTACAGGAAAAGCACCCATCACGTTGAAATGGATTGATCGCAACAAAGGCGATTCAACGAAGAAGAACTACCGTTCACGTTTAGTGGTTCGGGAAGTGAAGAAGAAACATGGTTCACTCCCAGGACACCAGCTGTTTTCGAACATGCCGCCATTGGAGGCGGTAAAGCTACTATGCTCAATGTTAGCCACAAGTGGCAGTAACGAACAGCTGGCACTTTACGACATATCACGTGCGCATTTCTATGGAAAGGCACAAAGAACGGTATACGTCACATTGCCACAAGGTAACGAAGAAGAAGGAATGTGCGCACTACTGCAGCGCACCATGTATGGCACGCAAGACGCCAGCCATGTCTGGCAGTCAGACTACAGCGAGTTGTTGAAGAAACACAATTTCGAATGTGGAAAAGCTTGGACATCAGTATTTTGGCACAAGGAGAAGAACATCAAGCTGCTAGTACATGGAGACGACTTTTTAGTCCTGAGTGACAAGGCAGGACAAGAATACATGCAAAAGGTTTTGCAAGAGAGATATGAGTTCAGATGTGACGGACTCATCGGAAAAGGTGGAGGATCACATCTGACACTCTTGAACCGAATTGTAACCTACGAACATGAAACAGGAAAAGTGACATACGAAGCTGATCCAAGACACGCAGAAATGATCATCAGACAATTGAACTTGGAAAATGCGAAAAGTGTGGTGACACCGTCGGAGAAGAAAAAGAGCAGTGAAGTGCTGGCATCGGTAGGTCTTCCACCGGTGACAGCAGAACAGACCACACTATACAGAAGTCTAGTGATGAGAGCACAGTTCCTAGCACAAGACCGTGCAGACATAGCAGAAACAGTGAAATCACTGACGAGAAAGATGAAAGCACCAAACGATGCAGACGTCAAGGACTTGAAACGATTAGGTAGATACCTGGTCGGAAAGCCAAGGGTCGTGTGCACCTACGAACCTCAGAGGACACCCAAGGTGATTAAAGTCTACACTGACAGTGATCATGCGGGTTGTCTGTTGACGAGGAAAAGCACAACAGGATTCGTTGTCATGATGGGACAACACTGCATCAAACATGGATCGAATCTCCAATCGACCATTGCTCTGAGCTCGGGAGAAAGCGAGTTTTATGCACTCGTACGAGCATCCGCAATTGGTTTGAGCATCAAGGCGCTCATGCAAGATTGGGGAGCCGAAAGGGCATTAGAGATCTACAGCGACAGTAGCGCTGCACGCGGTACAGCGAGCAGGCGAGGTCTCGGAAAGCTAAGACACGTCCAGACCCGTTATCTATGGATCCAGGAACATGTGGCCGAGAACCACCTGCGGATCTGCCCGATCGGTACAAAGAACAATCTAGCCGATCTATGTACGAAACCCATAGGACGCGAAACTTGTGAGAGACACATGAAGAACATGTGTCAGGAGTATCGTCTAGGGAAAGCTGTTGGAGCAAAGAAGTTAGAATCAACAAAGGTGTAGCGAAGCTAGCACCTGCGTTGAAGGAGGGGTGTTGAAATTTACACCTCCACATAATTGTCACACAACCAATGTGTTGTACGTATATTTTGGCTCAAGGGTAAAACAGTTGAGTGTGCTGTTTGCTGTGCATATTTTGTGAAAGCTGCAGGGCATGGCCTGGTGTTTTTATTTTTCACTTTTATTTTTCAGAAAAAATCAACCACCACATCCTGTAGTGGAACTTCTCTCGTCAATGTTCGGGTTTTGGTTTAGTTGAAATTACGCACAAGGTGCGCAATAGCCAACGATTCACAGTTTATGCACTTCAAACCTGGAGGCAACACTTCTTTTCGCCCACCCCATCCCTGTCAAGTCACAAATTACATGATATTGATTACATGGGCTTAGGATGTGTTAGGTCACCTTAGGTTCCTTTGGTGCGTTTTTCTTTTTGACCCAATGGTGATAGCATGGGGTTGCTAACTCTAAAGGCGGATGGGCACCGTTCGGATCCCGGCTGCTGGCCTGGGCAGGGTGTCCCGGTGTGTTGGCGGTATGGTCTCTTGATGGTGTCTCGGTGGTGTCTCGGTGGTGTCTCGGTGGTGTCTCGGTGGTATTTCGGCATGTCTGGGTGGTTTGTCGGTGGTGCTTCGGCGGTGTCGCGGTGATGCCTGTGGTCTGTTTGTGTTCTTTTTGTGTTCTTGAAACGTTGCTATTGGGGTTGTATGTATGTTGGGGTTGTATGTTGGGGTTGCATGTATGTTGGTGTTCTTGAAACGTTGCTATGGTTATATAATATAAAAAGGTGTGAAGAGATGCCTGCATTCAGCCATGACTGCCAGGTTGCTGTGAGCCGCACTTCATTTGGTGCTGCCGGCCTCCGCCGATGGGTTCAAACCTAGCCGGCCCGAGGATGTCCGGTCTGTCCTTGCGGACTGGCCCGACTGGACCTCCGGTCCGCTTGCATACGGGAAACATACAGATGTCAGCATAGACATGCTGATGGAATAGAAGCAGAGACATGAAGGAATGGCACGACAGTGAAACATGGACAAGATCAACATGATCGTCATGCATGTGTATAGAAACATATACCCTTTCTTTGTTCGTGGCATGAAAACAGCTTGCGCGCTGCCAGTGCACGCTTCGCACTGGTAGCGGAGCTTTGCGTTGCCGCCGCCATGTCGACTGCTGGATCGCAGCCGTTCTTCAGAGATGATGAGGTGGTTGTGGATCGAGATGGGATCCCTCACTACACGGGATCAATCCCAGGACTGATGCGGGAATATCGCCAGAGGGTGTTGTTTGCCTTCAACAACCTGGAGGGCGATGGCAAAGATGAAGCAGAAGAAGCCCGAGATCTGGCAAAGAAGAAACAAAGGTTTGGCAAAAGATTGCTGGACGCCTTGCATGGTGAGGCCTACAAAGCTTGTGAGGACTTGATGGCCGACCACGAGAAGCTGAGAGAGCCAGAGGGGTACAAGCACATCTTTGCAGCGCTCCAGACGATCGAGAAGGTCAACATCGTCAAGCGCACCGAAGCCTTCGACAAGTTCTTTGATTCTTCTCAGAGGAAGAGGGGACAGCCGGTGGACCTCTACATCCGGCAGAGGAAGCAACAATGGTCCGAGTTGCAGGATGTGGCAGAGAACGTGCAGATGTGTGAGGATCTTCGAGCCTACTTTCTGCCGAAGCACGTGGGCATCTCCAGAGAAGATCGACGGACAGTTCTCCTGGCCAACCAGAGCAACTACACCATGGAGGGGATCGAGAAAGCCCTTCGGACAAGCTTCTACGACCTTCATGAGAAAGAACGTCAACGAGATCAATCGGGGTTGTCGAAGAGCTGGGGCCCCAAAGGCGCTGGCCGTGGCATGCGCTCCTATGCTGCCGCAACTTCGGATGACACTTCGTCATGGGCTGCCATTTCCGAGGAAGTGGATGAGGACGCCTTTGAAGAGATTGCGACAGAGGAGGCCTATGCCGTGGAGAGCAATGCTGATGGCGCGCTGGAGACTGAGAATGCAGAGGTTTCCGACTATGGTGCATCCGAGGATGACGAGATCTTCCAGGCCTACTCCACCTACAAGGACAGCCGCAAGAAGCTCAAGGACATTCAGAAGTCCAGAGGCTACTTCAAGAACGATGGCAAGTACCAGAACAATGCTGCTCGAGATCAGGCCAAGCAGGCCGAGAAAGCCAGAAGCCGATGCGCTGCCTGTCATCGGTTGGGTCATTGGGCTGGTGATGCAGAATGTCCAGCCGCAACACGGAGTGGACCCAAGAAGGTTTTCAAGGGTGGCAAGAGCAAAGGATCTGGGAAAGGCCGAGCTGGCAAGGCCTACATGGTGGGTGAGTCGCCAACCTTTTTCATCTTGGGCGATGACCTGGAGGAGGAAGAGGCCTACTGCGACATGGTCTTCGACGATGGGGATAGCAACATCAATGACATGCAGCAGGACTCTGGATTCACAGAGACAGACCTTCGGCGCAAGACCAATCAGACTGGTCGCACCACTGAGTCAGGCACTTCTGGCTCAACTCCATGGGTGAACCCTGAGGAATCGCCAATGGTTCCCATCCCAGTTCAGGACTTGCGGGTCCACTATGTCAACGACTTGGAAGATGTCTGCCCCAAGTACCTGAAGGAGGACAAGCTGACGCTGAGAGAGCTTCAAGCCTTGTGCGACAAATGGGAGGTCAAGGTCTCTGGAACCAAGGAGGAAGTGAGAGATCGTTTGGTCCGCTTCTTTGCTGGCCAAGCCGTCGTGCAGAAGGGTTACTCCAAGCTCTACGTGCAACTGCGGGAGAGGGAGCTACCAAGTTCCCGGGATATGCCTTTGGCGCCTCGTCCCAACTACAAAGCGCCACCAACAGCTTTGGCAAAGGCAAAGGCATCAACATCGACCGCATCCTCTACACCAACTTCTGGTCGTGGATATGCAGCTGGAGCCAAAGATCGAGGCAAAGCAGTTACTGAGATGATGGGAAATGAGGACTGCCGTTTCTTTCGGCCCACTGCAGAGCACTTGGAGGAGACACCCAAGAAGGATCCACAGACTGGCATTGCAGTTCCCGACGAGCTCGAGGTTGGAAAGCCACATGCCGCCATTGTTTGCGCTTTCTGTGGCCGCCCTATGGTGCTTCGTCGTCACTGGTCGGACCCAAGCCTTTACTTTGAATGCTCCGATCCGAACTGCAAGCACTTCACCAATTACAAGGATGGACTCGAGATGCTGCGGGCCTCAAAGCCTGCCAAGTCCGAGAAGTGATCTGGAAGCAGCGACAGTTTCACCCCAAAACCAAGGTCAAGCTATGATGGTTGGGGATGCACGGCAGAATTCAAGCCTTTGGGAGCCCAATGGAACTGAAAGCCACGATGAATTCAACAGTTTTGGTTTTGTTTTCGGTGGCAACGATACCACCGAGGGAGGTCACCATTTTGGCCCTTCCGACAATGTGATCGATGAGTCTCAAGTTTGCCTCATTGACACAGCATGCACCTCATGCATGCACTCCAAAGCCTGGAGGGAAGCCTTTCAGAAGACGCTTCCTGATGGTGTCAGCTGCTCTTTGACGCCAGCCAAGAAGATTTTCCACTTCGCCAACGGCCAGAGCACGCAAGATCGCTTGCCGGTATGGCGGATCCCAATCTATTTGGATGGTTTCAAAGGTGAGGTTTTCTCAGCTGAAGTCCCAGAAGGGAACACACCACTCCTTCTGTCCATTGCAGCCATGACAGCCCTTGACATGGTGATTTGTTTGAAAGAGCAGGAGGTCGCCGCCAAGAAGCTGGGCATCACCATGCCGCTGCAGAGGACGAGAACCAGACATCTTGCTTTGAATGTCGCCTTCAACCCCAAGATTGGAGAGCGCGATGTTGGACAGATAGGTCAACATGGACCACGGGCAACATCAGAGCAAGAAGATCTTTTGGTTTACTTTGTAGAGGAGGCTCGTTTTGGATTGCTTCAACATCAATTTCTTGGAAGTTTGGATGAACCAGAGTTCAGCAACAAGGTGTTGAGCAAGCAGCCAAACATGGACGAGCATGGTGTGAAAGCGGAGGACAAGAAACACCAAGTTTCCGAGCGTAGATGCAAGGAGCTGAATGAGGCTCGGAAGCGGATCAGGGTGGAGGATCGAAGGACATGGGCCGCCTTGAAGCGGGAGTACACCATGGCTGAGCAGTTGGCCACCAATGACTTCAAGTGGACAGTGTTGTTTGAGCCCTTTGCTGGCAGTTTCGCCACAACGAGGGTAGCTTCAGCCGAGTTTGGTTGGACATGCTCACAGCCGCTGGATCTTTTGGATGGCTATGACTTGCTGTCGAAGTCGGGGATCCAAATGCTTTGGGATGTTTTGCGGCAACACCGTCCTGTGTTCATTCTCATTGCCTTTGACTGCCGCATCTGGAGCCTTTTAACCAACTGCAATCCTGGTACTGACTGGGAACTTCTCAGAAGCACTTTGGGAAAGAAGACTCTGGACCTGATTGCCCAACTTTGCATATGGCAAGATCAACATGGGGCATACTACTTGCTGGAGAATCCCGCTGGTTCTTTGGCTTGGGTCTATGAGGGCATTTTGGCCCGACTACTGGTGGAAGCAAATGGAAAGTATGCCACCGGTGACCAATGTTGCTTTGGGAAGAAAGATGCCGACACTGGAAAGCCTGTGCGGAAGGCGACGGGATGGCTTTGCAACAGCGAGCACATCTTGAACCGGATCGCCAAGAGGTGTCGGTGCCCTTTTGGAAGCCATCAGAACGTGGTTGGCAGCAACAGTTTGGGGCTCAGATCGAAGCAGGCGGCCATGTACCCTAGAGCTTTGTGCCGGGCGATTTGCCAGGGACTTCTGGACACTATGGTCTTTGACTACAGCTGGAAGGTCCCAAACTTTGAGGCCGCGTTTCCAACGTTTGAGGAGCAGTCAGAGGAGGTGTCATCTGGCTATGAACCAAGCATCACCGAAGAGGATGAGACCACAGACCAATGGTTCATCGATGACGATGGTGCTTTGGTGAGGTCCCACGTTGTACCTCGCAACAAACTCTTTGTGCCTCGTCAGGCTGATCCCAACTTGCCAGTGGAGTACAGCAGCATCATGCCGATACGGCACACCATTCTCCAACACCAAGATGGAACAGTGCAGAACCACACCGATGACTGGACCATCAAACAGGAGGAGGTGACCAACCTTTACTGGACGGGTCAGACAAGGTTCACTTTGGACCACACACCTGTGATGGATGAACAGCAGCTTGTGGAAGCTGATGGCCCTGAAGGTGATGCTGCAGAACCTGGAAAGCAAGCAAAGCCGAAAGCAGCTGGCAAGAAGCCTGACAAGACCCTGCGGAGACGCAGAGTTCGCACACGACAGCTTCAAAGAGGTTTCTGGCGAGAAGAGCGTGAAGAAGAACCTTTTTCACTACTGTAAGAGACTCTGGAGCAAGTGACAGAGGTTGGTGGAAAAGATTGGCATCGCCTGGATGACCAGTCACCGCTCTTTGAACAGTGGTGCAGCCTTGAGAGCGCCAATGCTGAGGTCAGTTTGATTTTGGCATCAACAGCAGCCAGACGCCTGAAGAAACCACAGCCTTTTCTTGGTGCAGCTGAAGCTCCTATGCGAAAGTCCTACATCCTCTTGAAGGACTCCTTTCTGAGCACCGACTGGGAGCAGTGGACACAAATGTCACCAGCTTCACAAATTCGACCTCTGATAGCTCGAGACCGAAAGCTCTATATCGCCATCTTTGGCAAGGAGCTTGGAGCACAAGTTCAACATGGTGATGAAGAGGACGATAGATGGAAAAGACTGGAGGAAGACAGGGAGCGCAAATGGCAAGCACTTCGGAGAGAGCTCAAGCTTGCAGTGAAGCGCATCCATGTCAACCTTGGACATGCCAACATACCCACCATGCTGAGAGCTTTGAGAGTTTCGAAGGCAAGTGAAGCAGCCCTTCGAGCAGTGCGCCTGTTTCGGTGCATGGGTTGCCCTCGCATCCAAAACCCAAAGGAGCCGAGGCCAAGCAAGATGCCCATCACCGATGAGTTCAACGTGCAGATTGGCTTGGACATCATCCATGAAAATGACAGCTCCGGACAGCCTTGGTCCTGGCTGAACATTTTCTGCCAAGGGACGCAGTTTCAAGTTTGCGTGCTTTTGGATAGTGCTGGTCAACCAACTGGTCAGCAGGTGGTGGAGGCTTTTGGTTTGGGATGGACAAACTGGGCTGGTTTTCCTGAGCGTGGCGTGGTGGCAGACAGGGCGAAACCTTTTCTTGCAGCCTTGTCAGATGAGGTTGCAGACCATGGTTGCACTTTTGGCTCAGCAGCCAAAGCTTCCCCATGGCAGATCGGTCAGATCGAAAGGCATGGAGGTTTGTGGAAAGAAACTTTCAGAAGAGTTGTTTGGGCGCATCAAGTTTCCGGACGGCAAGATGTCATCATGACGACAGCCGCTGTGAACCAGGCCAAGAACTCACTGGTTCGAAAAGGTGGTTTCAGCCCCGCTCAATGGGTGCTGGGACGTGACGTCCGTTTGCCAGCCAGTTTGGCTGATGACCAAGAGGTCATGAGAGTTGGTGCCCAAGCCCTTGCAGCTACTCCAAGCAGCCTTTTCTACCGCAAGACTCAGCTCAGAATGGCAGCCAGAGAAGCTTTCTCTCGCAGTGCCACAAGTGAAGCCTTGAGAAGAGCAGAGCTGAGGCAGATCAGACCAAGCCGTGGACCTTTTCTCCCTGGCATGTACGTTTTCTACTACGATGCTCAAGACAGGGAACCAAGTCCAAACTGCTGGAGAGGCATCGCTCGTGTGATCGGGCGAGAAGGCACTTCAACCATTTGGATTTCTCACAGGGGACTACTTCTTGCAGTCAGCCCTGAACACCTCTCGCGAGCCTACGACCCAGAGGTCGAGCACTGGTCGGTTGCCTCCAAAGAGACAGAACTGATGGACGCCGCACCAGCAGCAGGTGGCACGGGGTTTATTGACTTGAGGAGATCCCCGGTGCCCCCGCTGACCGCTCCCGATGGAGAGGCCGAGAGGGAAAGCACAGATGGAGAAAAGAAACCAGAAGCCTTGGAGGATGCCCCAATGCAGCCAGCAGCAGCCGCCAGAGAAGAAGCTGAGGACTTGAGTTCAAGCTCAACCAGCATGGCTCGAATTAGTTTGGAGTCAGACCGTGAACAGAAGAGGTCTTTGAAGTCGGCCGAGTTCTTCGACCGCATGGCCAAGCAGAGACGGGTCAGCAGAAGCCAACAGCTTGCAGAGCTTTCTCAGGTACCCAAGCCTGAGGACATACCAATTCCGGAGGAGACTGAGTTTGACCCGGAAGTGCACGACTTTCATCAGTCGCGCCCAACTTCAACGACCATGACACGGCAGCTTAGCCCTTTGGAAGCTGATCCTGAAACAGAAGCCAATGAGAGAGAGGCCAAACGACTCCGAACCAATGAGCCTGGAGCCAACTTCATGTTTTCCGAGAACGAGCCAACTTTTGCTTTTATGGCGACTGAGGCTCCAAAGTTTTTGGAGGAACAAGCAGTGGCCAGCTATGTGAAGCACTGCGACTTCTACCAGCAGGTTGGAGTTTCGGTGAATGAGTTCGTTTTTGGGATGAAGCGCAATGACTTCAGCCAGAGGTACCATGCGCTTGCAGCAAACCCCAACCAGACAGATCCACCGAAGAAGAAGGGTCGCAAGGAGATCAAACTCTCCGAGCTTCCAGCTCAACAGCAACGCCTTTTCACAGAGCCTGATGGGTCTGATGACCGTGAATGGAAGGCATGGCAAAAAAAGCAAGCCTGCGATGTTTTGAGTTTGGATGAAAGCTTGAGGATCCGGCGAGAGAAGCCTGATCTGATAGTGCCGACCAGGTGGGTCCGAACCAACAAACATGATGGTTTGGTGGGCAAGGAATTCCTTGCGAAGTCGAGGTTGGTGGTGCAAGGTTTCAAAGACAAAAGCCTTGGGCAATACAGGCGAGATGCGCCAACGGCATCAGCAGTGGCAGAGGCGATTGTTTTAGCAGTTTGCGCCTACCACCGTTTTGTGCTGTTTGCCAAGGACATCAAGAATGCCTACTTCAGCGGCAAGAACATCACACGTGAGGTCTACCTGGATCCTCCACGTGGTGGTCTTCGTGGACTTCAACAAGGGAAACTTCTCCGAGCCCGGAAAGCCATCTACGGTTTTGCCGAAGCAGCACGTTTGTTTTGGTTAGCCTTGAAGGAGCAGCTGGAGGCTGATGGATGGCAGGAGTCCAAGCTGGAGCCCGCCTTGTTTTACTTAAGGCACCAGGGTCAACTGAAAGGAATCCTCGTGACACATGTGGATGACTTGGAAGGAGGTGTATCTCCGGACTTGCAGCAGTCCGCCTTTGAGAGAGCATCTCAAGCCCTGGAGTTCGCAACCAACCACTTTGGCAGCTTCATCTTCAGAGGCAGAGAGATTCGACAGACCACTGAAGGTCACATCGATGTCTCCATGCGCAACTACTCCTTGAGTTTGAAGAATGTGAAAATTGACAGAGAGAGGAGGAAGCAGCTGGAGGATGAACTCCGCCCTGAGGAGATGGAACAGCTGAACAGTTCAGCTGGCGAGCTTGGATGGTTAGCACGACAGTTGCGGTGCGACTTGGCCTATGAGAATGGAGTTGCGCAGCGAAGCAAGAAGGAGCCTATCGTTGCCGATCTCCTGAGGCTGAGGCAGTACCTCAGTGCTGCGCGCCGTGGTGCAGACTTCAAGATGCGCTACTGGAATGATGTGGACCTGAAAGATGGGGTCATCATTCACCTGGCCGACTCCGGCCATGCCAATGGAACTCCAGAGCACAACGAGCAGATGAGATACCGCAGTGTGGGGGGATACTTTATCCTTGTAGCCGACAAGGCGATCCTGCAAGGTGAGACCGTGAGGTGCAACATCCTATGCTACCACTCGGGTCAGACGAAACGAGTGTGTCGCAGCACACTTGCTGCGGAAGCAAGCCATTTAGCAGAAGCAGTTGAGGCTGGTGATTGGATCACCGTCCTGTTGGAGGAGGCCTTAACAGGCGAATTGGACCTTCGGAACTGGGCAGACCTGGTGGAGCGACGCCAAAGGGTCTATGTGACCGATGCCCGGTCAGTCTATGACTATCTCCAGAAGGATGCAACTTCGACATCAACTGACAAGCGGATGGCCATAGAGGGTGCGCTTTTGCGGGAGACCTGCAGAAAGCCTGGTGCACACGTCAAGTGGATCGACGGCCTGCAGAACATAGCAAATGTCCTGACCAAGCACAACGCTGAGAAGGACACACTTCGAGCATTTCTGAAAGATGGGATGATGAGCCTCCAGCAGACCGAGCAAAACAAACTGCTGAAGGAGAAACAGAGACAAGCCCGTCAGAAGAGAGCTCAGGTGAAAAGGGATGATACAGCTTTGAAGGAGCAGAAGAAACTGGAAAGACGCAAAGCTGTGCTGGCAGAAGTGAAGGATGAGAGCGGTGACAGCTCTACAAGCTCACAGCAAAGAAAAATACAGGGAGTGTGAAGAGATGCCTGCATTCAGCCATGACTGCCAGGTTGCTGTGAGCCGCACTTCATTTGGTGCTGCCGGCCTCCGCCGATGGGTTCAAACCTAGCCGGCCCGAGGATGTCCGGTCTGTCCTTGCGGACTGGCCCGACTGGACCTCCGGTCCGCTTGCATACGGGAAACATACAGATGTCAGCATAGACATGCTGATGGAATAGAAGCAGAGACATGAAGGAATGGCACGACAGTGAAACATGGACAAGATCAACATGATCGTCATGCATGTGTATAGAAACATATACCCTTTCTTTGTTCGTGGCATGAAAACAGCTTGCGCGCTGCCAGTGCACGCTTCGCAAAAGGTAACATTGTGTGCGAATGAACATTTCAACAAACGGAAAAACATGTACGTAGAAGTTGGTTCAGCCATCTCAACCACTTTTCTTTGTATCGTTTTTTTGCCAAACTGTCAACATAACTTAGCTTACGAAAACATTTTGACATTTCTTGGGTTTCTGTGGTTGTACTGTATCTCCCTGAGGCTGTGCAAGATCACAGTCTGTGTGTGACATGCAGAAGTGGTTCAAGTCCTATGGGGAGCCATCCGGGCTCACAAGATGGAAAGATTGGCGCTCCAGCAGTCCTTTCGTGCAAAAAGTCAAGTGCAAGTTCAAGGTCTCTTACTGACTTAGTTCAAAACTCTTTTTGGAAAGGAAAACTTGAGTAGGACTCGACTTACAAATGGTTTCCGCACGTCTTTTGCTTCAATGCCAGACTATTGAGGATTTGGTAAGCATCTTATCTCATTGTTTTTGCGGATCTGAAAGAAAGCATTTAAACCAAAAACTGTCGAGTGCTCTGCAAGGGTTTCCGATCTTGTCGACAGCATCGTCTTGGTATTGACGTACCAGACTGCAAAAGTCTTACAGCACGATTCATTTTGAAATGAGTCATTTAAAATATTTATTTGTGTCTGCAAGCGACGTCCGAAGGACGAAGACTTGACACATGCCACGACTTGTCTCGGCTTGACCAGTGTGTCAGCTCGAAGAGCTTACCAGTCTGCCCAGCGACGTGACAACAACCGAAAAAACAATGACAATGAAGTTGTGTTGATCATGTAGGCCAAGATTGATTTTAGAAATGACATCAGATATCATCTTTCAGGCAATTATATAGATGTTTGGATTTCTCGTGCTACCTGATCTGTCCTAGGCTTGGACCTCGAAGAAGAACAGCTGTTCAACATCATCGATGAAAATGGAGATGGGAAGTTAAGTCTGGCCCTAAAGTCGAGTGGTTTGTGTCTAATCCTTGCGGCTCTTTCAGGACAGCGTTCAGCTTTTTCAGCAACATTGAACATCATGACACAAGAAAACACAAGAAAACACACTCGCAGGCTTTGAAGAGTTCTTCCTTAGCCTATGGCGGCTTCGAGGGAGCAAAGCAAGACGCTGAGACCTACTTCCTAAAACAAACGTCCATGATAATAAATTTAAGTCGATTCACACAATTAAGACCCTTCCATGCACCAATTCCTGGTATGAAGGGCTTTTGCCTTGACCCACAGCAACTTGAATATCAGTATCAGTAATCATATCAACCTTTTTTTTGCATGTACACAAACAATCATAAACACATGCACTCTGTGCAAGGAGCGATTACATTCCCTCTTGGTACAGTCAGACATCGTGCATACACACAAGAGGATGAGGGACCGAGTGGCCTGCGACCCAGATTATGCAGGCGTTGCGGGAAAGCAAGGACTTGCTGTAGGTTGACTAAGAAAATCTAATAAAGCCAATGACACTTCTAACATCTTCAAACAACTGTGAAACTTCAACGCATTCACAGATCTTGATGCAGGATGTCGCCACCGCTCTGTAGTGAAAGACAGACATGCAGCATGTTTCCTACGAGCTTTGCCACCGCAGTGTGGACACTTGGAATCTTAGGCACAGATGTCAGAGGATCTTCAAGCTTGCAGCTCTCAAGAATGTGAGATGCGGGGATGCCAAATTCTTGATTGCTTCAGTTGCTTCTGGCAAAAGCTTGCCCTTTTGGTCCTGACTTTGTGCCACTCGTTTTGCCCAAACTTCATGCTACATGTGCCCAGAGAACACACGTTGCTTGGTGATTTTGGTGCCCTTGATTACCTTTCTTGGCTACATGCTTAAAATCCATCATTTGAGCACGGGCCGAAATTACAAGCATAATGTTCTGAACTTGTTTTAAAAACCGCTTGGTTTTGCATGGTTTTGGTGCAAAGTTGTCATGCTGCGGTCATAGTTGAACTTGTAGTAGGACGTGTAGGTTGGATTGGGGTGGGGTGACAGTCGCATTCAGTTCAATGCTAACGTGAAATTGATACTCTTCCATACATTCATGCTCTAGTGACTCTAGTGCTTGGTGCTAAACACCTGTACAAGGCGAAGACCATTTTTGGCTTGAATAATCTGTTCCCTTCCTATGTCAAGTACATGTTGGCTGCAGTTAGCCCGCAGAGGTAAAGTGAAGAACTCAGAAAATTGAGAACGCCTGAGTTCAAAGACCTGTACGGTGGTTCTTTCAAGAAGCAGCGCGGTGCTGAAACGGGAAGGATATTGTACCGCGGAGTATCTTGGAGAAGACTTCTACAAGTCGTAAACTTTGACCATGGATATTACTTTTTTCTTGAAGTCAAGGTAACCCCGTATCAACCTAGCGCGCTGCCAGCTGACAATCCCTAGTGTGTATTCTGAGTGTAGGAGGCAAGGTTGCAAATCGCCTTGTGCCGGCTTCGTCCTGGGGTTCCCTACTGCGGTTGACGCGCTGCCGCTGTGTTTCGTGGCCTGTTTGCGTTCCAGTGGCCGAGAATTCTGAATTCTTGACAAGCCTGCCAATCATTTGCCAATCATTCATTCACAACAGCTATCAATTCAATAAAACAATTACTTTGTGAGGCGATGAAATCAAAGTTACCTTTTCGGACATTCAACCCAATAGATTACTGCACCCATTTTTCGTAAACATATTTCTTTTTTT
Organism: Cladocopium goreaui; assembly: GCA_947184155.2. NCBI lineage: Eukaryota > Dinophyceae > Suessiales > Symbiodiniaceae > Cladocopium > Cladocopium goreaui. Next base: position 326,549 of record CAMXCT020006621.1, on the reverse strand, counting down.
CTGGAATTGATGGAACACGTGTTGGTCTTAGGCTGAGCTCTGCCTTGACCGAACGCTGTCGTGAGATGAAAGGGCGGCTCGAAGCCATGGGCTCAGCCTGGAAACCTTTTCTTCTACAAACCTTTGCTCCTACATGTTTCCACATGAAAAGACATAGTTATCAAAGGAAGTTTAGGGGGAGAAACTTCCGTGTTACGGACTTTTAGAATGTCAGGGAAAGAGTTAGTCAAAGAAAGAGTTAGTGAGGAAAGAGTTAGTCAAAGAAAGAGTTAGTGAGGGAAAGAGTTAGTCAAAGAAAGAGTTAGCAAAGAAACAGTTAGTCAGGGAAAGAGTTAGTCAAAGAAAGAGTTAGTGAGGGAAAGAGTTAGTCACAGAAAGAGTTAGCAAAGAAACAGTTAGTCAGGGAAAAGTTAGTCAAAGAAAGAGTTAGTCAAAGAAAGAGTTAGTCAGGGAAAGAGTTAGTCAAAGAAAGAGTTAGTCAGGGAAAGAGTTAGTCAAAGAAAGAGTTAGTCAAAGAAACAGTTAGTCAGGGAAAGAGTTAGTCAAAGAAAGAGTTAGTCAGGAAAAGAGTTAGTCAAAGAAAGAGTCAAAGAAACAGTTAGTCAGGGAAAGAGTAGCAAAGAAACAGTTAGTCAGGGAAAGAGTTAGTCAAAGAAAGAGTTAGTCAAAGAAACAGTTAGTCAGGGAAAGAGTTAGTCAAAGAAAGAGTTAGTCAGGGAAAGAGTTAGTCAAAGAAAGAGTTAGTGAGGGAAAGAGTTAGTCAAAGAAAGAGTTCAGTTAGTCAGGGAAAGAGTTAGTCAAAGAAAGAGTTAGTGAGGGAAAGAGTTAGTCAAAGAAAGAGTTAGCAAAGAGTTAGTCAAAGAAAGAGTTAGTGAGGGAAAGAGTTAGTCACAGAAAGAGTTAGCAAAGAAACAGTTAGTCAGGGAAAGAGTTAGTCAAAGAAAGAGTTAGTGAGGGAAAGAGTTAGTCAAAGAAAGAGTTAGTCAAAGAAAAGTTAGTCAGGGAAAGAGTTAGTCAAAGAAAGAGTTAGTCAGGGAAAGAGTTAGTCAAAGAAAGAGTTAGTCAAAGAAACAGTTAGTCAGGGAAAGAGTTAGTCAAAGAAAGAGTTAGTCAAAGAAAGAGTTAGTCAAAGAAAGAGTTAGCAGTTAAGGGAAAGAGTTAGTCAAAGAAAGAGTTAGTCAAAGAAAGAGTTAGTCAGGGAAAGAGTTAGTCAAAGAAAGAGTTAGTCAGGGAAAGAGTTAGTCAAAGAAAGAAAGAGTTAGCAAAGAAACAGTTAGTCAGGGAAAGAGTTAGTCAAAGAAAGAGTTAGTCAGGATATATGAGGTAGTCAAAGAAAGAGTTAGCAAAGAAACAAGTTAGTCAAAGAAAGAGTTAGTGAGGAAAAGAGTGAGTCAAAGAAAGAGTTAGCAAAGAAATTGTTCCCTCACTGTAAATGGGACTGCAAGTGGTGCTGGTGGAGGAGTTGCCGATGGAGTTTTGGAGGAAGTCTCGCACGAAATGCGTTTTTGAGAGATAGCAAATGCACGAAAGCCTATGTTTTTTCATACAAAGTCCGTCCCCGAACGTCGATGATCTACCTCTGCTGTGCGACGGGTGCGAGACGGTCTCGTGTGTGGTCGGATCATGTTCGGATCATGGGCGGATATTCTCGGATCGGTTCCGCATTGTAAATGGGGTGTCAACAGTTTTTCGTGCATGTGTGGTCGACAGAATTCCATTGTGATTTGCAACTGTAGGATCGTTCCCGCATTGTAAATGGGGTTGCAAGTGGTGCTGGTGGATGAGTTGCCGATAGAATTCCATTGTGATTTGCAACTCTAGGATCGTTCCCTCACTGTAAATGGGATTGCAAGTAGTGCTGGTGGAGGAGTTGCCGATGGAGTTTTGGAGGAAGTCTCGCACGAAATGCGTTTTTGAGAGATAGCAGATGCACGAAACCCTATGTTTTTCCAGACAAAGTCCGTCCCCGAACGTCGATGATCTACCTCTGCGGTGCGACGGGTGCGAGACGGTCTCGTGTGTGGTCGGATCATGCTCGGATATGTTCGGATCATGGTCGGATCGGTTCCGCATTGTAAATGGGGTTTCCACTGTTTTTCGTGCATGTGTGGTCGACAGAATTCCATTGTGATTTGCAACTGTAGGATCGTTCCCGCATTGTAAATGGGGTTGCAAGTGGTGCTGGTGGATGAGTTGCCGATGGAATTCCATTGTGATTTGCAACTCTAGGATCGTTCCCTCGCTGTAAATGGGATTGCAAGTGGTGCTGGTGGAGGAGTTGCCGATGAAGTTTTGAAGGAAGTCTCGCACGAAATGCGTTTTTGAGAGATAGCAGATGCACGAAACCCTATGTTTTTCCATACAAAGTCCGTCCCCGAACCTCGATGATCTACCTCTGCGGTGCGACGGTTGCGAGACGGTCTCGTGTGTGGTCGGATCGGTCTCGGATCATTCTCGGATCGGTCTCGGATCGGTTCCGCATTGTAAATGGGGTTTCAACTGTGTTTCGTGCATGTGCGGTCGACAGAATTCCATTTGTGATTTGCAACTGTAGGATTGTTCCCGCAATGTAAATGGGATTGCAAGTGTTGCTGGTGGATGAGTTGCCGATGGAATTCCATTGTGATTTGCAACTGTAGGATCGTTCCCGCAGTGTAAATGGCTGCGTCAAGGTTGCTTCGTGCTGTGGCTGCATTCGTAATACTATTGTTTTTTGCAGCTGGACTTCGTAAATCGTATTGGAGTGGCTGCATGAAGGCTGCCACAGTGATTTGTCAGCAGATTTTCTCCATTTTGGCGCTAATGATTTTCCTTCTAAAAATCCTTTTAAACAGTGCTTCAAAATCGTCTTTTTTTCGCTCTGGCGTCGAGATCCGGTTTTGGAGCTACAATTTCCGACGCCGTTGCACGTAGTTCTATTGTGTTTTGCAACTCAGTCTCTGCAGATCGCATTGTAATGGCTGCGTCAAGGTTGCTTCGTGCTGCGGCTGCATTCGTACGTAATACTATTGTCTTTTGCAGCTGGATCTCGTAAATCGTATTGGAGTGGCTGCATGAAGGCTGCGACAGTGATTTGTCAGCAGATTTTCTTCATTTTGGCGCTAGTGATTTTCCTTCTAAAAATCTTTTTAAAAAGTGCTTCAAAATCGTTTTTTTTTCGCTCTGGCGTCGAGATCCGGTTTTGGAGCTACAATTTCCGATGCCATTGCGCGTAGTTCTCTTGTGCTTTGCAACTCAGTCTCCGCAGATCGCATTGGAATGGCTGCGTCAAGGTTGCTTCTTGCTTTGGCTGCATGCGTAATGTCTTTTGCAGCTGGATCTCGTACATCGTCTTGGACTGGCTGCATGAAGGCTGCGAAATGGATTTGTTAGCAGATTTTCTCCATTTTGGCGCTAGTGTTTTTTGTTGCACGTAGGTTTAGAGCAGTGTGAAGCGTGGGGCGTGAAGAGTGCAGCGTGAAGTGTGCAGTGTGAAGCAAGCAGTGGGAAGTGAGAAGTGTGAAGTGTGGAGTGTGAAGTTTAAGTGTGGAGTGCGAAGAGCGCAGTGTGAAGTGGAAGTGTGAAGTGTGAGGTTTGGAGTGTGAAGGAAGCAGTGAGAAGTGTGAAGTGTGGACTGTGAAGTGTGAAGTGTGAGTGAAGTGTGGAGTGTGAAGTGCGAAGTGAGAAGTGTGAAGTTTGGAGTGTGAAGTTTGGAGTGTGAAGGAAGCAGTGAGAAGTGAGAAGTGTGAAATGTGGAGTGTGAAGTGTGAAGTGTGAAGTGCGAAGTGAGAAGTGAGAAGTGTGGACTGTGAAGTGTGAAGTGTGAAGTGTGGACTGTGAAGTGTGGAGTGAGAAGTGTGGACTGTGAAGTGTGAAGTGTGAAGTGTGCAGTGTGAAGTGTGAAGTGTGAGGTTTGGAGTGTGAAGGAAGCAGTGAGAAGTGTGAAGTGTGGACTGTGAAGTGTGAAGTGTGAGTGAAGTGCGGAGTGCGAAGTGCGAAGTGAGAAGTGTGAAGTGTGAGTTTTGGAGTGTGAAGTTTGGAGTGGGAAGGAAGCAGTGAGAAGTGAGAAGTGTGAAGTGTGGACTGTGAAGTGTGGAGTGTGAAGTGCGAAGTGAGAAGTGTGAAGTTTGGAGTGTGAAGGAAGCAGTGAGAAGTGAGAAGTGTGAAGTGGGAAGTGTGAAATGTGGAGTGTGAAGTGTGAAGTGTGAAGTGCGAAGTGAGAAGTGTGGACTGTGAAGTGTGAAGTGTGGACTGTGAATTGTGAAGTGTGAAGTGTGGACTGTGAAGTGTGAAGTGTGCAGTGTGAAGTGTGAAGTGTGAGGTTTGGAGTGGGACGGAAGCAGTGAGAAGTGAGAAGTGAGAAGTGTGGAGTGTGAAGTGTGGAGTGTGAAGTTTGGAGTGCGAAGAGTGCAGTGTGCAGTGTGAGGTGTGAGGTGTGGAGTGTCGAGGGAAGGACACGGTCGGGACAGGTTGTCTTTGAACTATAGGTCATTTATGTTTGGGAAACTTCCGCCGCCGGCTTGCCCGGGTCTATGTTATAGACTTAAGTAGACTCAAAGACCACGAAAAGATGAAAACAATGTTCATTGGTTTGAATTTGGCATACGTTTTCGTCTCTGCAAGTATAAGTTATAGCCCTCTCGTGGCCTCTGTCCGCGCAAAGATTGGCATCATCTTTGTCTGTAGACAAATGGTCTTATATAGACTGGGACAATCCTCGGCAATATGCATTTATACATGGTCTTTTGATGTTTTTTGCAAGTGGAGAGCAGTTGACTCTCTTAGCAAAGGGAGCCAACCGTGTATGAAGGCATGAAGATGCATGAAGTAATAAACATAATAAAAGCCCATCATTTGGGCCAGATTGCTTGGGAGGTGCTCTACCAGGGCAATCACTACCTGCTTATTATTGCTTATTTCATCTAAGCATCCAGAGATATCCAGAGTAAATAGACACCGTTTGAATTTTTGATGCACTTCACATGCACTTCACTACAAGCATAGTCAGCTTAGTCGGATTTTTCTCAATACTACCCTCCCTATCCAAGACAGTCACCCGAACTGACCCATGTGTAAATTTTGCGCTCCCCTGCTAGATCTACCTATCCAGCCGGACTCCTTAGCACCCCCTGTCCTACAAATGGACACATCTAGATATCTAGGGATCCTAGGGGCTTTTATTTCCTCTAATTCCTCTAGTACCTCTGATGTAAACTTTCGTTGCTCCCATGCTTTAACAGCCTTCCACATTCTCTCACTTTTGTTTCGACACCCGCTGATTCATCCTAAGAAAAAGTTCCAGAACTGTTCGCAAACTGTTCAAGCAATCCTCCTCCATGGATCTGAGTCCCAGGTTTGTTCTCCGGCACAGGTAACCAAAATCAATTCACTACACCATAGAGCTTTCTGAAAGATCTTGCAAGTTAAAAGCCGCTCTATCACAGAGTTTTAACCCAAGTGGAACACCTTGCTCCAACGCTTACGCTATCCATCCTTCACTTTTTCCTCCATCCGTTAGGATTTCGAATACGAGACTGAAAGATCTAGGACCTAGGACATATCCTCCGCCATCCGCAGTCATTGGAACACCAGATATGTTTCAATCCGTTTTATTCTCTCCGCCTCTCCGCACTATTTCGCCCCCTTTAAGAAAAGGAGCATCAAGAGCGCACTGGTATGAATTGGCCCTAGCAGAAGCATCAAACAGAATCCAATTGGTTACGCGCAGACACATGCCCGCTCCAGGAGTTTTCTTGCACGAAGATTGCCAATTCTTTACAACTCATGAAGTCAAAACCTTGATCGCATCATACATGCCACAATGGTACACGGGATCGTGAATTATGGGAAGAACTTTGCACTAAATGACGGTTCCAACCTGTCGCTGTTCCTTTTTTGCTGCCGCGATCTTGCTCGAAGTGTTTATGAGCAGCATTGCGCCCGCCAAAAAAAGTCTGACGATGATACTTTGACTCTGCAGGGCCTCATGCGATGGATCGTTTGTTCACCCTATGTAGATGAAGCGATCCCAGGAGGAGGTGCTGCAGTGGTACTGGCAGCTCCTGACTGGAGTAAAGCTGACGCAACAGCAGATTCTCAGCCTCATCGACTCAACGCCTGAGGTCTGTTTGGACCCACCTGCAACAGGATACAACGTGTCCCTGGCAGCCTGACAAGGTCAGACAGAAGCGCTCAGTGGAGTTGGTTTCAGGCGCCTTCTTCAAGCGATTATCGTTTGTAGTCACGATATGTCATAATTCGAAGCTGTTGCACATTCGAGAAGGTGCTTTGGCTCCATACAAAGAGTCTGAAGAGTACGAGAGGTTTGCTAGTGCTAAAGCTGGAAGCCTTGCCGGCATGAAGTCAAACGAGTCCTATATCTCCAGATGTGGGGTGACTTGTACTATTCCTTGAGAAAGCATATCCCAAGTATTCCCAAGTCAAGCTACACTGCCGATCCAACTTAAGGAAGGAGCCCGCGGGGACTGCCTTCGGCCAGTACTCTCTGTCTCCATTGCTGGGAGGTCCCCGGATCCGTGCGAGATGGGCAAATCGGCCAAATTGGGTGATGAGGCGAGGCAATAAAGGACGGGATAACCCCACATGTCAACTTCTTCCAATAAGTAGCAAAAGAAAGGTGAAGACAGGATGGGAAAGGCAGGAGAGAGAAAGGAGATGGTGGAAGACAGATCGGGTGAGAGAGTTCTGTGTGAGAAGGTTGTGTGTGAGCAAGTTGTGAGAGAGTTGTGTGTGTGTGTGTGTGAACCATCTGAATAGATGTAAAATTTCTACTCGATTTTCCTGCAGGGGCGTCAGGCCCATCATACCTACCTGACGCAACGAAGCTATGGTATGATGGGGGAAGGGTGAACTGATCATTCACCTGTACCTGCAGATCTTGGCATGGATGTCGTGGACATAGCTTGCAAGATCACTTTGACAATCTCATTTATTTTCGCTGATGGCATCCGGCTAAGCCTAGAACCGGCATGACGTCAATTTCGATTTCTCTGCCATTTCTGTTTTTTTTCTGATGTCCATTTCAATTTCTGCACTGCTGACGCAATCTGTCAATTAACTTTATCTAGCACTGGACATGGCGATGATGCCTTTTCGATTTTTCTCGGGTCTTTTCGCCGACCCCTTCCTGTCAGGTGTAATTGGAGTGTATTTTGCACGTAAGATGCATTCCACATCAGAATTCGCAAAGATTGTTCTCAGCAAGTGCGTGAAACATCTGAATAGATGTAAAACTTCTACCTGATTTGTAGCAGGGGAGTGCCCCATGATTGTGGGACTGCACTCAACGAAGCTACCACAATCATGGGATATTGGGTCTGATGACCCCAGCATACCTGCCATTTCAATCTCGGTTTTGCAATTTCTCGTTGATGGCCACTGGCAACCGGCTAAGCCAAGAACCGGCATGTCGATTATTTGGAGGGTTTCCTGTTTTTACTGCACTGTTGTCGCAATCTGCATCTCTTTTTGTCAATTGCAGGGAAGGGCCAGCTTCACACTCATTGCATCTAGCTTTGGCAATGGTGATGGTAACTTTTCGAACTTTCTCGGGTCTTTTCACCCACCCATTCCTGTCAAGTGTAATTGGAGTGTTGTTGCACGTAAGATGTATTCCACATCAGAATTCGCAAAGATTGTTCTGAGCAAGTGTGTGATTCGTGCTGGATTCGTCACGGTGGCATGAACCCCTTCGGGGAATACTTTGCCAGGTAGGAGAGTGAATTCTTTTTCTGATCTCTGAAATTGCATTTTTCAACGTAGTAATTCGTCTAAGAAAAGTGCAACAGTCGGCCTTCTTTCATGGTTTCACCGGTTGTTGTCGACATGTTGACAGCTTGCCGCTGTACTGGGCACCATTTTTTCTGAGATGGATCGTTTTTTTGCATAGCTGGAAGCCGTGCCAACACTTCTTTCTTTCAGTGATGCTCAAGAGACAGATCCCATGTCATGCATGCTTCATGAGAGGAAAGGCACAGGACATGCTTTCCAGGTGTGGTCACTTTCTTTTGGTTACTCTGGTACGGTTCAAATGTGCACGTAATTCACTTCTGACTACTGACAGCCGTTTATGGGGTTGACTCGACGTCTCGGCCATTGAGCCTGAACAGGGGATTCTGCATGACAGTGTGGATGCATCAAATCTCATCAACTAGTTCCCCATTGGTCCCCTATCTCATGCGTGCTCCTCTCTAGGTCAGGTTTGGGTCCTTCGCATGCCGAGGTAGGTTTTGGCTCTCGCCTTGTAGGTTTTGTCAGGCGCTTCCGTCTGCCCCCCCTCCTCTGGTTGGTGTTTGGCCCGTCGTCCGTCCGCTTTTTCTTTTCCCTTGCCCTTTCAGGGTTTGCCCGGTTTGGGCTAGTTGGTTGGTGTTGGTGTTTTCCATTTCTCCTTTCATTTTTTGCGTTCCCCCTCTTGTGTTCCGGTTAAGTAATTGTCATCTCATTTTCATCGCCATCTCATTTCCATTTTCCTGTCATTTTCACCTTCATCTCATTTGTCGGAGCCTTAAAAAGCCCCGCGGCAGCAGGGCGTGTGCGTGAAACATCTGAATAGATGTAAAACTTCTACCTGATTTGTAGCAGGGGAGTGCGGCATGATTGTGGGACCGCACTCAACGAAGCTACCACAATCATGGGATACTGGGTCCGATCAACCCAGCATACCTGCCATTTCAATCTCGGTTTTGCAATTTCTCGTTGATGGCCAATGGCAACCGGCTAAGCCAAGAACCGGCATGTCGATTATTTGGAGGGTTTCCTGTTTTTACGGCACTGTTGTCGCAATCTGCATCTCTTTTTGTCAATTGCAGGGAAGGGTCGGCTTCACACTCATTGCATCTAGCTTTGGCAATGGTGATGGTAACTTTTCGAACTTGCCCGGGTCTTTTCACCCACCCATTCCTGTCAAGTGTAATTGGAGTGTTGTTGCAGGTAAGATGCATTCCACATCAGAATCTGCAAAGATTGTTCTGAGCAAGTGTGTGTGTGCGTGTGAGAAGGTTGTGTGTGAGAGAGTTGTGTGTGTGAGTAGTGGAGATGGTGGAAGAGAGATTGTGTGAAAGAGCTATGTGTGAGAGAGTTGTATGTGAAAGAGTTGTGTGTGAAATTGATGTGTGGCATGTGTGGCCAAAGACAGTTGCGCCAAGACAGTTGCGCCAAACGCCATGCCTGCCACACAGAATGGAGGTCAATGACTTCCAAATGCCACGCCTGACATCAAACAGCCGCAACGACAACGGCGACAACGGAACCAAGCGCGCCACCAGAGCCAGGCCAGTGCCATAAGCGCGACGCCTACCACACCTGCCACACAAAGTGAAGGTCGATGCTTCCAAATGCAAGGCCTGCCACACAAACAGCTGCGGTGACAACGAGAACCAAGCGCACCACCAGACAGGCCAGTGCCAAAGCGACGCGCCTGCCACACAAAGTGAAGGTCGATGTCGCCAAGTGCCATGCCTGCCCCACAGAATGGAGGTCGATGCTTCCGAATGCCACGCCTGCCACACAAACAGCCACGGCAACAACGGCGACAACAGGAAGTAAGCGCGCCCAGAGCCAGGCCAGTGCCATAAGTGACACGCCTGCTACACAAAGTGAAGGTCGATTTCTCCAAGTGCCACACCTGCCACACAGAATGGAGGTCAATGACTTCCAAATGCCAAGCCTGCCACACAAACAGCGGCGACGACAACGACGGCAAAGGGAACCAAGCGCGCCACCAGAGCCAGGCCAGTGCCATAAGCGCGACGCCTACCACACCTGCCACACAAAGTGAAAGTCGATTTGAGGGTGTTGTGTGTGCGAGAGAGTTGTGTGTGAGAGAGTTGTGTGTGAGGGAGTTGTGTGTGAGAGAGTTGTGTGTGAGGGGGTTGTGCGTGAGAGAGGTGTGTGGGTGAGAAATTTGTGTGTGAGAGAATTGTGTGTGAGGCAGTTGTCTCTGAGTAAGTTGTGTGTGCGGGAATTGTGTGTGAGAGAGTTGTGTGTGAGGGAGTTGTGTGTGAGAGAGTTGTGTGTGAGGGAGTTGTGCGTGAGAGAGTTGTGTGTGAGAGAGTTGTGTGTGAGGGAGTTGTGTGCGAGAGAACTGTGTGTGAGGCAGTTGTGTGTGAGTAAGTTGTGTGTGAGGGAATTGTGTGTGAGAGAGTTGTGTGTGAGGGAGTTGTGTGTGAGAGAGTTGTGTGTGAGGGAGTTGTGCGTGAGAGAGTTGTGTGTGAGGGGGTTGTGTGTGAGAGAATTGTGTGTGAGGCGGTTGTGTGTGAGAGAGTTGTGTGTGAGGGAGTTGTGTGTGAGAGAGTTGTGTGTGAGGGAGTTGTGCGTGAGAGAGTTGTGGGTGAGTAAGTTGTGTGTGAGAGAATCGTGTGTGAGGCGGTTGTGTGTGAGTAAGTTGTGTGTGAGGGTGTTGTGTGTGAGAAAGGTGTGTGTGTGTGTGAGAGAGTTGTGTGTGAGGGAGTTGTGCGTGAGAGAGTTGTGGGTGAGTAAGTTGTGTGTGAGAGAATCGTGTGTGAGGCGGTTGTGTGTGAGTAAGTTGTGTGTGAGGGTGTTGTGTGTGAGAAAGGTGTGTGTGAGAGAGTTGTGTGTGAGGGGGTTGTGTGTGAGGGAGTTGTGTGTGACAGAGTTGTGTGTGACAGAGTTGTGTGTGAGGGAGTTGTGCGTGAGAGAGTTGTGTGTGAGGGAGTTGTGTGTGAGAGAACTGTCTGTGAGGCAGTTGTGTGTGAGTAAGCTGTGTGTGAGGGAATTGTGTGTGAGGGAGTTGTGCGTGAGAGAGTTGTGTGTGAGGGAGTTGTGCGTGAGAGAGTTGTGTGTGAGGCTCACAGTGTGAGGGAGTTGTGTGTGAGAGAGTTGTGTGTGAGGGAGTTGTGCGTGAGACAGTTGTGTGTGAGGGAGTTGTGCGTGAGAGAGTTGTGTGTGAGGCAGTTGTGTGTGTGAGAGAGTTGTGTGTGAGGCAGTTGTGTGTGAGAGAGTTGTGTGTGAGGGAGTTGTGCGTGAGAGAGTTGTGTGTGAGGGAGTTGTGTGCGAGAGGACTGTGTGTGAGTAAATTGCGGCGAAGGGCAAGGCAAGGCTACGGACGGGAGCGCATAACAAAAAACAAGAACCCCACACAAAGATGTGGGGGAAAAAATCCAGTGGCAGATGCGGGTGATGTGGCAGCGGGATGGATCCTTGGGCAAATCCAGCCAAGGACCCTTGGGCTCTGGAAAGGGGAAAAGGACATCCTATGGTCCAAGGGTTCGGAAAGAAGTTGGTCATTGCCCGAAAAAGAAGAGGCTCGAAGGTGGCCGAAACTCTGGCGAAGGGAGCTGCTAAGCCAGCCGCCAAGCCAGCCACCAAGCCAGCTACCAAGCCAGCACCAAAGGCAGTTGCTCAGAAGAAGTGGTTGAGGCTTAGATTCCACTTGCAGGCAGACCACAAGAAAATCACTCTCAAGGTGTCCTCTGCAGAGGAACTGGCTGAAGCAGTGGAAAGGTTCGAAGAAGATCAGTCGAGTCGAAACCGCTGTCCTGGCTGCAGAAACAGGTTGTGGATCCGAAACGAAGTTCAACCTGATAGTCCGCATCAAGACGATTGCGTCGGGAAATTGAAGTGTTGCTGCAAAGCACCAGTAAATTTCATCCACAATACTGGTAATTGGAATGGCTATCACATGTGCACAGGAGCTCTTTCGACTAGCTTGCCACCGTTTCACAGCACCTAGAGCCACGGCAGAGCCACGGCAGAGCCATGGCAGAGGCCACTGCAGAGCTAGGTTGCACTCATGTCGGCACAGAAAAAATACTGTAGAACCGCAGGAACTAGAACAGTTCAATGTTGAAACAGCAATGTTGGAGCAGCCGCTTTGATGGTGCTTCTGATTGATAGTGGCACAGTGGGCTACAACACCAATCGTGCTTGTGCGCAAGCAGCACCAAGCATGAAAGCAGCCATATCAGGAGCAGCTGCAACGACAACAAACACTTCGTAAGGACGAACCACGGGAGTTGGCAAAGAAACAGCTGCTCGGTGACCCAGTGACGTCGCCGGACATTCGCTGTACTCTGACCGACGTTTTGATTGGATTGAAAGACGGAATCCACAATGAAGTCAAGCCTACAAAATGAGGAAAGTCAATAATTTATGCCTGCGAAACTGTTTCGATTGTGCCTGTGTTGGCTGTTCTTTTGGCTAGCAACTGAAGAAGCAGCTAGCATTTTGAGTTGTCCCAGACTGTCATACCGTAGCGTCCAGGATCAACATCATGTCATGCATTGCACACTGATGCTAAGCCCCAAATGTTGTGACTTTATAGAGAGACGGGGGATTCTGGCCCCCAGGTCAGAGGGAGGATTCTGGGCGTTCCAAGAGGATTTTGGCTCCCAGGTTGTCCTAACCACCCCAGGTCCCCTGTCCCAATAAAGGTAGTGCATGATTAGCTTAAAACCTTAATTGGTCGGCGCAAGTGAGCTTCTGTGGTCGGCGCAAACAAGTTTTCACCCAAAGATGCTGCGCGATCGCAATTACTTTCGTTTCAAACTTCTTGATGATTCTGATGTCCCATGCATTACACAGTCTGCAACAAGGGTAGACACTGGAGAATGATGCTTGAACAGCAGAAACACAGACCCCCCACTGGTCACAGGACAGACCTTCTGGAAAGCATGCAGGACGCGACTGCCACAGCAGAGCACTGAGACCTCAAAGACGCATCAATTGGAGCCAATTTGAAGTCCAGTGGAGGGAATTCTTCTAGGTCTTGAACGCTTGGCTATGATTATTATGTTTCGATGACTTTTGCGATCGCTGATCTCATCCTGCAGTCTTTTGCTGTTCGAGGATGCTCAAGCTATCATGTTTTGAATACGTTGTGACCATGAAAGTATCATGTTTCTCTGCAACGCAGACAACACTTCGAAATGATCAACTTTTCAGTCCACTGAATCTAATGCCTGATTTACTAATTACGGTAGCACTATACAATTATATAGTTGACAGCATATCGCGCCATTCTGGTTAATTATCTGTTTAGACAGTTTGCTTCGATTGTGTGGATCATTTAGTAGTCTGATTACATTTCAGGAAAGCAACTCATGCTTATCCTTCGCAATGCCGGGCCTCGTGTTGAGCTTGGTGGTATTGCTTGTATCTTGCCTTTGGTGGCAGGGCTTGCTATGGAAAGGAATGAGACTGCAAGTCGGTTACATACAAGAGTATGTTGCATTCTGATGTTCAAAGCAACTTGTCGCTATATTTGCAAATGCCCTGCATTCCTTTGCACACATGTATGTGGCAGGCTGCCCGTCAAGTAAGGACGGTGTTGCTGTCTTTTTCCCTCTGTTTTCTCTTCCTTGTCAATGGTGGTGGCAGAAAGCTTCATCATCGGCTGCCTCTGAAATGGAGCTGTCAGGCATTGGCAGGAGCAGACTGCTGCTGGCCGTATCTTGGCAAAGAGGTTATAGCCTTATAGCCAAGTTATAGGTGTCTCCCCTAGCAGAGTCCTGGAACAACTGGCTGTCACAAACTTAAAACCTATTCAGCCTAAGTTTTGCTTCTGGAGCATGGATAGCCAGTGGGTAGGACATCCATTGTGACATCCATGGACATCACCTTGCATACGAACTCATAATATGCTACCAGAAAGGTGCGAGCCTCGCAGTACCTGGCAGTGCTGAGGAGTGCTGGCGGCACCTGCTCTGACAACACTCAGCAACAGCTCACGCACGGGGAGTTTTGCTGTGGATATTCCCCTTGTGATGTAACATGTGACTGGGACTCCAAGGGGTTCAACATGATCAAAATGCGAGGTGGAGCATGTTGTCACAATGCGGTATTGACATGTACTGACCCGCTTAAGAGGCACAGTTTGCTCAAGCATGCTCAAGCAAAAGTCAACATCCTATTCGTGTTCCTTTTCCTGATTCCAAGGTTGTGACTGTGGTCGCGCTGGCTGCAGGACCACGGATCCGCACAAAGACTGCTTCTCTACTGAATCAACATGGTTCGTTTTCAACCATAATCCGCTCTTGCTGGATGCTGTCCTGGAATTCAAAGTCTATATTTCACGCGTATTTCGATATTTTTCCGTCAGGACTATATCAAGTTGATGTTTCTTGACGTCTACTGAGTCTACTGTACTCAATAGATCCCAGTTTCAGACATTTATTCCTTTGAGGCTCAGAAGACTTGGAATCGCTCATTGCTCACTGCCGCAGCAGGCCAGGGCAACTCGCGGCGACAGGCAGGCCATATCCCAAAATATTTCCACGTCGGCTGCGACAGCCTCTACTTATTGTGGAACTGCCGGAAGCAAAGCCTGACCAGGTAAGAGAACCTGTCATTCTCTTCATGAAGAACTCAATTTTCCGAAAGCAAAGACAGTACTATGGTCTTCCAGCTTGAAAGTGGATGAAGTAGATACACTGTGTGTTGCTGTATGCTTGGTTGGAATGCCCTTACGTCTCCAGGATGTGCATCACAGGCCTGCACAGCCAGACTTGCACAGGCCGGTGTTTGACGAACAGATCAATGCGTCCAGCGGATTCCAAGATTACAATTGCGCCAGACACTCAGGCACAAAGGAGTAATGAGGACTGTACACGCCGGACGCACCAACACGCCAACACATTATTGGAATCATACAAACATCAGGTTGGACATGTGCTGCTAGACTTTACAAGTTGTCCAGAGGTTGATAAGACCAAAGGAGATACCTTATTCATCCTTATTCCAATTCATTCCACAAAGTGCAAGAGGCTAGCAATTCCAACAGGGGGAAGCACAATCAAACAGCTTGCTGGCTAAGACGGCGAGAGTTGCGCTGCCTTGGGGCTGGATTGACCAATGGCTCAGCTTCACCAACACTGTCGACATCACAGGCAATGAGCTGCGGAGATGACAGCTTAATGAGGGAAAATTGGCACAGGAAGTGCCGTTAAGTGATTTGCACCAAAGAGAAGTCAGTGAAGGTTGGAAATAGACTCCGATGGAAAACTGATACTTGTGGACTGATGTTGTATGACAGCCTGTAGATGAGGAGGACGGATCCCCCAGAAGTCTTTTTTCCTTTTGGTGTCTCTGTTTTGTTTATCAGCAAAGCCTACTGTCCAATTTGAATTTGAAACCACCATTGATAAGCCGGCCCCTCAGGTATTTATTATTACATATACAATCTTTGTCGATGCTTCGACCGAATTATATTTGCCAGTCCTCCAGTTTAGTATCTTTTCTTTTTCCGTAGATTTGTGGGAACCTGAGCCGAACCCATTCGCCCCGGTTTAGCTTGAACCAAAGCATGAGCCTGGTTTTTCCGAAAATCCATCGATTGCCTGAGAGTTCTCACTTGAATTCAGCAGCAGCAACAATCAAACAAGTTCGAACAAGTTTTTTGCAAACTGTTGTGACTGCACCTGTTCTAGCTCCGTTCCAGCTTCCTACCGTTGTTCCAGAATTGTTCCAGCTGGGGTGGGGTTGATGTCGGTTTGCACCATTTTTTGGCATTGAATTATCAGAGCCAAGTGCTGGAGGTATCTCCCTGAATGACGATCAAGTTCCAGACTTTGACCTCTGGTGCCTGGGCGCATGGGCTATTGGGCTCACCCGGCATCTGAATGTAGGCCTACAGCATTGCCTTTCCCAATAGCTACACGAGCTAATCTGTCCTTAGCAATGGCAACAACAACAGTCTCCATGGCAGAGTGTCTGGTCATCTCGACTTTATCCCTTAAGGATTTGCATGTACAGTGTCTGGTGACCTGAAGCAAGCTCAACTGAGCACCACCGCCGGGAATCTCTCTAGCCGACATCACCAAGCAATTCTCCAGAAGAGAGTTGTCAATCACAAGATAATTCTGCGGCTCATGCGTATGAGTCAGTTTTCTTCCCCTCAGTTCTTGTGATTTTGGATTGATTCAAACATCTTAGCTCCTGCCATGGCCACGGGAAGGTATAGCACCGACGTGGATGGTGAGGAATGGAAGAGAAGTGGTCCAGAGCTTTGGCAATTTCACTGTCTCTGCTAAAGGGGTGAGTTCGCTTCACAGGTCACGTGAAAGAGAAGCAGAAGCACAAACTGCATTCCATGTCAAACCTTTTTGGGCTTTGACGAAACCTTCCTACTTTAGCGGTAAAGTAGCAAAAAAGCCGTCAAGAAGCATTGCTTTTGGAAATAGCAGTGTAAGAATTAGAATCTCTTGGTCTGATAGGGACATTTCATGACATATCCTTGGTCAACGTCCATGCTGATGGAAGATGACAAGAATCTAAGAGCATACACGAAGAGCATACAACAAGCCTTGCTTAGAAGCCTTGCTTAGAAGGCTTGGTCTGCTTTTTTTCTGCCTTTTGCCAAGGCTTCTACCGAGGAAGTGTGGGCTTTCGTCGCTTGAGCGTCGGCTTGCTGCCTTCAGTAAGGCACCTCCGTCTCAGGCCCAAAACACATCCTTTTTCGCAGCGCTTGTGGCCCCCCCGGGTGTGCTGTGTTTGCTGTCCAAGCTTGTCCAAGCTGAGTGCTTATCGAGAGATATCGAGAGTTTCTGGTTGCAGGTGGGTGTGGCCAAAAAACTGGGAGATTCTGCAGCAAGAGGCCCGCCTTCCATCGCCGATTTTGCAGCTGGCTCAAAAACGGAATTCGTCATTTAAGCAATTGAGTTGCTCAAACACTGTTATACCCAAGATTTTGCGCTTAGGTTCGGTTGCAAGCACGGAGAGGAACCGGAGGTTCGGCAGACCTGGAGCAGACTTGCAAAGATGCGGCTTCAAATCTTGACATGTCGAGTAAATTCCCTCTCAGAAACTATCGAGTCGAATCAGCGTCACAGAGAAGCGTCCGGAATCAACATCCAAAGGTTCGGATCAGCGTCGCAGGATGAGCATCAAAGACGATCCTTGATCAACATCGTGGATAAATGGTCGGGATGGTCGGATGGTCGGATGGTCGGGATGGTCGGGATGGTCGGGATGGTCGGGATGGTCGGGATGGCCGGGATGGTCGGGATGGTCGGCATAAGGGCTTCACTAGGGTTTCTTTAGGGTTTCAGTAGGGACGGTCGGGATGGTTGGGATGGTCGGGACGGTTGGGGTAGCCTGCAAGGTTGGATCTATACCACCCAATGTGGATTCCGATCCGCCGCGATCCACAATCCAAAATCTTGCGTTTAGTTGGGGGGGACTTCCCGGGAAAGTCGCCCCAACATGCGTTTACATGCTGTGGAGCAGTTGCGTAAGATAGAAAACGATGCTTTAGAAGTAAAATATGCTTCATTTAGCTTGTGTTTACACTGGTGAACTTGTTTTTTTGTCATGCCTGGCTCATTCATGTGACCTTCGAGCAAATCCAGTCACGTGTTTGCATGTCGCCCTGCCGGGGGGGTGCCTTTCTAGAGTAGTTGCATTGATTCATCTAATTACAGTAGATGCTGGTCTGCAGCTAGGCTGTTGTCGGGCTAATGCTGGGCTGCTGCCAAATGGCTGCCGGATTTCACCACGGGCAGCGTGCAAACTGCTGCTGAGCTGCTGCCAGACTGCTTCTAGACTCCTGCTAGGGACTTGCTGCCGGGCTGGTGGTAAACTGCTGCTAAAGCTGAGGGGGCTCCAAAGCTATTTTCTGGCCTCGTTTGGGCCTCGTTTTGGCCTCGTTTTTGGCCTTGTTCGGAACCCTTTGCAGAAGTATTAAGTTGAGATGCAAATCAGAACCCCATAGATTTGTTACCAAAACATACCAAAACATACAATCATGCGTTCACATTGTGTTTTGAACCCAAAGATGACATTTCTTTGATGTACTTGTTATACTTCGAACATTAGAATTAGATGTGTTTTGCAACAAAAAAAGATATTTTCCGAAACATACATGAATCATGCGTTTACATGGTGTTCTGATATTGAATCATGTCATTTTGTTTATAATTTTCCATAGTTTGAAACCATTGGGGTGACTTGCGTTCTCATGGTGATTTGCACATTTGGGATGATAGTTTTTTGTACTTTTTCATTTTCGTGCTGCGTTTACAATGGGCGAAAAAGTTGGGGTGACTTTTCCTAGCAGTTGGGGGGCGTAGTTCCGTGCGGGAATGACGGTTGATTGCAACGTTGGGGGACCTTCGCCGGCATTGAGTAGCTGCTTCTTTCGATGTAGGAGGGTTAAACGATTTGATAAGATCAGAAACTGCTTGAGCAATGTTTGAACAAGCTGCACAGAACAGCTTGTATTCCTTTGTTGGAATCTTGGGCTCTCCAGGCAGGCCTTTTGAAGCGCATGCAGTCGTCCTTTGCAGCGGCCAATTCGCTGCGTTTCATAACGCTGGTGCTGACAGGCTCCAAACAAAGACATTTCCTTGTAAATGTGATTCAGCAGCATGCCTGATTACATTGATTACATGTCAAATCATACTTGTAAATTTCGAGGTAGGAGAACGGGCACAACAAGCCATACGTATACATATTATTCATCTATATTCTTTCACCACTAGTAATGTCGGGGAGGAAAAGGGGGTTGACTGATGTCTTCAACAACAAGCATCACAGGGCAAGAGATGTATCGTTGGTCTAACATCTTGTGCTGAACTGCCAGGATGTTTTCTTTGCGTCGTTTGGTCCTCAAAGGCATGCCGCAAATTGCACGTGCAAAGACTGGTGCATTACTTGTGAAGGAAACATCTTCTGTTCTCATCAGTGCAACTTTATTCTTCAAAAACACTGCTCGTTCCAGTGAACATGAAACAGTTTTTGCTGAGGAGCGCACTGTGACTCAACGAACTTCCAAAATTTGTCAACTAGCACTTGTTTCTTCTTCGCCGTGGCGAACTTTGCTGAATTCTCCTTTTTGGAAGTATCCATCGCTCCTCTTTCAAAATCTTTACCTCTGATCTACTACATGATGTTTCACAATCTTTCTCAGAGTTGTGAGACAGTCCGGTTTCGTTATTGGAGGTGTGGCATGTTGTGGCATATGGTGGCTGCAATATGCTGGATAATTACAAATTTCACTGCCAAAGGGATGAACAACATGTTTTTGGACCGACATGCTTGGCATTGCTTGGCTGTTTTGATCCGTTGCTGCGGTGGTCATGGTGGCCACGGTGGCGGTAGTGGTGGATGTGGCGGTGGCCAGTGGTGGCCGTGGGGGTGTTTTCGCTCGGGCATGGATCACAAGCGCCATGTCCTTTTTTGCACGAATTCAGGAATAAATTTTATCTTAATTTGACCTAGATGTGCTACATGTGTTTCGGTATGTATCAGTACCAAGTCCGAGAATGTTCCAAACATTACCTTTGGCCCAGGTTGTGAGGTCTGCCCGTCGATTTGGTTCTTGGCGAAGAGGCGCAGAGAGTTGTGATTGTTTTAACGTGTTGATTTGGTCAGCCAATGCCAGCCAAATTTGACAAAAACTGGAAAGCGAATTGATTGGTCTCCAAGTCAAAGTAGTGTGTGCTCCGTGTTTCCCTGAGGAAATACATGTTCAAAGCTGTTAGCGATTTGTTCTTCGAGCCCTTGCAGGGATTCATGCAAACACACAGGTAACCTGTGTCGCACACGATTGACATTTGTCAAGGGACACGTCGAGATGCTGTATCGCAAAGAATTCCTGAATACTTCTGGGACCACTGCATGGCCAGTGCGTCAAGAGTTTTAGATGCGCTGAGGTAGTATTGATAGTGCCTTAGGATTTCATTTTTCACCCTTTGTGTCTGGAGGAATGGGCTATCTAGTTGATCTGATCTATGCGCTCTACTTCCCCAAAGAGTACAATGGTTTCGCGTTTGGCCTGTCTGCGCAGTTTTTTTCGCAGTCAGTGCAGGGTCATTTTTTGCTTGATAGCCTAGGCCTATATAGCTTAGGTGTGGAAACCAATTGAGTGCTCTTAATTTCCGTTGGTCTTTGTGTTGCTCTTGGTGTTGCTTGCATTCAGCTAGTGGTTCTCCTTCACTGTTTTGCTCCTTTTTGATCCTTTGCAATACTCCTCATCTTGACAATGTCCCCACTCGCAGGGCGTCCTCAACGTAAAATAAACGAAGCCAAACAAAGACGCCAAGAGCTGGAATCAGGGCAGTGTTTGTCAATGACTTAGATACCTTAGATATGTTTGGGCAATGTTTGACAACATAGCAATCATAGCAATGTTGTTTGACAACTTTTGGGTCAATGCTCTGCGCAGGTGCGGCATCCCCAGAAGCTGCTGGCCTCGTCCCATTTTCCGGGCCAGATGAGACTTCCATGGAGATGACAGAAGGCCCACCTTGGGTGACTCGGAACAGATGTGTAGCCAATATAATCTTGACGCACACACACACACACACCCCATGAATGTACTATAGTATACATGAATATATTACATTCATACACTGTCGTACATGACATGACATGGCATTGCATGATGACATTTCATTACATGACATCACACTTTTTACATACGGTTATATAAATGCAGTAGTACATTGCACCAATACACCACACAAATAGATTGCACGAATACCTTGTACAACTGTACAAGTAAGACAGTGCACTACGCTACACTACACTAAGACATATCTACCGACCCACCTACCGACCTACCTACATGGCCACCTGCATACATACATACCTACCTACAGACATACCTACATACCCGCATACCTACCTACAGACATACAGACATACAGACAGACATACATACACGGACATACACACACACACAGTCGCATTACATTACGTTGCATTTACATTTATATTTACATTGGCATATTTTTACATTACGTTACATTACATTGCATTACCTGCATACATACCCACCCACACACACACACACACGCACGGACAGACAGACAGACAGACAGGCAGGCAGACAGGCAGACAGGCAGGCAGACAGGCAGTGCAGACAGGCAGGCAGACAGGCAGGCAGACAGGCAGGCAGACAGGCAGAGACAGAGACAGAGACAGAGACAGACAGACAGACATACACACATGCATCCATGCATCCATGCATACATACCAGTAGTACCGCACAAGGCGGTGGCGGAAGTTTCAAAAATAGGAAACCTATAGGAGAGCTTGGTTGTTGTGAATCCCGGATGGCAGAGTGAACCCACTGATGGACCGAAAGGTGGTTGGAGTTGTGTTTTCTGGAGTGGCTGCAATGGTTGCAGTGGTCACCTCACCACAACTGCTGGATGTAGTGTGGTGTAGTGCAGTTGTAGTTGTAGTTGTAGGTGTAGTTGTAGTGTAGTGGAGTTGTAGTTTTAAGGTGTAGCTGCAATGTAGTGTAATTAGTTTAGTGTCGTTGCAGTTGCAGTTGTAGTTGGTGGTGTGGTGTAATTAGTGTAGTGTATTGTAGTGTACTGTAGTGTTCTGTACTGTAGCGTGGTATAGTGTAGTGTTCCCAATGTATTGTAGCGTAAAGTCGTGCAGTTGTAGTTGTAGTGTAGTGTCGTGTGGTGCAATGTAGTGGTAGATGCAGTTGTAGTGTAAAGTAGTGTAATTTGTGTAGTGTAGCGTTGTGTAATTTAGTGTAGTTGTTGAAGGAAGTTTAGAAGTCAAACTTCCGACAATATGGACAGATGAAGAGCAGAGATGGGAAGAGCCAGAGAAGAGAAGAGAAGAAGAAAGAAG